>VWZX01000384.1:89545-250875 GCA_013399015.1 Galbula dea
GCTGTCAATCAGCACCCCCAGGTCCTTCTCTGCTGGGGAGCTCTCCAGCCACTCCTTCCTGAGCCGGTAGCGCTGCTGGGGGTTGTTACGCCCAAAATGCAGGACTCTACATTTACCCTTATTAAAACTCATCCCAGTGGCCTCTGCCGATCAATCCAGTCTGCCTCGGTCCCTCTGCAGGGCCTGCCTACCCTCAAGCAGATCGACACTCCCACCCAGCTTAGTGTCATCTGCAAACTTACTAAGGGTGCACCCTATCCCCTCATCCAAGTCATCAATAAAGATGTTGAACAGGTGCGCTGAGTATCTCCACGATCCTGGGCAGTTGCAGGTGATCTGGTCTCCACCCCCAGAGTTCCTTGCGAGCCTCAGCCATGCCATGGGCAGCCAGCATGAAAGCCCATCTCCACCTCAGCTGTGCCCTGCACTGCTCACAGCTCAGTGGCATGTGGCCTGCCAGGGTCTGGTGAGGGGCCTGGCCAGCCACTGAGTCACCCCCTGCAGTGGGACCATACTACACAGCACAGTGATGCTGCCTGGCATTGTCCAAGCTGAGGAGGCTGCAACAGGGCAGGGGAGGCTGGACTTGCTCTTGTTAATCAGGGCTTGCTGAGCTGGTGCCTGGGGTGTAAAGATAGCCCCAGTGTTGCCAGCCGGATGTTTGTGAGGTTTCTCTGATGTGCTGCCCTCTCCCCACTCACATTTTCCATTGTGCAAGCACCACTCTCTCCCATCAAAGGCTGGGCAGGGTGGGGGTGCTTGCAGCAGTGCTCGTAGGTACCTGGGCGTGAGGGGTAGGGTGAGACTGGCATGGTACAGGCTAGCATGGGATTCCTGCTGGTGGGATGCTCAGGGACTGATGTGGCTGTAGATAGGGAAGTGCTAGCTCATTTCTAAAAAGCAGCTAAAGGTTGTGACTGCTGGAGGATGAGGTGTAGGGGGGATCGCCCTTCTTCCATGGGCTCATTCTCTCATTCCTCTCCTCCCCATTAATCCTCTGTCCCCTTTTGATAGCCTGAGTGGTGCTTTGTGGCACCACCCACACAATGGCATGTCAGGACCAGTGCTGGACTCTCCTTTCAAGGATCCCTCCAGCACTGGGAAGGGATATTTGGGGTCCTGTAGTAGTAGTAGGCTGCATCCTCTGGGAACATGGATGAAGTTCAGTCTGTGGGGCCGTGACACCCTCTGAGCACCAAGTTCCCTGTCTGCCCTGTCCCGGAAGAGCTGTCATATCGCAACGCCTGATAAGGTTTCTAACTGACTCCAGCCCATGGGGTGCCCAACATATGCTGGCAGCCCTGCGGCTGGGCTGTTTGCAGGGCTGCTGGCTCTTCCCTGTTGTCCTGGCACCCACTAGCTTGGGGTGGGGATGAGCTCTGACCCCTCTGGACCCTGGCATGTGCCCAGCAGGCTGCTGTGTTTGAAGGAGTGTGGCTGTCCGGGATAATGCTGGTGCAATGCAGGTTGGTGTGTTGGTGGGTGTTTGATCTTCTCTCCTTCTCCCTGGGTGAGGCGTCATGTTGCTGTGGGGCCAAGCAAATTCAATCAGGAGTGGTGTAGAGTTGCAAGCAGGGTGGTGGCCAGCATCCCCAAGTAACAGCCTTCCTGGCTCTTCTCCTGCAGCTCCTTTGCTATCCAAGCTGATCCCAGCAGGAAAACTCTCCTGTCACACCTGTGGTCAAACGTGGCTGCACTATGGGCTCTTCCTGGAGATGGTGGTGGCAGAGCTGGGAGAGCAAGGTCGGGGTTTAAAGCAGCATCCCAGGACTCTGTTATGGGGCTGAGGGAAGAGGTGTCATTTTGGGGGGCATCAGGTTCTAGAAGCCCTGCTGGGCTGTGGTCCCAGAGAGAGGTGAGCTCCCCTGGGCTGTGCTTCAAGCCCCCTTGCCTGTGCCAAGCACACAGCTATCCTGCAGCATGATGGCCCCTGGGAACCAACCCAGACCTGTTGGGGAACATTGCTGGTGGCTGGCCATCCTTCTGGGGCTACTTTTAGCTGTGTCCCCTCCAAGGCTATGGTGCTGCATGCCCTCCCCCAGCTGTGGCTGAGCCGCAGGTGGCAGTTTCTCTGCAGAGTGGTTTTGTTCTTGCCTTTGCTTGCCATCCTGTGTCACTGGGATCCCCTTGGTGCTGGGCACATCACAGGTGATACTGAGCCCTCCAGGCTAGGGAGAGCAGAGAGGGTCCCTGAAATGGGGCAGGGAGAGCTGGGGCAGAGTCCCACAGAAGGGACCTGGCCTCAGGCTGGCGACCAGGCAGGTTGCACATTGCTCTGGGCAACGGCATGCTGCAGGAATGGAGCCTGCATTGTCTTCCCTGTGGCTCCCTGCAGCACTGGCTGGGGCTCACCAGCCAAAAAAGTTGTAGTTAGGGCAGGCAGAGGGGTTAGGGCTTGGAGCGTGACTGGCCAGCACAGAGCTCCCACCCCAGTGTCAGCAAGTGTCCCCGAAAGCTCTTCAGGAGGAAGAGGCAGCCCCTGCCCTGCGCTGCAGGTGCATGGGTCCTGCTTGTGAGAGCTATAGGATACCTAATAGCCACTTGCTATAGCGGATTGTATTATTGTGGTGACCCTGGAGCCCTGCTTGGGGTTATGGAAAGCCAGAATGGCGGGGGTGGTGCCACCCCAGCATGTCCGACCTGCTGCTCACTCTGAGTGCTGGCCTTTACTTTCCCCATGGTTTTCTGTTTGGAAAGGGGAAATGATGCTCAATGCTGCCCACTGAAGAGCAGCTTCCCACTCCTTGGCCAGGTCTGCTAGTGGCCTTGGACACCAGGTACCTCCCAGCTCTCCTTCTGTCCCTGTTGCCAAAAGCAGAGGTACAATGCCTTGCTGCTGACTATCAGGAGAAACCACTGCAGTGTGTGTAGCAGCATGGCTGGGGTTTCAGTTCCTGCCTTCTTGCAGAAGAGGATGCTGTGCCCCGGGCAGCCTTCCTGGCCATACCGTGCCACCCACCTGGAGCCAGGCAAAGCTGAGTGCCCATGTCCCGCTGCAGCACTGGCTCCGGTCCCTGCTGTGACAGCCCCTAGCCATGATTACAGACCTGCCTCTTTTCATTCTCCGTGTCATGACATTCTCCTGCTCCTCACCATCTTGTGCTCCCCCATGCCACTCCTTGCTGTCACATGCAGTGACTGCAGCAAACCCAGAGTTTGTGCCTGCATCTACCGCATGCAAACAGGTCTGGTGGAAGTGGTGTTTGTGGCTGGATCCCACCTGGCTGTGGCAGGACCCTTCCCTGTCCCCTCCTGATGTGGGGCAGGGACTGGTAGGATGCGTGGTTTGGTGTGGACTTGGGAGTCGCAGCAGGACCCTCCTGAAGGGTAGTGCTCCCCTTGCTGACTGTTGCTGCCTGGCCACAGGGCAGCTCTGGGCTCACCATCTCCTCTGTGTGCTGTTGCGGCTGGGAGGGTGGGAAGGGCGCAGTAGGTCCTTAGGTGCTGGCACTGTGGACACCATAGACACTGTGGCTGTTTGAACCTGCACCAGCACTCATAGGCAGCATGGGGACAACCACAGCCAAATCCTACACCGGTCCTGGAGGGGCAAAACATTGATAGGGAGCCATAAAGGCTTAAAATGTCCTTCTCCTGATCTTGGGGCTGTGAGGTGAAAGAGAGCTGGGGTGCATGCCCTGGGGGCTTAAGGAGGGGTCAGGCATTTTGTGGGAATTGAGGCTCAGGGAGCACCTCAGGTGGGATTTTGGCTTCTTTGTGACCTTGGAGGCTCCTGCTGCTTGCGGTGCTCTGGCCAGCTCGTTTGGAGCCATGGAGCAGTGAGGTAATGCTGAGGCCAGGGGCCAGTGTGTTTGCAGACAGCCAGCTGCCTGGGTTCCACCTCTTGCAGCACACGGGCTGGGCACAGGAGCGTGGAGCCCCACAGCTCTCTCGGGTGCCCTCAGTGCCCAGTGGCAACGCACCGCTAAACGTGCCTTGTCGTGGTGTGCTGGGATCTGATACAACCACTGTTGCAGCTGATTGCAGAGGAGCAGCTGAATGGCGCTGCCGGCGGTGTTTAAAGAAGATACAATCAAAGACGAGGCAGTGCCAGAGCATCTCTGCCACCCTGCTCGGCACCGGCTCGTAGCTGCGTTGCAAACAGTAATTAATTGAGCCTTGTAAACACCACTGCAAGGAGGGTAAATATTGGCACGTGCTGTGGATCACGGAGGGCAGAGGATGTGTGGCCAGGCTACAGGATGTGCTGTGCTGCAAGGGGATGTTCTGCCTGCCACCGGCTGCGCTCTGCCCCAGGTTGTCCCCACTGGCGGCTGTGGGGAATGGAACGATTGCTCCACAAGCTAGGAAAAAAGGCCAGGGCCACAGTGTCCAGGTAATGCCACCTTCAGAATTCTGTCCTGGTGTCTCTGGGACACCGCTGTCCCCTCCAGGGGAGCTTTCCCAGCCCCAGCTCTATCCTTGGCTGCCAGGGAACTGCAGCAGGTTGAGGTTCTCCAGGCTGCTGCTCTGGGGATGGGGTGGGGGTCATGTCAGCGGTAGGTCTATACTGTCGGAGATCTCCAACCACCAATACTGCTGTGCCCAGCAGCATCCTCCCGAGTCACATAGTGCCTGATGCCCAGGGTATGGTCAGTGGTCGACATAATTTCCTCTGCTACAACCAGCACAGTGTGAACCCCAAAATTTCAAACCTGTGATGTGGGCACCACTCAGCTCCTAGAGACCCAGGACTGGCATTGCTGGCGGTGTGAGGTGTGGCTTTAAGGTCGTGAGGGCTGTGGGAGCTCACAACCCTATGGTCTCTGCAGAAGAGCGTGAAGGAAGGGCTGTTGCTGAAGCAGACAAGCTCCTTCCAGAGGTGGAAGAGGCGATACTTCAAACTGCGGGGCAGGACACTCTATTATGCCAAGGATGCCAAGGTAAGCTGGGGAGGGGGCTTCCAGCACGCTCAGCCAGGGGGACTTGAGCCTTCAAGCCCATGGGAAGTCCAAATATCCTGCCTGGTGGACTGCGGCTCTGATTTCTCCCCCACAGTCCCTGATCTTTGATGAGGTGGACCTGTCTGATGCCAGTGTGGCTGAGACCAGCACCAAGAACATCAACAACAGTTTCACGGTGAGGGAGGCTTGGGGCTACCTCTCAAGTCCCTCCACCTCAGTCCCTCATGGGGAGGCACTGCAGACTCCTCCCAACCCCCTCATATTGCAGTGGCCTTGTGTTGCTGGAGGTGGCACCGGTGGCGGTGTGCCAGGGTTAACTGGGGGCTACTCTCTTGGGGGCTGGCTAAGTGGAGGATGGCCTTGCAAGGGGACACAGTGATGGTGGCTGTTGCAGGTGATCACACCATTCCGGAAGCTCATCCTATGCGCAGAGAACCGGAAGGAAATGGAGGACTGGATCAGTGCCCTCAAGTCTGTCCAGAAGTGGGAGATCCATGAGGTGACAGAGGCAGGGGCTGTGCGGGTGCACCTCTGTGAGCATGTACCCCTCAGGACCTTGTGGTGCCTTTGGCTGCTGGACAGGAGCTGCTGCCCTATGCACAGCCCCATGGGAAGGGCAGGGGCTGGGAGTGGGGCTGGGGGCTCTCAGGATGGCTAGGAGGGAGTGCCAACTGGGTTTCCCAGGGGACTGACAGGACAGGGCTTTGCCCCCTGGCAGGCCACACAGTTCAACATGGAGCACTTCTCGGGCATGCACAACTGGTATGCCTGCTCCCATGCTCGCCCCACCTTCTGCAATGTCTGCCGTGAAGCCCTGCCGGGAGTCACTTCTCATGGCCTCTCCTGTGAAGGTCAGTTTTGGGGTCCTGCTGAGCGGTGGGCTGGGGCTGGAATTGGGGTGGGAGACTGTCTCTGAGGCTGGCCTGGAGCAGGAGGGATGCAGGGTGGTGCCCACCGGCTTCCATCACCAGCTGCAGAAGTGTTGGGCCCCGGTGCTGTGCATCCCATGGGAACTGTCCCTGCTTCTCACCTGCTCCCTTCACTGCAGTCTGCAAGTTCAAGGCGCACAAGCGCTGTGCTGTCAGAGCCACCAACAACTGCAAGTGGACGACCCTGGCCTCCATTGGCACTGAAATCATCGAGGATGAGGATGGGGTAAGCAGGGAAGTTCCTGTGGGGGACCCTCACAGGACAGATCCACCAGCAGAGCTGGCCTTGCTGTACCCAGTGGGGACACTGGCACCTAGCTGTCCCCTGGACTGTGTGGCCTCTGGGCGTGGCTCTGCAGGGACATGGCCTGGGGACCCCTCCTCTGCCACCTGGCATCAGGATCCCTTGTTGGTCTCCATTCGGGGCCACCCCAGAATGTTTGCTGCAGGTACTCCTGCCCTGCCCCATGTGCTGGTGGCTGCAAGAGGCCAGGCAGGCAGGGACAAGAGATCATGGGAGAGGTCCTGAGGTTCCTTGCCATCCTGTGGAGCATTATCCCTTTACTGGCTTCTTCTCTGGTGCCTGGGGAAGGGGGTGGCCTGTGTCACTGTCCCTCAAGCATGTAGGAGTGACAGGGTTGGTAACTTCCCCTCTCCGCAGGTGGCCATGCCCCACCAGTGGCTGGAGGGGAACCTGCCCGTCAGTGCCCGCTGTGCCGTCTGTGACCGGACCTGTGGCAGTGTCCGGAGGCTGCAGGACTGGCGATGTCTCTGGTGCAAGGCCATTGTAAGGACATGTCTGTCCCTCTCCTCTCCGTGCCCCTCCTGGGTGCATCACTAGGCAACCAAGGCCAGGGGCTTTGATGCTGTGGCCTCTAGCTTTGCTTATGCACATGTCCCTGCATCTCCAGGTTCACAGTGCCTGCAAGGAGCTCTTTGGCAAGAGGTGCCCCCTGGGCCAGTACAAGGTGTCCATCATCCCACCGACTGCCTTGAACAGCATCGATTCAGATGGTGAGTCCCGGAGGGGACAGAGCTGGGCTGATGTGGGGGGATGACAGGCTGTTTTGGTCAGGGCTCAGATCTTCCACAGGCTTTGACTTGTGGCACTGTGCCCAATTTCCTGTGGGGCACCAGGAACACCACCATCAGTAGGTTCCAGAGTCAATGCCCCTCTCTGCCACACCCTCAGCTGAAGGCTGCTTGTTACCTTGTGCTCTGCCCCAGGGCTGTGGTAGTGCCATGCTTTGGGATGGTACTTCTTCCTAACATATGGCTTCAATTACTTTTTCCAGGCTGCCTCTTGCAGTGGCCCCAGTCATAGTCCCTCTGTGCTGAGGTCAGTGGTGCCAGCCCTGAGCTCCTGACATGGGGTGCCTCCCTTTGCACCCCACTTGTTCAGCACCTCACAAGGCAGGATGAGGTCCTTGCTTGGGTCATTTCTCAGTGTCTGAACATCAGCTGTTTTTTCAGCAGCGCAGAGCACAAGTTCCCCCTGGCACAGGTGGCTGTGGGGTGCCACAGGGAGAAGCAATGCTCCCTCCTCCACCATCTCCCTCGTCCTCTCTGGAGGGGCCCAACAAGCTTCCACCAAACAAAATCTGGTCTTCTCCTCCAGATATTTCTTTCCTTGTTCTTTAATGATTTTCACTACTCAGCTCAGTCTGTGGCTCATCTGCTTCTCATTACTCATCGGGATGCTGTCAGGGTAACCATCACACGGCTTCTTCTCTAGCTTCATAGCTGTGGCAACTCACAGCTTGGCCCCTGGTAGCGTCTCTGCCCTGTCCCTGTCTTGATGGCCTGGTCAACCAAGGGCAGTGTGGCTGCAGGGCCATCAGCTGTGACTGCTGCTGAGCCTGGCTGGGCTCTGCTACTACGGGGAGCAGCCCAGCAAGGCCCAACCCCCTCCTCTCACACGCTGCAGCCCCCCCTCCATGTATGGGTGCTGCTGGCAGCGGGCTTGGCTCCTCCGTGCCAGCCCACACTGACTCAGCAGCCCACAATGTTTTGCTTTGAGGATCTGCTCCACTCACTGGGATGGGAGCAGAGATCAAGTGATGCCTGGGCTAGGTGATGGTGGGCTACAAGGATGCTGCTCCCTGTACAGTGGAGGCACTGGGGCTCCTGGTAGCATCCCACAGGGCTCTGGGTGCAGTGCCCATGGGCACACTTCAAGCAGCAGCAAGGACTGGTGCTTCTTTCCCTGCCGCAGCATCACTGAGTCTGCCAAGGGAAAGAGACAGCGGGCACTGGCCTGTGGCTGGGGGTCTAGGATGTCCAAGATGTGCCTGAGGTGGATGCAGGCTTCAGGCCAGCGATCGATCCTCTTCTGCCTTGGGCACATTTCATTCCCTGTCTCATTCCTTTAAAAGCATGCTAGTAGCTGCCAAGCCTCCCAAGGCTTCTGCATCATTTGCACCCACTGTGCCAGAGCCCTGGTAGGAGCAGGTGGCAGAGCTGGATGTGACAGCTAGGGTGGTTGCGCTGGCTGCCAGTGACACTCCTGGGAGCACTCTCGGCTGGGAGTGTGCCCCATTCCCATGTGGTTTTGCTGAGTCAGTCCCAGCTGGGCTGTTGGCACAGCAAGGAACTAACCCTCCTGGGTGCCCACTGCCACTGTTGCTTTTGGAGTGGCAGGCCAAGGACACAAGTCAGCTCAGTGACATGCTTTGTGCCTGCAGAGACAGTGATGGAGCAGGAACCTAACCTGGATCAGCCCTGGTGCTAGCCTTGCCCGTCCCTATCTCCATTCCACTCCATTCCCGTTGCCATCTCGTACTTTTCCTCCCACTCTTCACTATTCCCTGAGCACCCTGATCACTGTCCCTTCCTGGCTAGCTCTGGCATCTTGCGGGTCAGGCGCTGCACAGTCAAGGTGTCCACCGTGACCTCTGTTCTTCTAAGGTGTCTCCATTAGCGCCCTCGTGGGGTGGGAACTGGGTGCTCATGCACTGGGGTTTCCTGCAGGTTTCTGGAAGGCCACCTGCCCCTCAACCTGCTCCAGCCCTCTTCTGGCCTTCGTGAATTCCAAGAGTGGGGACAACCAGGGTGTCAAGTTTCTGCGCAAGTTCAAGCAGTTCCTGAATCCGGCCCAAGTCTTTGACCTCATGAATGGGGGCCCACATCTGGGGTGAGTGGTGGCCTGGGTGCCCCAGGGTGGCCCTGGCAGGGTCCTAGCAGGTGCCTGGCACAACCCCCAGCCCCTCTCTCATCTTCCCCATGATAGGCTGCGCCTGTTCCAGAAGTTCTCCACCTTCCGGATCCTGGTGTGTGGTGGGGACGGCAGCGTGGGCTGGGTGCTATCTGAGATCGATGCCCTTGGCCTCCACAAGCAAGTGAGCAGGAGTGCCTGGCATCCCTGGTATAGGCTGGCACCATCCCCAGTGCTGGCACCCTATGCAGCTGGGAACCCCCACATGCCCTGGGATGCTGCAAGCAATAGGCACAGCAGGGTGGGTGGTGTCATGGGTGCCCTTGGGAGCTGCTCTGAGCTCCCCCAACTCATCCCTCTCCCACAGTGCCAACTAGGCGTCCTACCCTTGGGGACTGGCAATGATCTAGCACGGGTGCTGGGCTGGGGCAGCCTATGCGATGATGACACCCAGCTGCTGCAGATCCTGGAGAAGCTGGAAAGGGCCACAACCAAGATGCTGGACCGGTGAGCGTGGCCCAGGGTGTGCACCTCTTTGCTCCCTGATAGCCTTGGCACCTCTCAGGTTGCCTGTCCTCATCCCCTGTCCTGGGGTGCCAGGAGGTGGCAGGCAGCTGTGGTCTCTGCTTGGCAGATGGAGCGTTCTAACCTATGAGGCCCCTAAGCAGTCTCCCCCGGCCCTGAAGGAGGAAGATAGTGGGGACTCCAACATCCAGGTGGGCACTGCTGGGGACCGAGGGCTTGAAATTGGGGAGGGCAAGTTCCCATTCCCCCCATAGGCCTATTTGAGTGCATGCAGAGTAGGATTACACAGGGAGAGGTCATGGTAGTGGTCCCCAGGGATTGTGGCTGTGAGGGGGGTTGGCAGCTGGCTGCATCCAATGAACTGAGTCTGGCTTGTTTCAGCCAGGCACGTGTACTTGGGAGCAGGCAGCATGGTGAGGTGGAGATGCCAGCAGGCTATTTTGGACTCTTCCGTGTGCTCCCCTTCAATTTCTTGCCTCAGTTTCCCTCCTGCGGTGGTTGAGCATCCTCTCTGCCTGGTGGTGTGGGCATGGCCACCCTTGGGGGAGAGGGAGCAGGCTAAGGAGGGGTGTTCATCCATGCTCTAGGGCTGGCTGGGCAAGGCTCCATTCTGGCGTGGGGTGCCCAGCAGGGTGTCACGGCTCCAGCTGACCTCACTGTCCTCCTGCCAGGCCCAGATCTCCCACTACGCGGACTCTGTTGCCTTCCACCTGGCCAAGATTCTGGAGTCTGACAAGCACTCGGTGGTGATCTCCTCTGCAAAGTAAGGAGAGGGCTGGCAATGGGGGTGCTGGAGCCCCCCCGTCCAGTCTGGGGACATGTCGGGCTATCATCTGTCTGGCTACTGGCAGCTGCCAGCTGTGCTGGTGCCCAGCAACTTCAGCACTGGCCCATTGGTGTGTGTGTGTGTAGGTGTGTTATTCTGGCAGTCCCCCGGCTGTCATCTGTGCCCAGCTAGCTGTGCCGTGCTCGTATTCACCCACCTGCTGCTTTCCTTGGCAGGTTCCTCTGCGGCACCGTCAACGACTTTGTGGCTGAAGTTGGCCGGGCTTACAAGAGGGCAACGGAGAACAAGCAGGAGGCTGAGCTGATGGCACGGAAGGTGCGTTACAGGGGAGCTGGAGGGCTGGGATGTGCTAGGTGGTGCAGTCTCTGGGCAGTGAAGGGGCTGGCAAGGTCTGCTCAGGTGGCCTGTGCCCTGCCAGTGTTTGTATTGAGGTGTGCTGTGTTTGCAAGTGCTCAGGCACACAGGATGCCCTGGCAAGCATGGGGTGCCCAGTCAAGCATGGTGTGCCTAGGCAAAGATGGAGTGCCCTTGTACTTGGGATGCCCAGGCAAGCACAGGATGCCCAGGGAAGCACCCAGCACAGGTTGAGGGGCAGCAGCTTAAGCCAGGGTGGTGAGTGTGGTGGGTGCTCCACAGTGTGCCATGCTGAACGAGAAGCTGGACTCGTTGGTGCGGGAGCTGAATGAGGAGGCTCAGGCCATCGTGGTCCCAGAGGGGATGGTGCAGACCACCCCTGCTGACACCAAAGACCAGGAGAAAGGTGGCAGCTTCAACCCCAGTCCCGTGCCTCGCATCTTCAAATCGAAGGAGCAGCTTATGCTGCGGGCAAACAGCCTGAAGAAAGCCCTGCGGCAAATCATTGAGCAAGCTGAGAAAGGTGAGGGGGTGGCAGGGAGCTAGCAGCTCGTGTGGCACTACAGCAGCCTGATATGGGCTAGTGCTGGACCCATGCCTTGATTTCCTTGTCTGAATTCTTGGGGTGGCAGCAGTGCTGTGTCCTTCTCTGATGCATGGTGTGGCAGAGGGAGGTCCCCAACCTGATGCATGATGGGGCAGAGGTGCCACCCTGGGCCCTTCCTAGCATGAGCCCACAGGGAGAGGGCACAGAGCCGTGGGACTGTTCAGACTCACTGTCATGCCTCTCTTTGCATCCAGCTGTGGATGAGCAGAACAAGCAGACCCAAGCCTACCAGAGAAGCATGGGCCCCAGCAGGAAGGGTAGCTCGGAGGAGCTCAACAAGGAGGAGGAGAAGCTCAGTAAGATGCCAGTGGGGCATGAAGCTTTTTGGGGAGGCATGGGGTGAGCTGTGGGATGGGCTCGGGGTAAGAGCCAGTTCAGCAGCTGCCTCCTCTGGCCAGGCTCCCGTCAAGAAACAGTGACCTCACCATCTTCCTCCATCATCCTGGACCGGCCAGACACCTTCAGCAGCTTGCAGTTCCCTGAAGACCCCAGTGCCCTGTGAGTCTAAGGTCCTGCCTGCCCCAGGGATCCTGTCCCACCCTTGCTGTCTGCCTTGGAGTGGGAGCAGGGCTCAGATCACGCTGCCTCTTGGATATGGATGCTGAAACATCCTCTGCTCAGCATTGTGGCATCCCTAGTGCATAGCCCTCCCTGGTCCCATGGTGCCAGCATGTGCCAGGTGCAGGTTCTCTTCCTGCTAGCCCCTTAGCCAGCACCATGCTCATCTGGGAGTTCAAGGCTCTTCCTGTGCCCAATGCAGGCAGGCCCTATGTGTTCCACAAAGCCTTGGGTCAGGCTTCCCAGTGCCAACACCTCCAGGAGCTCACACCACAGCTCCGACAGGTTTTACATCCCATTCCCCAGTGCCAATCCAGCCATTATCCATGTGCAGCTGCCTCTCAACCCACCTGCTCTGTCTGCTGCTTTCAGCCACTTCTCAGAGAAATGTGTCATGAATAACTACTTTGGCATTGGTCTGGATGCGAAGATCTCCCTGGAGTTCAACAACAAACGAGATGAGCACCCCAAGAAGTGCAGGTCAGCTGAAACCTCCCAGATTCTCCTGGGAAAAACATGTACCCCCCTCAGCTCACCAGTGTCCACACCAGGAGGGTCTGTCAGGATGCCAGGTGCCATGGGGTCAGCCATTCCTGGCTGGGGACCCTTTCCTCCAGCAGATTTCCCACTTGTACCCAGCGCTGTGGTACTGGGCTGAGCAACCCTAAGTGGAGGTAGATTGCAAACACCCCTGGGAAGGGGGAAGGCTGCTGTGAGGTTCTGGGTGCTGATGTTCCTTGGGTATATGAACAGGCACAGAAAGGGCTGGGTCGGGTTTACCCACTCTGCAGCTGGATAGAGGAGACATTGCCATGCCGGTGTGGAATTATGTGCTGTCTGGATGCAACGTGCTGCAGGCTGCATCTCCTGAGAGGCAATGGGCAGTACCATCTCCCCCATAACGTTCAGAAAATGGGAAAACAGAGACAGGTGCAGGACAAGCAGTCCAGGCTGGCTTGTTCAGCAGGTGCCCCAGGGAGGGCACAGAGCCTGTGACAGGAAGGAGCGATCTTGTAGCACCTCTCACCAGTCCACCTTCGCCCTGCAGCAGCCGCACCAAGAACATGATGTGGTATGGGGTGCTGGGCACGAAGGAGCTCCTGCAGCGCACCTATAAGAACCTGGAGCAGCGGGTGCAGCTGGAGGTACAGGACTGGGGGAGAGCAGGGACAGGGTGGGAGTGGGAAGGGGGCAGCAGTGCAGCGGCCCCCCAGGCTCAGCCTTCTCTTGCAGTGCGACGGGGTGCCCATCTCACTGCCCAGCCTGCAGGGTATCGCTGTTCTCAACATACCCAGCTATGCTGGGGGCATCAACTTCTGGGGAGGCACCAAAGAGGATAATGTGAGTGCCAGCACCATGGTATGGGGAGGGGGGGCACAATGTCCTTCCTTCAGTCCCAGGGAAACTGGGAGCCCTCTGGCAGGGGCCTGGGATGTCCCTGCTTTAGGCACACATAGGGGAAAAAGCTGGGTCCCAAAAACGAGCCCAATTTGGAGTTCTTACTGGTACCAGTCCTCTACAGAACTTTGGGGCTCCATCCTTCGACGACAAGAAGCTGGAGGTGGTGGCTGTCTTTGGCAGTATCCAGATGGCTGTGTCACGGGTTATCAACCTCCAGCACCATCGCATCGCACAGGTATGGGCAAGGGACCTTGTGGGACCCTGTGTGGTGCCAGAAAGCATTTGGGGCACCAGCGGAGCCTGGGTTGGTGCAACTCAGCTGAGGTCCTGGCTGGCACTGGAGGCTTTTCAGCCGTAGCACAACAGCTGAAGCCAGTGGGACTGTGTCACCTGCAACGTCAATCCTGGGTTGTCCACCCCACAGTGTCGCGTGGTGAAAATCACCATCCGGGGGGATGAGGGTGTCCCTGTGCAGGTGGATGGAGAAGCCTGGATTCAGCCGCCTGGCATCATCAAGATACAGCACAAGAACCGAGCCCAGATGCTGACGAGGGACCGGGTGAGCTTGGGGTTGCACAGCCCATACAGCAAGACCATGTTGGGGCACAGGGAGGTGTGACAGGCTGAGAGGGGGCTGTCTGTTGCCCGCAGGCATTTGAAAGCACCCTTAAGTCCTGGGAGGACAAGCAGAAGGGGGAGAGCTACCGCACAGCCACCCGGCCACGGCTCAGCTCCCAGCAGTCCATGGAGTACCTAACTGAGGAGGAGAGCAGCCTGTTGCAGCAGGTCTCACGGGTTGCCGAGACTCTCATTGCCAGGTCAGGCTGCAGGATGGGGGATGTGACAGGCATGGGATCTGGGAGCTTTGCTGAGGCTGTCCAGAGCTACAGGGGTCTCCCTGTCTTGTGCTGCCTGCCCAGTCTGGGGGCACCATTAGCTCCAGCCCCTCTCACCCGCAGGATCCATGAGGCGGCCAAGGCTCACAAAGCTGTGGAGCAGGAGCTGGCACATGCTGTCAATGCTAGCTCTCTGGCGCTGAGTGAAGCCCTCTCCAACAAAGCCACTGGCACATCAGAGGTGAGCTAAGGCAGGGGTGCAAGGCAACCTTCGCCTGTCCATCCCCAGGCCCTGCCATTCAAGGGGTCACCCCTCCATGCACCCCCAGTTTCTCAGCAGGAATGCGGCTATGGAGGTGGTGCTGAGCATCAAAGAGCTGTACACTGAGACCAGAGCATTCCTGGAAGGGAAGGCGGTGAGTGGGGGGCCAGAGAGGACCCTGAGCCCTGCAGTGGTAGGGCCTATGTCCTAGGCCAGCACCTCTTCAGAAGGGAGGTGGGGGCAGCAGGGCTGGTGATGGTCCCTATCCCACACAGCTGGACTCGCCGCAGGAGGAGGAGGCACTGCATGGCCCCCTGAGTGTGCTGGGCCAGGAGCTGGAGAGGCTGCTGGACATTCACTGGCTGGGGCCCATTGCCCACCTTGCTGAGGAGGTGGGTGCACAGGGACCTTGGGGGCAGGGTCATAAGCCCACTGAGTGGCCCCGGTGGGGGCGGTAGCACCACCGCGCACCCCCCGGCCTGGCTTCTCACAGGAAAGTGCTGGCAGCACCAACAAGGGCAGCTTCAAGCTTCGCCTCAACATCCCCAAGCCCAAAAAGGACAAGGTCCAAAAGCAGAAGACCAGCAGCACGCTCCCAGGTAAAGTAGTTGGTGTGCCAGGAAGGGTGGCAGGCACAGCCCACACTGCTAGGGATGCCCCTGTGTCGACTTATCCATCAGCCTCCTGTCCTGGGCACAGTGTGGAGGGACCCTCTGGAAGGGAGACAGGGCATGTCTTGGTTGCGTGGGGATGTCACCTTTACCATCAACAGCCCTTTAGAGCTTAATTTTTCTGCTAATGGACATGTGGAGTCCCTCAGCCCCGTAACTCCACCACCACTGCAAGGGGGAGAAGGGGGCTGTGGTACAGCTCAGCCCTTCTGGGAAGTAGTCCCTGCCCCAGGGCTGGGGGGATGTGGGTCTTGTCGATGGGGAGAAGCTCAGATGCTCTGTAAGTAAGCTAAGGGGAGGAGAAACCTCTCTAGCCTGAGCCCACTTCAGCCTCCAGCCCTGCCAGAGCTGTGGGTGGGGGAAATGCTAGCTGTAGCCTGCTGCCACCGCTGCCCTCAGCTGCCTGCTCTGCTGCATCCGGCTGCCTCAGTAAGACCCAGTCCACTTCTGTGGTTTTCCTCCCTACTAGCGGACAAGTGGGGCTCTGAGGAGGTGGCAGCTTGGCTGGAAGCACTTGGTTTAGGGGAGTACAGAGAGATTTTTGTCCGGCATGACATCCAGGGCTCTGAGTTGATCCTGCTGGAGAGGAGAGACCTGAAGGTACAACACCCCCACTTCTGTCCCCTGAGGGACCCCCCCAGCCCTGGGGAGCATGGTGTCCTCTATTCCTCCTTTCCCCCCGCCTTGTAGAGATGGGAAGGCTGACCTTGCACCTGCCTGAGCTCACACCACTTTGAGCTTGCACACAGGGGCTGGAAGTAGGCCCTGGCCTCCTAGCTTGCACTAGGCTCTGTACACCTGCCCAAAGCACCATGTCCTCTCCTGCAGCCAGCATGGGGACATGCTTGCAGGAGGACTGGGGGCTCTTTAGCAAGGACCATGCTCTGGCAGGGAGAGCTGGGCCTTGCAGTCTCATCTGATGCCCTGCAAGGGGAGCAGAGAGCTGGCCCCTGACAAGCACATCATCTTCATGCAGGACCTGGGGATCACCAAAGTGGGCCACATGAAGAGAATCCTCCAAGCCATTAAGGAGCTCAGCAACCCACCATAAGCTTGGCAGTAGGGCAGCAACCAGCCCACATGCTGTATGCTGCGCCTAAGGACCAGGGGTTGGGCAAGGGGGTCCAGGTCCCTGCTGCACCCCATCTGTGTGGAGCCCTCCTGCTTGCCTTGCTTTGTCTGTTTGTCCCCCAGTATCCCTGGAGCTGCTGCTTCTCCCCAAGCCTGTGGGGCTGGAAACACTAAAGCAGAGGAGGTCTAGCTCCATAGGTAACATGGTCTGACTCTCAGTTCAGCCCACGGCATAGTCACTACAGGAGCCTGGGTTGCCATATGTGCACCCAAGCTGGGGCCAAAGCAAAGATCCCCCTTCTCCACATGGCTATTTAAGTTGTGTAAATATTTGGAGAAAAGATACTCATTGCTGCTGCTGCTTGTGTAGTGTCATTACTTCAGGGATGGTGAGGGGTGCAGGGAAGGTGATACACGTGACCTAGCCCCTTCTAGCCTTCACTACTCAGCTTCCCCCTTTCCTCCCAATTCCCATCATGCAACAATCNAAACACAACATTTTATTGACAGTTTCACATAACTTTTTTTCCCCCCCCTCCCTTTCATTTAAAATTGGTTGGTTTTTTTTTATGTACATGGTGCTCCCCTCCCAGAGTGCACCCAACTATTTACAGGCTATTTACAGACACAGGTCTGTCTAGCAGCTCTTCAGTTTCTCCTCCAGCTCGAGCATGTCCATGGGGGTCATTTTGGCAACCTCAAAGAAGACCCTAGAAAGAATGACACTGGGCTTAGAGCTCAGCCACAGCCCTGACGCTCATCCACCAGGAAGCTCCAGCTGTCTATGGCACCCAGGGGCATGTGCTGTGCAGGTAGTACCGCCCTTTGCAGAGTGGCCAGGTGTGAAGCAGAGCCTGGTGATGCTCACCTGTGCGAATACTTTTTGTGTACAGCTGTCAGCTTGTTGCGGGGCTGGTATGTGAGCAGGAAGTTCAGCCTCTTCACAAGGGGATGCAGGTCCTGGGAGCAGTAGCCACTGTAGTACTCCAGTGTTGGGGTCTGCCGAGGGACAGTGGGGCTGAACTGGGTCCTCTCAGTGGCAGTGGTGCCACCGTCTTCCCTCTATAGGCTCCCCAGATCTGAGCACAGCCCCAGAGCATGACCTCCAACACACAAGTCCACCCACTTCTGCACCCTGTGGTGCCTCTCCCAGGGCCTCAGGGTGGAGAGGAACAGCAGAGTAGGCAGGTGCTTACCCAGCCACCAAGGTTCTTCATGATGAGTGCCAGCAGCAGGCAGCTGGCAGCCAGCTTTGAGGGGCTCTCCCGGGCATAGTCGTACTCCTGCAGGGTCATCTCACAGAGGAAGCGAGCCAGCGTCAGCGTCTCCATGTTGGCATGGGCACACTACAGCCGGTCAGACAGGGAAAGGCTCAACCTTTTTTATGCAATACTGCTCCCCACCCAACCTATTTCAGGTCTAGAATGCTGCCCCTGGAGCACAGGACACAGATCCCACACCAGCATCCTCACTCCTCAACCCTATCATGCAAGGGCCTGGCTAAACCCTTGCTACCAGCTGGGAGCCCTGGGGCGACACGTCACCACTCCAAGGAGCTCACATCAGGGGTGCCTCAGCAGCACCTTGACACCTCCTGCTACACCCACCTTTGCAAAGCGTCGCAAGAACGGGTAGGCAATGGGGATGTTGATGTTGAACTTGAGGGTGCTGAGGATGCTTATCTCCATAGCAATGAGCTCTTCCCACTTGTAGGCATTGTCGCAGATGAAGAGGAAGTCATCCACACATGGTGGGCACCGCTCCTGCCAGGGCACAACTGTTCAGCACCTTAACAGGGGCTCATCTTCACAACACTCAGGAAATCCCACCAGGCCATCCAAGAGATCATGCCCTCCCAGACCCTGAAATGACTGGGACAACATCCAGTAGGGTTTGTGTGCTGTCTATACTGCCCCAGCCCTTAGCTCTAACTCCAAGTCTTGCTTGTATGAGATGAACTCAGGTGTCCTCCTGGTGCTCTCTGCAGAGCAGAGAGGAGTCAGGTCTCAAGAGACACCATGAGAAAAGATTCAGCCTACCAGGACTGCATATGCAGCCCTTGAGACAGGAAGGGGTAACACAAGGACAGAGACATGCCACACTAACAACTCCCAGGGCAGTGGCTTGGCACTGTTGAGACCTATCTTTTCTAATAACCCATGGGGACTAGAAAGGCACAGCCCAGCACCCCAAGACAGTACACAAGGAGTCACCTCAAATTTAGAGGCAATGAGCATGGCAGTGGAGCCAATGAGCTGCAGCTTGTCCCTCATGCTCACCACCTCCACCAGGTAGTGGTCCACCAGCTTCACAGCCAGGTACAACGTCTCGTGGTTCAGCTCAAAGTTCTCCTGCAGGGGTGTGGGTAGGGGGTCAGGAGAAGGTGTCAGGCAGAGGCTAGACTTGCCTGGCCCCCCCAGGCTCCCTCACAGAGGCCAGAGGTGCCCATGGGGCCAGGCTTGGAGGGAGGGATACAGGCTCATACTCAGCCTGGGGAGCGGGAAGATCAGCTCTGCACCAGGGACACTCGCAGGAGCCTCTGCTGGCATACTGAGGTCCCACACAGCAAAGGAAGGTAGGGGCTGCTCTGCAGAAGGCCAGGCCCACTCCCCATGACCATGTACCTGTACCTCCACCATCCAGTCCACCAGGATGGCACGCATGTCCCCACTGATGTCTGGCTGCTTCTCCATGTAGTCGGGGAGCAGGAATTTCTCCTGCCAAGGTACGGACTGTTAGGGACTCAACAGACACCACCACCCCCTCATGCCACATGCAGGCCCCTTCCAGCTGCTCAGATACTCTGGGCAGCGGGTGGTCCTGCCTGCATGGTCACTCCTTCCCCAGACAGAGCTGCCAGCCCCCGGGCAGGCATCACTCACTTCTCTTCCCCGCATGTATTCAAAGATCTCCTTGGCGTACTCTGCATTGGCATAGGGGTCACCCAGCTGCTCCTTGTCTATGTCCTCCACTGCTGGTACCTGGTTGGATGAAGGAGGCAACAATAAGGGGGAGGCCATGACCTCTGTGGGTGCTGGTCACCCTTTCAGGGCAAGGCTGCTGCACTTCTGCACCCTCTTCTCCATCTGCCCCCATCACACTGCAGCCCCCACCCCACTCTTTCCCATGGGAGATCTTTTGAAGGAAGAAGGTGTCTGTGTGTGGGAGGGGAGGTCACATCCCTCCCCAGCTTCCCATCCCACTGGCCAGATTATCCCTGAGGTCCAAAGCACTGCCTGGTGCCCCAGTATCACCAGCAGCAGCCGCAGATCCACACTGTTAGGAAGAGACTAGGGGACAGGCTGTAGCCCAGGGTCCCTGCCCTCTCCTCAGAGGGATTCAGCACCTGAGCAGACACCAGTTCCTTGGGCACAGGATTCTCCTTGGGCTCTGCAGGAGCCTCTGTCAGGGGAGTTTTCTGTGTCGACCTGGACAGGACAAGAGCACAAATCATTGCTGGGAGAAAGCCACATCTCCTGGCTGAAAGAGGTTCTCCAGAGCTTCTTGTTGCTTCAGGAAGGGGCTAAACTACCCCTAAAATATCCCCATAGAGACTCTCAGAGACATTCAGGTTGGAAAAGACCTTTAAAATCAAGTCCAAAATTTCACCACTAAACCACGTCCCTAAATGCTACATTTACATATCTTTTAGATGTCTCCAGGGATGGCAGCCTGTTCCAGGGCTTGATAACCCTTTTGGTGAAGAAAGTTTTCTTAATCTCCAATCTAAACCTCCTCTGATGCAACTTGAGTCCATTTTATATACTGTCTGTCCTCCGCATCTGGCTTACGGTCTTCATTGTCCAAAGGAAGGCAACCACCACTGCTTGCTCTTCCCCTTGGGATGGATCTGCAGGCACTGGCCCTGCAGCATCCCCTCTGCCCCAGTCCCTGCCCTCATATCCCCTGGCTACTCACTTTTTCAGGTTGATCTCCTTGCTCTTGGCTACTTCCAGTGCAGTATGGGCCCTTTGTGTTTTGTGTGGTGGCACTTTCAAGACCTCCTTCTTCCCTGCTGCCACCTGGTTCTTGTGAGCCTATTTGGGTCAGAATGGGGGTATAAAGAGGGGTGCACAGACCTCTCCTCCTGCTGATAGGGCATGGGATGCCCTCAACTCTGCACACTAGAGGGGACATCCAGCCCTGTTGTCCTGAGGGGCTCACAGGAAGCATCAAAGCTCCCAGCCACATGAAAGCACTTACATTGGTGATATCACCAAATGCTGATCTCTTCTTAGGCACATCTACAGGTGGGGACAAAGACCTCTTGGCCTGACGGCTCCCTTCCTGCAATAGAGGCTGTTAGGAGATATGGGGCCAGCTGCCCCACAAGAGCCCCCCAAGCTCCTTGTCCATCTCAGACTCACCTTCCGATGACTGGCATTCTCTGCATCAGGGCCCACCTTGCCGACTCGGGGCTGTTTGGTGCTCAGCACCTTGGCGTTACGAGGCAATGGCATCGTGTTCCTTGGCCTCTACAAGCAATATGGGAGCAGAGAGGGCTTGATGAGGGCAGCTGCCCGCCCCAGGGACACACTCAAGTAGCAGGGGCAGGGCACTTGTCCCTCCTGGGAAGTGCAGTGCAGCAGGGTCAGACTCCAAGCTCCTCCCTGAGCATGGCAAATGGAGGGTGAGTTAGTATGTCCCTCTCCCCCTTGGACCCCGGCAGCCCTACTTCCCCCAGCCCCGGGGCCCCTCCGGGGTCACCCCGTGGCTCCACACCCCTGCACTCCCTCGGGGGTCCCTGGGAGCCTCCGCAGCCCCACTCCCTGCATTCTCTCGGAGGTCCTGCAGCCCCACTCCCCTGCACTCTCTTGGGGGTCCCGCACGGTCCCCGCAGCCCCACTCTCTGCATTGTCTCGGAGACCCCGCAGCCCCACTCCCCCGCACTCTCTCAGAGTCCCTGCAGCCCCACTCCCCTGCACTCTCAGAAGTCCCGCAAGACCCCACTCCCCTGCACTCTCTCAGGGCCCCCGCAGCCCCACTCCCGTGCACTCTCTCAAAAACCCCCACAACACTACTCACCACCGTCCCACAGCGGCTACTGCTCATTTGAAAGTAGCAGTTGGTAGCGGCCACCCAGCACTGGCCAACCGTTACCCAATCAGAGGGCGAGGCGGAGCCAACCAACGGCCAATCGGAGAACGGTAGGGGTGCGGTTGCTAAGGGAACGGACGGAAGGGTTTAAAATTCAGTCCCAAAGACCTCCCGGTGGGAGGGCGGGGTCTCGGCCGAGGCGGGCGGTGATTGGTGGTACAGAACGCCCTTTAACTGCGTCTCGCGGGGGCCGTTGGGAGGGAGTTGTGGGGTTTGGAGGTTGTGATGCTGTAGCGGTGTCATAGAATCATAAAATTATCAGGGTTGGAGGGGACCTTAGAGGTCATCTAGCCCAATCCCCCTACAGTGAGTAGACACATGTCTAACTAAACCAGGTTGCCAAGCACCCTGTCCAGCCTCAGCTTGAACACTTCCGGGGGCGGGGCCTCAACCACCTCCCTGGGCAACCTAGAATCATAGAATCATAGAATCATAGAATCATAGAATCATAGAATTATCAGGATTGGAAGGGACCTTAGAGGTCATCTAGTCCAACCCCATACAGTGAGTAGGCAATTTCCAACTAAGCCAGGTTGCCAAGCACCCTGTCCAGCCTCGCCTTGACCACCTCCAGGGACAGGGCCTCAACCACCTGCCTGGGCAACCTGTTCTAATGTTCCACCATCCTCATGGTAAGGAACTTTTTCCTAATATCCAATCTAAACCTGCTCTTCCCTAATTTAAACCCATTACCCCTTGTCCTATCACTACAGACCTTTGTAAACAGGCCCTCCCCAGCCTTTCTATATGACCCCTTCAGGTACTGGAAGGTGACTATTAGGTCCCCCTGAAGCCTTCTCTTCTCGAGACTGAACAATCCCAGCTCTCTCAGCCTATCCTCATAGGGGAGGTGTTCCAGCCCCTTGATCATTTTAGTAGCCTTCCTTTGGACCCGCTCCAGCAGGTCTATGTCCTTCCTGTGTTGAGGGCTCCAGAGCTGGACACAGTACTCCAGAAGAGGTCTCACCAGAGCAGAGTACAGTGGCCGAATCACCTCTCTCGATCTGCTGGTCACGCTTGTCTTGATGCAGCCCAGAATGCGATTTGCCTTCTGGGCTGCCAGCGCGCACTGCTTGCTCATGTCCAGCTTCTCACCAACCAACACCCCCAAGTCCTTTTCTGCAGGGCTGCTCTCTATCTCCTCGTCCCCCAGCCTGTATTGGTAGCGGGGATTATTCCGCCCCAGATGCAGGACCCTGCACTTGGTCTTGTTAAACCTCATGAGGTTCATCTGGGCCCACCTCTCCAGCCTGTCCAGGTCCTTCTGGATGGCATCCCGCCCCTCCAACTTATCAACAGCACCACACAGCTTAGTGTCATCAGCAAACTTGCTGTTGTTGCACTCAATCCCACTGTCGATATCGTTTATAAAAATATTAAAGAGCACAGGTCCCAGTACGGACCCCTGAGTGACACCACTTGTCACTGGTCTCCATCTGGACTTTGAGCCATTGACTACTACCCTCTGGATGCGACCATCCAGCCAATTCCTTACCCACTGAACAGTCCACCCATCAAATCCATAGTTCTCTAACTTAGCCAGTAAAATGTTGTGGGGGACTGTGTCAAAGGCCTGTGTCCTTGCCAACGGCTTGCTACCCGCTCCGTCCACATGCAGCTGGGGCTATGATCACCTCCTTTACACCCCTGGGCTCTGGGGCTGCCTCTTCTCAGGGCTTGGGGGCTCTGGTTTGGGGAGTGGGGCGTGCACCTGGCCTGCCGTGCCACTCCAGTGACTCAGTGTGGTGAGTGGGTGGTTTAGATCGCTTAAAGAACACAGTCGGGGTAGCGGCAAAGGTGTGTTTATCTTGAAGTAAGTGTGGCGATCTAAGACAGGCCGATGGCAAGGCTCTTGTTGTGCTGCACAATCATTTGCACTACGCTTCAAAACTACCCAGACAGTCAGAAATTACTAAGGCACAAATCAGAGTTACCACACTACAAATTTATGCCTGATGCTGGTCGTTCACAAACGACCTGCCGCTGGTGAAAGGTCTCTGCCTCGAGGAGCTCCTCCGTGGTGTCCCAGCTCCGGGGGAGGTCACTGCCTGCAGCCATGCTGCTGTGCAGAAGCTCAGAAAACACTCACTCACGCTGTGACACTTAGGGAAGTGGTTGGCTCATAGGCAATTACACGTGGCAGGAAAGGTAGGTAGGAGAATCCTTCTGCCCACAGATTTTTTTTTTGTTCCTTGATAAATGAGTCTTAGAAAAGCCACCCACCGTTCATGTGTTAATCACATAATCAGTGTTCAAGCTCGTGTGCACAGAAGCTATCTGTGTCACTGTGCTTCTTTGTGAGTTTTCAGAGCACACATTGGAAGTGGAAGAGTCCTTGGCTAGCTTATGGCTCAGGACTTTACCTCCTTTGGAGCCTGAACCAAACTTCTGTGAGTTTGATTAAAGGACCTGGCCAGGCAGGGATGGCACCAGCAGCTACCAGCTGGTTGAGCTCTGAGGGATACAACCTGCTGTTGCAGAAGCAAGCTCAATGAAGACACGAGTGGGTGCTGTTTGATATACTGGCCAGGGAGAACCCCCCTTGCCCCAAAAATCCCTGGCAGCATGGCTAAGGGAAAGGGTCTGTCCCTTTTGCTCACTCCCCTGCCTTCTACACCTACATGCTGGGTTCTGGGGGACCCAGGAGGGTCCATCTTGTGCTCTTCCGACAGCTCACCTGCTCCACTCCATGCCTGTTGCCTGAGCTCAGCTGCAGGATGCTGAGCTGGGCTGGTGGGAGCAAAAGTTGGCTCCGTGAGCAGAAGCTGCCCTGCATGTGTGGTGTGGTCTTTGCTGAGCAGGCCCTGACCCGCCTGTGAACCATCAAAGCTGCTTCTGTTCTTAGAGGCTTTGGGGATACTCTGAGCTGATCCCCATTCCCTTGGGGACTGGGATGGCAGGAGCACATTTGCCATCCATCATGCAGAGATGTCTTCCCCTCTCCAGCTTTTGGGGGCTTCTTTTAGCACTGTGCCATGCTCCAGGCTCAAAAGAAACCCCCCAGTCAAGGTATACTCGGCAGAGCTCAGTGATCCAAGTGCTTGCCTCTCCTTGCACATGTTGAGACAGCTCATACTTGCCAAGCAGAGCTGGGACACATCCCGCTGCTGATGGAAACATGGTGTATCGGTCTGTGGTATAACAGTCTCAGCCAACCCCCCCCCATCCAAGACTGCCTGCGGCTCTGCGGGGGCTTGGGTGAGCTGCCTGCTTTGGGACAGGTCCATGTCTGCCTGTCCTGCCCAGGCTTGGCAGGGGGAAGCCGGCTTTTCCAGTCCCCGCAGAGCTGCTTGTGCTGGTGCTCCTTGGGAGGCTATGGGGATGCCTGGCTCCACTGCAGGGGCTGTGGGTTGCACCACACATACTGAAATCTCTCTCTTTGCACCCCAGCCCAGGCACTTCATGTGTAATGGTGGACGGAAAAACAGACCCTGCTACGTGCATCTCAAAAGCATCAGTGCCTGGAGTGTCTCTACTGGGGAAGAGCCAGGTCGCTGCTTCCATCCAGCCCCTTCCCACAGCACTACAGAGCCCACCCTGCCTTTTGGAGCTGCAGCAGCTCCCAGACACAGCCTGGCTCCCTGGCACTGTGGGGCTTCTGAGAAGCCCCTCTGCATGCCACCTGGGGATGTTTGCTCCAGGGTTGTTTACCAGAGAGAGAGCCTCAAGCTTAAAAGAAGGAGCAGGGAAACATTGTTCATGAGATCCTCACAGACTGCTTTTCCCTCTTTCCCCTTTTCCAGGCTAAAACCTTATCCTTTCCCATGCTAAAACTGGCCCAACTTGTTGCTCCCTGTGGCCTAATGCCAGAAACACCGGTGGGAGTCAACGAGCTGATCCACTCAGAGAGGGATGAACTTTGCCACTTCCTTTTTTCTCCCTTTTCACTATTAATGGCAGAGGTCAGGGAGGGACATGGTGTCTATAAGCTGTTGCATTTATTTATTTGAGGAAGCCCCAGCAAGTTAACCCTGGGGGTCTTCTACCAGCGGGAGAGCATGAAAGAAAGCACAGAGCAGTGCAGGGTGACATAGCTCCTGAATGCCTGCAGGGATGTGAGAACCAGTGCTGTGCCAACCTGCTGCCTGCCCCAGCCTCAGAGTGCAGCTCCCCTAGGGGTGCGAGAGCTGTGAGGCATGTGGTGTGGTAGCAATGTGATGGGCAATGTTCACAGCGCTCTCCCAATCACCCTGCCTGCATCCTCCTTCCACCCAGGACACTTCTGCATCTCTGCCACCAGCACACTGCCTCAGTGCTGGGGGTTGTTGGCAGCACCAGGGATGGAAGCCAGCACCCAAGAAACAGGAGCAGACAGCCTGGAAAGGCTTAGGGTGGGCTCAGCAGGGCTGAGCAGGGTTAAGTACTAGAGCCAGCCGATGTGAGCTGAGAATGGGGAGGTTAGCTTAGGGTTAGTGGCATGACAGTGGCAAAGGAGCCAGAGGTCCCACAAGCCATCCTGCAGCTCCTCATCACACCCAGGGACTGCACCGTATCCCCAGGTTAGAGGTGTCCAGGCTGGTGGAGCAGTGGGTTCATGGTCATACTGGGGCTGCTGTTGCCTTGCTGCCACTCGGAATGCCCACTCATCCCAAGGAGCGCAAACTCTTACATCTTTCTGACGTTGGATCCCACTTAGCCTCTGCCTCCCACTGCCCTCTGGCCATTTTTTCTAGTTCTTATTTGGTGGCTGATTTGATCTTGTGGATAGCATATGGACTCGACTCCTTGGGCATCCAGATCTCCTCCCCGACACGGCCCTGGTGTTCCGCCACTCCCTCCATGGCTGCTGTCAACTCAGGGCCAAAGATGCTGTCAGTGGCCCGGTAGGTGCGGGTGAGACGGCGGAAAGAGGAGTCTGAGGAGCTATCGTCAGGAAGGTCTTCATCCTGTTCGTCCCGCAGCTTGGTCCTGCTCAGCTCTGAGCTGCTTCCCAGCTCTGGGTCTTTTAGAGCCTCCCCCACTTCCTGAAGGAAGGTTGTTTTGGGGCTGATGATGCACAACAGGAGCATGAGGCCTCCCGAGACCCCACAAAGAAAGTAGAGGCCAACTTTCTCTGGGATACCTGGAGGGCAAAGAGAGACAACTGGGTACAAACCATCTCCACAGCCTGCACGGTACCAGTGTCTGGAAAAGCCCCTCTACAGGGCACATGGGAGGAGGAGAAGGGGAGCAGGGATGCCTTCAGCACCTGGGCTGCAGGGGCAGCACAGCCCCTACCCCAGTGACCATGGCAGCATCACCCAGAGCCTCATCAGCACCCACCAGTATCCTGAAATGGCCCTTACCCCATAGGAAACACTCATTGGATGCACGATAGGCAGCACAGGGGGGGAATCATCTTTCCAGGGATTTAAATGAGTAATTTCCCTAGGCAAGGTGAATTTTTGCCTGTGAAGAGGTGCTCTGCATCAGAACCTCTGTAGGTAGGGCAGGAAGGAAGACTCAGCAAGTAATTCAGCCCATCGGAGAAGGAAGGTTTGCAGGCACACAGTGGCACCGTGACTGCTGATGCTATGGGACCTCTGGGCTCACTCAGCCTTGGAGCTTCTGCCCTACATGGGCCCCCCAAACCCAGCATGGGTGTTTGGTGCCCTCCTCCCACACGTGCCTGCTGACCCTGTCGACCTTGCCAGAGGGGTCTGAGGCCTGTCTGACCCTGGGCGGAGCCTTGGGCTGAGCAGGGGCCATCATGGGACCTGAACCACCCTCCCAAGCCCATCCTGCTCCCCCAGGTGCTGCATGAGAGCCAGGGAGGGCACGTACCCCAAAGGTGGGCAAAAGCTGCCAGAGAGCTAGTAAAAATCATCCGGTCTTCCCGGAGCCTGGAGAACCTTGGCCCTTTGTACCAGCCACCTGCAGCAAACAAGGGGATGTGGGCTGAGACACAAGGTGCTGCCCAGTGCCTTGCTGCCCAGCTACCTGCCCCTGCCTGCCACACTCCTTCGTTCCTGAACAACCCTCCGTGGGCATACTCCCCTATGAGTTCTTCTCTGCCCTGCTCCCAGCAGACCACATTTCTCCAGCCCTTCAGACATAGGCATCAACTGATTGGTGGCTTCAGCCACGGGGTAGTGATGCTGGGATGGAGGTGCAGGGCTTGTGCCAGCAGCAGGTACCACAGATGAAGATAGGCCATGGAAGGTGTGGTTCACCTGGGTGCAGACATGATGCTGCACTGCTTTTGGCATAGCTGCCCACCCCCCATGTTACCGTGCATGTAGTCTGAGAGCAGGAAGGGGTCTGAAGTGTCTGGGCCCACCTCCTCCAGCAGCTGCTTGGGCACTGCAAGGAGAACACAAACTGAGCATCACCACCCTGCTTGTGTCCAGCAGTCCCCCAACTCCCCAGTGAGCCCTGCGCTCCTGCCTGCATGACACAGGGTGGGCACAGATGGGGCTCACCCAGTGGCCCCCACGCCCCAGCTCCACGAGTGGCTCTCACCACAGGTGTAGGAGACTCGCAGCTGTTTCTTCATGCCAGGGAGGCACGGGTCCCCAAAGGTGGTCTGGTCAGCAGCTACAGTACAGTTCCCCTTGCGATGGCATTTCTTGGAGACTCTCCGCAGGGCATCTGGAGTCAAGCACTCTGCAAAGACATGGGGCATGGACCAATGGGCAGACCTGTTTGCCCCTGCCCGTTGGTCACCAGCCAGCTGGGGCCAAGGGGCACAGGTACAGCTTGATAACATGCTTGTGCAACACTCTCTGCATGGTTTCTGGCCCTGTTTCTGGCATGAAACATTCCAACATACCTATAGGTGGTCCCCCAGCGTTCAGGGCATCGCATTCTGGTTTGCCCCGCAGGAATCGTCCATAATTTGCAGAATAAATGGCCAGGATGGATTTTGGTCGGCACTGCAGCTTCAGCTTGTCATTCTCGCACACAGTCTTCACCCGATGGTTGCCTGGGAAGTAACACTGCAGTGTCGCAATGCATCCCAAACCAACTGCTGCCTCCCTCTTCCCTTAGCCCAGACAAAGCTCCGATTGCTGCCAGGGACAGGGCTAGAGGAGGGCTGCGAGATACAGGAGCAGCTTGGCTCCCTTCTTTGTCCCTTTCCAAGCCAATGAGGTCCAGGAAGAACTCACACAGCATTGTCCACACCTTGCACCCCCTCACCTGGGCGGCACTTGTAGGAAGCAATGAGGTACTTGTGTGTCCCAGGGCACGGGTCTGGCCCAAAGACTTGGCTGTGCACTGAGAACTGGCACCACTGCTGGTCCTGACACTCAGCCAGCAGCTTCTGGAGAGCAAAGTGGGACAGAGTAAAGATGGTTGAGAAGTCCTGAGGCCATGCTCACCTCATCTTCTGCGACGCCATGGCCAGGCCCAGGAAAATGGCATCTCACCCCATGGAGGTGCTCTTTGGCTGCTCAGCACCCCCAGCCACAGCCAACCTACTTCATGTGTCAGCTCCCGAATCGGTTCCTTACGTGCACCCACACAGAGCTGCGTGCCAGCACGAGTCTGCTGGTACCTGTGTCAAGACGCGTGCCGGCACTGCACCATGCCATGTGTGTACAACACCTGTACAGATGTGCACACCAACACGGCTCCGCACAACACCCGTACAGATGTGCACACTGACACAGCTCTGCCCAACACCCATACAGATGTGCACAGTGCAGACGTGCACAGGCATGCAGCAGCGTCCTCCCGCCCCGCCCCTCCCCGCCTTGCGCAGTGCACGCACGCCGCCACACGATGGGGACGCGCATTCTCCCCACCGGCCGCTTGTGCGCGTCCACGATGGACCAGGATGGCCTCGCCGCTGTCCCCGGCGGCACGAGTCTCTGTCCCTGGCAGGCACCCTCTTGGCATCAGGGGCCTGGGCTGTCTCTGATGGTACAGACTCCGAGGGGCCACATCTTCCCAGCTCCTCTCTACCCCATTTCCCAAGCCTCCCACGCGTGGGGCCAGCAGAGGGTTGATGTCCTCACCGGGCAAAGGGTTTTCCCCCAAATGCAAACAGGAATCGAGTGCAGCTGCAGCACTGAGCAAGCTGTTGGGGTTTCTGGAGCCCAGTGAGCACTTCCTCCCGGCAGGTATCAGCTTTGTGGAGGTCCCTTCCCTTTTGCCAGACCCTGCCTTTCTTCCCTCTCCCTGCATTGGCTACTGAAGTCAACAGACCCACCTTTGGGTCTGCTTCATAAATCTGCTTCTCAGGAACTGCCAGCACGGGTGGATTCTGCTTCTGGCTGGGGAAGAGCTGAGCTCTGTGCTAACTCCAGGGATGTACCCACAGGCCTGTGCATCCATTGTGGGCCCTTGTCCCAATTCCCAAGCCTGGCACCCTGGCTCCCCCACCACTCCTCTCCCAGAAACCAAACACAGCTGTCAGGGCTTTCCCCAAGCCTGCTGCATCCCGCAGGATTACTCCAAAAGCTAGCCCAGGATGTGGCAGTGCCTCCTGCCAGGCTCCTCTGGTAGGGCTGACCCACCCTGGCACCCACTGCAGAAGGTCTCATCCGTCCATATCTCCCAAAAATGCTCTGGGAAAAGGACCACAAGGGTGAATCCTGATGGCAGCAGCCTCCTTTGGGGCATGGGAAGGCTGAGCTGTCTGCAGCCACCCAGCCTACGCAGTCAGTCCAGTGACCTGGAGAAGGAGGTGTATGCAGCCTGGTCCCTTGGGACCCTTACCAGGTGGGCAGTGGCAGACATGCACTCAGTGCTCTCCAGGGAGGCATTGCCAGGGCTGGGGCAGAGGTTGGGACTGGGTACACGACGCCCATAGAAGGCACCAAGGATGCTGATGGTGGTCTTGTGTGGGCAGACTATCAGCAGCTGCTCCCCATCACAGGTGTGGGTGGTGTGGTTCCTCAGCACCTTGCGCAGGTACCCTGAAAGGGGAGAGCACAGGCAACGTTGGCTGGAGGAGACATCAGGACCACACAGTGATGGAGCTCCTGGCAGCTGGTGGCAACGGGGACATCCTGGGCTGGGGCAAACGAAGTGGGGCTGTGGCAGAGAAGGCAAGCTTTCAGGAAATCTTATATCCAGCACTGCAGCCCAGAGGCATGAAAGCAGCACAGAGTAGCCAAGCTGGTTAGCAGAGGGAAGTAAAAGCTGGAGGCATGATGACAGGTCGGAAAAAACATGTGCAGAAGGATCCCATGAGGAGTAGTAAAGGTTGTAGAGAAAATCGTGCTTGTTGTGGAGACATGGGGAGGAGAGAGCAAGAATGAGCAAGAGATGATCACCCAGAGATGATCACTGGAGTCCAGGAGAGGAGGGTGTTTTCTGATATACCATGCTAAGCCATGAGCTGGAAGAGAGAAGGGTCCAGGGGCTGCTGTGAGCTCCCACAGTTGGCTGGGTCAGTATGGATGGGTATGAGACCAAGTCAACACCTGAACCCAGCTGACCCCGAGTGTCTCTGCTGGAGAAGCCCTGTGCATAAGTGTGAGTCATTCCCAGTCCATGGCCATTCTGATGGGCACTGGCTCTTCTCTCCCTGAATTCCTGGACAGGGTATTTCTCTCTTTTAATCCTGCCTATTGTGTGTCCCAAATCACTCATCCTGTTGTTTTCCCTACAAGAGGCTGTAAGTTTGGGCTATCCTGTCCAGCCTTTGAGAGGGTTTAACATGCTGCTATCAGCTCTGGCTGGTATCAGCTCCGCTGGGTGCTGGGGAAGAGAAGAAGCTGTTTTAATAAAAGCTCTGCAAGCTGTCAGGGGTGTCCTGATCAGGCACTGATTCCTGGAGGAGGGAAGAAGCAGGAAGAGCTGATGAAAAATGATGTGTGGAGCCCTGGACAGAGCAGTTTGTGTCAGGCATTTGAACAAAACTATAGCAAAGGAGAAGCATAATTTTGAGGCTGGAAAGTAGGGACAAGGCAAGACCCTGGGCTTCTTGGTGGGTCAGAGACCCCAGTCACCACCTGTGGAGTCCTTGGACTCACAGCCCAGCCTCAGCCCAGTGCTGGGGTCCAGGGTAGCCATGACCCCCAGCCTACAGCCTGCCAAACTCTCACAAACCAATACAAGGTGGGAGCACCAGCTCCCAGCCCCACACTTCTCACTCCGTCCCTCCACAAACCAGTGCCAGGCTCAGCTGCACAAAGGGCCCCTTTCATCTTCCCTGCTTCCCACTACCTCTTTGTCATCTGTGGCTAGCATCCCAAATCCTGGGGACAGTGAGGGACATGGGGAAGGAATGGTTGGAGAAATGGGTTTCCCCAAATCCATTTGCCTTGCAGCAGGCACCCTCCTCTGCTGCCATCCCCTAGGTTTGTGTTTTCTACCAAGGCTCAAACAGTGCCACAGGTTCAGAGGTTTCTCCATCACACAATTTTGGGAGCAATTTGTGAAGATGAGCTTTTTAGGTGGGGTGAAAGCAGACACTGTGAGTGATTCTGGTTGCCTGCTGGTGCCCCTGACTCAGTCCCTGATGGTGCAGTTGTGCATTTGGCTCTGCCCAGATGAAATCACATCCTCTCGTCTGCTGCCCACCCTGCTGCACTTGGTGACATCGTGCCAGGCTTTTGCTCTTGGGGCCCAGCAGAGCCCAGTGAAGGTGTGCATGGCTCTTTCTAGAAGATCTCTCAGAGAAATGGCAGCCCCCAAGCACCCAACCTGACTGTCCCAAGTACATAATGGATCCCAAATTTCTGCTTCAGTTACATCTACAAGACTCGATGGCTTTGCTCCTGGGAAGAGGATCTGGCCCTTGCTGTGCCCTGTGGCAGTGCATCCTGCAGCCCCCCTACTTATGGGTGGCTCTGGCTGGGGACCACATCCTCCAGCTCTGGCCAGGGACTGGGTAGAGCTTCAGCCCATCTCTTTCCCCACGTTCTCAAAGCAGTGAAGGTTTTCAGGGGAACCCTAAGTGCTCCAGGAGCCTTCAGCTCCACACACTGCCCATCACCAAGGGCATGAATATCATGGTCAAAGGGTCTCAGGAAAGCTTGGGGACAGCCTTAAGTTTTTGGGGTTTTTTTCATTTCTACTTCAAAACTGCCCAAGGGAGTGCAGCAGCAGTGGGGGAAGCTGCTCCAACTCTTGCACCAGGGCTGAGGGATGTGTACAGGTTGTTTTCAGACAAAAAAAAAATCTGTTTTTTTGGAAAACTCCCTCTGGCCTGCACTGGTTTGTGCTTTGCTTCTCCCTGTCCCACCAACCCAGCTGTCTCTTTCTCCCCCCTCACACCAGCTCAGTACCCACCATGCCTCATCACCCTGCCTGTGCCCCGACTCACCAGAGAGCTCCGGGCTGGCCTCCAACCCCACAGCCAGGAAGACGAGGCCCAGGGCTGCTGCTGGCCCTGCTGGCCTAGCCATGCCGTGACCGCTGCCAGCTCTGCTGTGTACCCCCAGGAAGCCTCGGCCGCTCCACTCCTCGGTGGCAGCTGGTGCCAGGGCTGGCACTGCGTGGAGACAATGGCTTGCTTCTCTGCCCTGCCCAAGTGCCGGGGCCAGGCGGGCGCCTGCGTACCCGCTCTTTGTCTGCTGCCCGGGGCCAGGGGCAGCTCTGGACAGCTGGCACACTCAGCACAGGGACACATCCTATGCGGAGAGAGGGACATGTTTTCGAAGGCACTCGGTAGCAGGTGAGCAGTGACTGTGTCTTAGCATCACAGTTGCTGGCGGAGAAAACGGCAACCCCTTCCCTCCCACCTCCGTTCCCCTCAAGAAGAAGGACGAGTCTTGGCGAGGTTTCCAACATGTCCCTCTGGTCTTTCGTGGACAGGGTGAGGCAGAAATGCAGATACCTGTCTGCCTTAATTTCCATTTCAGCAAATGTCCGGCCATTCACCGTGTGAGGAGGAAGGGAAGGGCTGCCTGCACTGCCTCCCAAGATGCTGTTCCTGCAGAAAAGGCAAATGCCCTCATCAAACACCATGGGCAGGGACCTCGTCACTGGCACCCTTCTGCCCTGACAGCTTCTGCAGGGCCAGATATGAGGCAGTCTGACATCTTGGTGCAAGGAGAGCACTATGCCACTCCCCTTCCCCCTGTCCTGCAAGAGTTAAATCCCTGCCTGTTGCTTCAGCTGGCAGCTCAGAGGGAACACGATAGACATGAGCTCCTTGCTCTGCCCGGTTTGAGGTCAGCAGTGAAGGCAGCAGCCAGCTGTGCTAGGAGCCAGCAGGCTCCCCGCAGGCTCAGCATCACTTGGGCAATGGCAGCAAGGAAGGGAACAGGGCAGCAGGAGCGACCAGCACACACCACCTGGGGGTCCACAATAAGAGTTAGGTGAGGAGAATGAGATGGACACTGAGCTCATGTTGAAGGTGCTGCCATGGCCCCACTGGGCAGTTACAATGTCATTAATTCATCCCACTAGCTTATGAGAGCATCAGGCAGTTTCTGTTCCCATTGGGTAGAGTTTCCAGTTCTCCAAAAGTTTCGATGGGGTAGAGTGACAAATGTCCCCCCACCCCCTCCTTTGCAGCATGCCTCTGGGCCGTGCACCTAGGAAAAACACTTCTCTTAAGAAGACTCCTCTGTGAATGCAAACCATTTCCAATCCTAACTGTCTCAGGGTGGATGCTTTTTTATCAGCGTTTGGTTATATTTAGGAAAATCTGAGCTTGCCCAAGCTGGGGGGGGCGGGGAAGGGGGACTGAGTCAAGCAATCGTGATCCCCATTTTGTGAAAAGCTTGGTATCAGCTATGGGGTCTTGAGATGCAAGATGGGACTTGCCCAAGAGAGGAGTTAAGCCTGTGGGTGCTGGGAAGCTGTGTGTGCTGGGACAGCAGCCAGGACCATCTGACGGCAAATGTTTCCCTCCCATCCTGGGGAGGAAAGCAACTGGTCATCCTTCCGGCGAAACAGCCCAGATTCCAGGAACGGGGCCCTGTCAGGGCTCAGCTCTGGAGACATTCCTTCCTGCCACCCTGCCACGCGCTGCCCTGGCTGGGTATCTGTCAGTGGCACTCTGGGGTTCTCTGCTGCACCTTCACACTTGGCAGCCTCTGCTTTCCCTCCTTGGCTGTTTTGCAACCCTTCCTGTGCTAGGCCTGTGCCCTAGAGGCGCTCAGCTGGCTGCAAAAGGCTGGTGGCAGGTGGCCAGGCTGCCCTGCTCAGCTTCCTTGAGCCCTCCTACAGCTCTTGGCAGTGAAGGGTGATCGGAGAAGCCCACCCAGGGGAACCCCATGGGTGTTGGGCAAGGAGAGGGGCTATACTCTCCCTCCTGGCAGCTGCCTATCTTGGCGCAGCAGCAAGAGTTGGGAAGGCAGTGGGAAAGTCAGCTTGGTTCACCCCAAAGGGACAACGAGGTGGCAAGCCCTGGGGCACCAGTATCCGGGCACAAGGGTGGGAGGATGGTGAAGGGGCAAGACCAGACTGGAGCAGCACAAGGAGCAAAACTCCCCATTCCCAGCTGGGAGGTGACAACAGTGGTGCCAGGGCCTGAGCAGCCAGCCCAGTGCTTGAAGGCACTGGAGCAGCGCCTGGGCGGGTGCGATAGACTGGAAGGGGACCCATGAACACGTCCAGATAGACCCGTGCTGAGTCACAGCTGGGAGGCCTCACAGCTTCCCCCTCCCCGCTGGCAGGTCCCAGCACTCGCCCCATCGCTCCTCCCCGCTTCAAAAGGAAGGAAAGGGCAAGCCCAAGCCCTCCGAGAGTGAGTGCAGCCGACGTGCTTGGGCCACCGGCCTTCTGATAGCCTCCCCCTCCAGAGCTCCGCAGAGGACAGACCAACTTACCACAGCAGTGGGCAGCCAGCAGATCCTCCCCTCTCTGTCAGGATGGAGAGTCAGCAGCACAACGCCAAAGAGCCTGAGATCGAGCTGTTTGTGAAGGTAAGTCTCGGGGGCGGACTGTTGCTTTTCAGAAGTTACCTGCAGCCTCATCCTCACCAGGCTCCAGCTGGGTGTAACCAGTGGAAATCCGTGGGCTTCTTCACCTTTCGGGAGGCTGGGATGGGTACCAGGTTTGGGATCACTTGCATGAAGACTGGCAGAGTGAGTACCAGGCACACAGTGGTGTGGGGACAGGTGGGGTGGCACGCCTGGCATCCTAAAAGATGCCCTGGTCTCGTGGTGGTCACATACCCTTGTGGAACAGCCCCGCTGGCAGCTGGTGTAGGGAAGGAGGAGGCACACATGCGTCTCTCGAAACCCAGATAAGACAAGCCCCAGCCTGGCATCAGAAGCGGAAGGGTTGAGAGCAGCCACCCCACCTTCTCCTGCGAGCTAGGGTTGCGAAACTGTGCACGGACAGTTTGGGGAGCCGAGGTGGGTGCCCACGTGTGGGTGGGATGGGAAGGCTTCGCAGAGCAGCCCAGGGGGCGTCATTGGAAATGGCTTTTTTTTATGCCTGTTAAGCAATTTTTCAAACATTTTTCCTGGAACATCTTAACACTCGAGTCCAAAATATCTGCAGTGGATGTGCGGGGTATAGACAGAGAGGACCTGAGGCTGGCAGCTCATAACTGTGTGTGCCAGCAGTGATGTTAGTGAGGTCCGAGGACATGCTGTCAGTGATAGTGGCCAGGGGGAGTGATGTCTCCCGGTGCCACGACATCAAGGTTTAAAGGTGGTTTTCCGAAGCAGCTCAGCCCTGTATGCTTTGCTCCATTCCTCCTAGGGCAGGTTGGTGCCCAAAAGGTCTGTGGTTCCTGGCCAGAGGCACCAGCTTCCCTGGTGCAGGCACTTGGCAGTGCTGGGCATTGTGCAGCACCATGCTTGGGTTGTAGTTGGAAGGGATTATCTGAGCCTTTACAGGAGGTATCTCCTTCATCCCCTTGCCAAAACTGTGTCCACAGAGGTGCTCGACAAGCACTGAGTTTGGCTGAGAAGAAATTAGACAAGTGTGTTTTCCTGGAGAAAGTTATTTGGGTAGTGAATTCCCTTCATAGCACCATTTTCGATGGCTTGGGGAGAAGAGGCAAACGACACATGAGGTGACTGCAATGGTGGCAGCATGCTCAAGGGGCTTTTCAGAGGGAAGGGAAATAGAAAGCAAAGCAGCAGTGTCGTCTGGACTTCCCCTATGCCTTAATTTATCTTGAAAAAACCCTTCTGGCTTGTTAAGAGACAAATTGATGCTGTGCCTCCTCCTTTTACCATCCAGGACACAAAGTCACAGCAGGTCCTGGCTGAAGCCAGGCACTGTCCTTGTCTGACCCATGCCATTGAGACCTTACACATCTCCAGGGCTGGGGTCTGCCCTGAGCCACGGCTGACAGTGTAACCCATGACAACTGTAAATCATGGGGGACGGTGCTCCATGAACCCTGCCAGCATGCTGGCCCTGACCAGTGGTCACTTGGCAAATGCTGAAGTCAACTTGGTGAGGATGAGGAGGGTGTGAAGCAGCTCCCACACTGTCTTCAGGTTGAGTTGGGAGGTCCCCACAGGGTCCATAGTCCTGGTGAGAGCATCATCCAAGTAACTGAGGGGCAATCCCTGCCCTGGAGGCTCTCCCCTCCATTGAGCCATCTCCAAGGCTACTTCCCAGCTTTCAGGGTGGCTGCAGGAACCTTGGGCAGGTCCTGGTGGGTGTTGAGCACTTAGCAGTGCCCCAGGCACACAGAGCTGCTCTCCTCCCACCACGTTTCTTGCTGTTTCACCAAGTGGGAAACCGCAGGAACTGCCTAGTAACTTCGGGGTTTTAATGCCTTTTGGGGTTTGAGCCTCATGAGGCCTCACAGAGTTGGGACTACAAACCTGCACCTCCTTGGACATGCTGTGCTATCTCATGCTGGATTTATCCATCACCTGGGGGGGAAAAGAGTGAGGAAGGTAATTCTGGGAGGCCTGCAGGCTCTGCCCCCCGCCCTGGTTGCTGCTGCAGCCCGAGGAGAGCAGGGGAAGAAGCTCTTTCCGGTGAAGGAAGTGAAGAGTCATGACTTCCCCACTATGCGGCATGTGTTTGCTAGGGAGGGAGGGAGGCCATGTGGCTACACCCAAGCCCCTTTCCCCTGAGCTGTCCTAGCCCCTGGGGCTGTCCCCACAGCCATTTGAGACACCAGAGTCCAGTGTCACCCCAGCAGTGCCGAAGCACTGGTGGAGCTGCCATCTGCTTCCTCCAGCTAAAGATCTGGCTCTGAGCATCCTAGGATGGGCCTGGCTTAATTTTTTTCCCTACAAAAGCCATTCTGATATTCTTTTCCCTCTGGTCCAAAATTCCCCACCTCTCTATTTTTAAAAGACAAGGGGGAAACCAGCTCAGAGGCTGGAGTTGAAAGACAAGCCTGAAGCAGGCAAGCATAGCATGAGGCCCAGCGAGGGACATCATATCTCACTAGCCCCTCCAGAACCACCACTGCCCCTTGTGACTCCACCAGAGCCGCTTGCTACCTCGGCTCCACGCAGGAGCTCATGTGGGCCAGCAGGATAGATTGCAATTAAGCCTCCTCACTCTCAGCCTTGAGCTCAGCGAGGAAAGCAAAGGGGAGCTGACTGCTCCTCTGCCACCAGCACAGGCCTTCTCAGGAGAGCAAGGAGAAAAGTGCCACTCCTTTTTCCAGACAGGCACAAAAGCACCTTCTGAGCTGCTGGTGTTGGAGATGCTCCAAAGGATGACATTGGTCACCTGCGCTGGCTTGTAGGTGCCAGCAACAATGGAGAGGGCGAGCAGAGGTGCCTTGCTCTTATGCCAGTGGTTAGACCTCGTGGCTGTTTTCTGACTCTCCTTTCCCTCCCTCACAGGACGTGTGACATGCAGTTCTGTCTGTTACTAAAGAAGCCTTATTTGTTATAAGCTGACACAGGACATTCCTGAGCTGCAGCTACCCAAGAGCATTTCTTATTAATAGCCTCCAAAAAGCCTCATGTGAGAATTCAGCTTCACTTCTGGGTATATCCCAGAGAATCAATACGTTTCTCAGTTCCCATAGCCTTTCTTAGGAGCATCATTTCATGACATAGAAAATACTGGTTAAAAGTGATTTTCATTCCTTTGGAAGAACTAAAAGGTGTTAAGATAGTGGAAAAGCAGGCCATCACTTCACTGACAACTCTGAGGGTTGGGGTTTTGTTTTAATGTTTACCATCTCCCTTCAGGTGGTTTTGAGGCTAGCGTATGTCTCATGGAGAAGCTGAGCACTCCAGAGTCCACAGGTTTCTAGGTACCTGTAGATACAGACAGGTGACGTAACATTTACCTCCAGCTCAGGAGAGCCAGGCACAGTTCTCTGCATTCTCTGTTAAGGAAGCATCCTCAGCCATCCTGGCTTTGGGGTCCTAGTGAGGTGTAAGCTCTGGAGCCACCTCCAGCTGCCCAACCTGGATATTATTGTTGCTACTCGACTTCTGCACCACCAGATCCTCCCAAATCTCATCACCCTTCTGCTTAGCCTCTGGACTTTGCTCACCAGCTTAGTGCAGAGCCATGGGGCATGAGCCATTCCACTGGGGTTCATGCTTCATGAGAGCAGCAACCCTCTGTGAGGAGCTAGCCTGAGCCATACTGCTCCTCCCTGCAGTGTCAGGGCTGCCATGTGCTGGAGGACATGTGCAGCTGAGGAACAGGTTAATCCTTTTAAAGAATTTGAGTTTCTTGTGAGCCATTTTACCTCTCATACCATGGCACAACTTCCCTCCCTGAGCAGCATCTGTGCTGGTTGTCATGCACTGGGGAGGCCTACTCCTTTTGACCAAACTCCACATAAGGAGTTTCAGTACTTCTTGCAAAAGGTATTTTCAGCTGCTAAATAGAAAGGAAGTGGGCTCCACCTGCTGCTGCTTTCCCTTAGGATTGCTGAATGGGCATCATCTGGCTAAGACTGATGCAGGAGGCCTGGTGGGACTCGGGCAGGTTGTCCATGCTCCTGGCAGGCATCTACATTCCCTATTGATACCAAGTGGGATGCCAGTGTGAATCCACCTCTGCACAGCCCCACCACCCCCAGCCCCTTCTCCCCCCTGAGGCTGAGGGGGGTGTTTGGGTGGTCATTGGCCATCACCAGCTCAGGGAAGTCATGCTTGGATTCGTTAAATGTACACAAAACTGGAGACAGACAGTAACAGCACACCAAAACAAACTGCTCTTTTCCTGGCAAACATGAGGACATTTCCCTTCTTGCAGCCCTCTCTTGCCAGGTCTCCCAGCCAAGAGGACTCTCCCTTCCTCCCCATCCATCACCCTCTGCGTCCTTCCTGTGCCTCCTTCTCCTTTTCCTCCCAAATTTATCTTACACTTCTGGGAAAGATCCAACCCCGGGCATCCTGAGGATGCTCTCCAATGCTTTCCACTGCCAGCAGGGCCATGGCTTCAAGGGGGTGAACCTCCAGCCAAGCCCCTGGTGCCAGGAAAGATTCCCTGAAGCATGCAGTACCAGGGTACCAGGCTAAGCCCTCTGTGTGCTTTCCTCTGGAGGCCAACTCTGGTAACTCCAGGCATCCCATCTGGGCTGGGTGAGCCCAGCCAATAGATTAAATCTTGTTTCTCTGCTTTTCTGGCAGGCCGGTCTGGATGGAGAAAACATTGGGAACTGCCCCTTCTGCCAGCGCCTCTTCATGGTGCTGTGGCTCAAAGGGGTCAAGTTCAATGTCACCACGGTGGACATGACAAGGTGAGAGGGCAGTACAGCCTAGCCCTGTGCCAGCAACAGGGCAAGACACCCCTGGCTCAGCTTCCCCCATCAGCACTTTCCTCCCTCCGGCCTGTGCTGCAGACATGGTGCCTCTGCAAGAGGGATGCTGCTTGTCACACTGGGAGGCAGGGGGTAGCATGGAACTCCAGCCATGGGCCAGCATGTGCATGGCACAGGGACCTCCTGTCCTGCTGGATGTGGGTACAAGTTGAAGGCACCACAGGGCAGACCGAGAGTTTGAGTGGCACTTCTCATCCCCCAAATCCAGCAGAGTGAGCTTCTGCTCCTGCACCCGCTCCCACACGCCAACCTCAGCCTTGTCCACTCACCCCAGGGAGGCTGGTGGGTGCACACAGGCTGCAGGCTCTGAGCCCACTTATTTTATCCACTCCAGGAAACCTGAAGAGTTGAAAGATTTAGCGCCGGGCACCAACCCACCCTTTTTGCTTTTCAACAAGGAGCTGAAAACAGACTTCATTAAGATCGAGGAGTTCCTGGAGCAGACCCTGTGCCCACCCATGTAATTACAAGCTCTCTCCTTCCCCCTTTCAGGGCACGCCGCAGCATTGCGTAGTGCTCAGCACATTGGGAAACAGAGGCAGGCTGCTGGGAGGTGCCCGAGAGAAGCTCAGGGAGGGGGCTGGCTCTCCACCCAGCACCCTGAGTCATGCTCTGCAGGGCCAGGGGTTGCAATGCTGAGGGGCTGCATCCCCGGGGGAGTGCGGTGGATCAGGCTGTGAGGGGATGGGACCGGGCTGGGTTGGAAAACAATGGGAGGAAATGCCCCAGTCCTTCGGCACAGGCGGGGCTGGGAGGCTGAGGGAGCGCAGGGAGGTCCCTGCAGGCGTGGGGGACCCTTGGGAGCTGGTGGTTTGCAGCTGGCTGTGGCAGTTGATGAGGCAGAGGGGGAATATGAGACTCTCTCTGCCTGATCAGATCTGGTGCACTCAGCTGCGCAAAAGCACCTGACCATGCTTGACTGCTGCAGCACAGGGGAACCAAAGGGCTGCCAGGGGTGTGCCCCTGACTGGGCACTACCTGGAGCCGGCCCACCCCATACCCTCCACAGCCACACGTCCTCCTGCCTCGTGCAAAAGAGGAAGCTTCAAACGCATTCATCAACTGCCTCATCAACTGCCTCCTCAGACGTGTCTGCCCTTGCAGTGTGCCCTGGGATGTATCAGCAAACAAGAGGCTGTTACTGAGGAAGTCATAGGACCTTCTGGCTTCCCGGACCCCTCCTAGTCATGGGAGCTTCTGGCTTCCCAGGGTTCCACCCTGTGCCACAGCTCAGCCTGCAGGCAGAGCTCTGCTTCAGGGCTCTGCTGCCACCAGTGTCCCCAAAATGTAGAGTTTCTGCTCTGTGATTTTTCCGTAGCAAACACCCGAGATAATAAAGGTCCCAGTAATTTAAAGCATTGCTATTCTCCCACAACCAGCTGACCATCATCTGCATCCTCCAGTACCAGCCCTGGGCACCATAGCCCAGGAGATAACAGGGCTGAGGACCATGCAGCACAATTTCTTGCCACCATCCATGCCTGCACTGACATGAGTGTCTCTTTAAAGGTATCCACACCTGAGCCCCAAGTACAAGGAGTCCTTCGATGTGGGGAGTGACATCTTTGCCAAATTCTCAGCGTACATCAAGAACCCACGCAAGGAGGCAAATATCAGTAAGAAATGAGGGTGGGAGCTGTGGGGCTGTGATCTGCCATGCTATAGGCAGGGAGAGATGCTTTTGTCTACTGACCAACCCTGCCACCAGGTCAGGGTTCCTGCTGCCCTCCCCACTAGCCTCCTTGTCCAGCAGAGGGGCAGGCAGGAAGGATGAAAGCTGTCCTACACTCCCTGGGGCTAATGGCCACATGTGCAGGTACAGGGGACCGTCCTTGGTGGAGAGGAGCATGGGGAGATGCTGTTGGGATTCCCTGGGAAGAGAGGCACTGGCCAGGATCAGTGCTGTGCACCACTGGTGTGGCCCTGAGGGCTTTGTCCCTGTATGCAAAGCCTGGGAGAGGCTCAGCCACCCTGGCACAGCCCTGGGCTCTACTGGGAGCCCAGGGTACCAGTCTCACTGCATGTGTTTCCCTGCCCACACAGATTTTGAGAAGGCCCTGCTGCGGGAGTTTCACCGGCTGGATGTCTACCTAAACACTCCCCTCCCCGAGGAGATTGACCAGGACAGCATGGAGGACATCACTGTCTCCAGGAGGAAATTCCTGGACGGAGACCACCTGACATTGGCTGATTGCAACCTCCTGCCCAAACTGCATATCATCAAGGTAACAGCACTGGCTCCCAGGGGCAAGGTGGGGGCACCAACTCTAAGAGGGGGTGACAGGGTGGGTGAGGCACACAGAGGTCTGAAGGTCCCATATTTGTCCCCTGCCCCAAGCCAGAAAGTGAATATTCCCCAGGTTTGGGAAGTCTCAGCCTCCTCCTCCTCTCCTCTCCTCTCCAGATTGCAGCCAAAAAGTACCGCGACTTTGAGATCCCAGGGGACATGACAGGTGTCTGGCGCTACCTCAACAATGCCTATGCCTGTGATGAGTTCAGCCACACATGTCCTGCGGACGAGGAGATAGAGCACACCTATGCCAGTGTCGCCAGGAAGATGACCTAACCCCTGTGTGCTGGTGGCACTGCCCCTGGCCGAGCCCTCCAGCTACACAGTCCTGACACAACCAAACCCTGCCCAAGGGAGGGTCTGGAGGGGATTTACGGCATCGCTGCCCCTCACCTTTCAGAAATACTGCCTTGCTTCACAGCCCTGCCACTCCCTTCTCATCCTCTGCCAGCTGGCTGCAGCTTCTGTGTGCCGTCAGCACTAGCCGCGGGTACAGACCAGTCCCTGCGTGGCTGTAGTGGCAACTGCATCCCTGCTCCCCAAGAACAGGTCTGTAACCACTATGTGTCATGAGAAAAGCCACGTGCTAGCATCCTGCAGAGGCCCTTTGGTTGAAGAGGTGAGACCTTCCAGATGGCTGGGCCACGCCTGCCTCACCGTCCGCTGCTGGAGCTACTCTGTTCTGCCAGCCCTGTGCCATCCCAGCCATCCTGTACACTCAGGAAGAGGTGTCCTGGATGACAGCACATCACCTGAGCTGGAGCTGTTTGAATCCACCCATTGCCCTTCTGCACCCACAGCCTGCGTTTTAGCCAGCCCTCTCTTCCACCAAGGCATCCAGGTGCCATCTGAAGCCATTGAAAGGCTCTGCCCACCGTAGTTTGTTGTAGTGACAAATTGTTGTTGCTGCTAGAGAGTTGTATTGTGGGTCTAACTTCCCATTAGGGCACAGGCAGGAAGATGCTGGGGGTGATGCCTGATGTCAAGGTGCCAGGACCTGCTGTGGGAGGGAAGGAGAGGTGCAAGGATTTGTGAAGGGCTGAGGATCAGGGCATCCCTCCCATGTGCACTGCACCCAGGGCAATGGGCTGCTGGCTGCAAGGTCCAACCTGTCTCCTGGGAGCTGAGGAACCTGCCTTGCAGGACACTGCAGGAGATACAGCCATGTGCAGCTCCAGCTCCTCCCTAGTCCCTACCAACACTTCAGGTGCCTGACTGGGAGAAGGATGCATGGGGTAGGGAATCTGGCTGATTTCCACACGCCAGTACCAGACAGCCTACAAGAGCCTGCAAAAGCTGCTTTGCAAAGCACTGTGTCTGTAGGAGATGCGTGGGTAGGTTTGGTGCTCCCTGGCTCAGCATTGTGCCTTCCTGTCCAGTGTTGCTGATGCAAGAGGTGTCGAAGACACTCTGCACAGCCATGACATCCCATCTTCCCTCATCCAATACCTCCAGCTCCCCCCAGGGCTCCTGCTAGCGCCCATGAACCCACCCAGCCCTCCCCAGCCAGCTCCATAGGCAAACAAATACTGTACAGTGAGCATGGTGGGTTCTGCAGGGACAGGGCAATGTAGACCCCCCTAGCCCTCACTGCCACCTCCCTCTTTGCACTAGAAGATGTGTCCTCACAAGCCTGCCTCCAATAGCACTGGGTGTGGGGACTGGCTTTATTGTTAATGTGTTTTGACTTGTTTGGGTTTTTTAAACTAAGAACAGCAATAAACTGTATTTTAATATGCCTTGCATGTGTCCCACCAGCGCATGGGCTGAGGCCACTGGACATGGACAGTGCTGCAGGGGCTGGGGAGGGCTTCTCCGCTGTGGAAACAGTTTGAGATTTTTCATAAGTGAAGCTGTACCCCCATTCTCTGTCACGCTGGATCACTGAGATGCACATGGCAGCTCTTGCCCTGCTCACAGGAGAGATGTCCCCTCCCTGGGGCACATGTGCTGGAATCTACCCATGCCATGCACAGAGCTGCAGGAGGGTGCAGGGTCCTGCACAATGTAGGAATGGAGTAACCACAGGACACTGCTCTGGTCTGGGGTTTATTCAGCTCCTGCATATCCCTGCCAGGCCATGGTGGCAGCTCTGCCTTGCCACAGGTCCTGGAGTTCCACTGATACGGGAGAAACACTGTCCTGCACCCCAGATCCTCATGGGACTCTCTCCTTACCCCATGACACCCTTGCTCTACTCCAGACCCCCTCCTCTTTTGGGACTGGAGACGTTTCAAAGCTCCGTGCAGACTGCTCTGCAGTGAGGTGTGGGATCCTGCATGGATGGGCTCGTTGGAAGGCACTGGGATAGAGATGAAGGGAGTGGGCTGGCTGGCAGGCAGGTGGCAGGCAGAGCTCCTGTGTCCTTCACTTGGTGACACAGTATTTCCAGAAACAAGCTGGGAGAAAAAGGAAAAGACACCCATGTGAGGGGCTGCAGCAAAGCTTGGCTACAGATGGGAAGTTTAAAGGAAGGGAGACGTCCGTATCTTCTCCCAGGCTCTTCTTTAGATTTTGTGTCAGTTCCAAGAGCACATCCTAGGAGTTTGAATGCCTTAGTCCACACCATGGGCACCCTCCACCCTAAGAACAGCTGCTGCTCTTTGCAGGTCAATGACGGGTTGGGTCCCAGGACCCACTGGGAGTTGGACACTCACCTCTCTTGCTGGCTTGCTGAGGGGCTTGGTCTGTCTGGGCAAACCCCTGGCTCTGGAGCTTGCCCACTGCTACAATCTTCCAGAGCACTGCATCAAGGTCTTCCACCTGCCATGGCAGAGCAGCCCCATCACACCCGTGTGGTGCTCATCAGGCCAAACCAGCCCCCAAACCTCTTCCCTTCACTGGCAGACCAGGGAGGGAAGCAGCCTGGCCCCCAAGAAGGACTGCCTCCGTCCTCATCTACTGGCCAGCAGGGGTGGGGTTTACTGGGACCTTGTGGGAAGCAGGCCCATGGGAGTCCCCTGCCTGTGGCATCTCTCCTAGGCCACCCTTCCCCCACTTACCAAGTGGTCAGGGACATCCTCCTGGAGAGTGCTTTTATTTCCTGAAAAAAAACCCAAATGAAATGCCACGAGCAGGCAGGGGCTATGGATCCAGCCTGGAGGGCAGGAACCAAGGGAAGATATTTCAGGAGAGGGGACATAGCACCATCACCTCCTTCTCTCCATGCTCCCATGGAGACACCTAAACTGCAGCACTCCTTTGTCCTGGACGTAACCCTTCACCTCTTCAAGAGCATCCCAGCGCCTGTACCTCTCTCTGTGTTCTCCCACACCAGCCCCACCTGTGGGTCCAGTTCACCTTGAGCTCTGAGACTCACCCTTGCTGTGAACTGCTTTCTGGTCATGGCTTGCTCCTTGCCCCAGTGCAGACAGAGCCTGGTTCAGGTTCCTGGATGTCTGGAGTCCTGCTGGAGGCTCACTATCAGCTGTGAAGCCAACTGCACCGTCAGCCAGGTTAAAATTCATCGGCGTAAGGTCTGGGTTGAATGGGGAGGCAGTGACGAGGACAAAGTGGCTCATTTGAGGTGTGTTTGTCCCCTGGACAGTGGGATGGAGAAGCCAGAGCATAGTCTACAGATCCCAAGTATGACAGGCAGGTTGTTTGAGGGGGAGTAGGGTTCATCTCCTCATCTGGCCACACATGCCAACCTGAGCTGGGAGTCAAATTGCTGCAGATGTGTTCTCAGGAGTGCTGAGCAGATGGGAAGGGTCACCCCCTTCAGTCTGCAGTGACACTCCTCCTGATGCAGCCCAGGACACCACTGGTCACCTTTGCTGCAAGGGCATGGTGCTGGCTCATGGCCAACTCTTGCAGGCCAGGAGAACCCTGGTGTGTCCTGGTGCCTGGGGTTCCCCTCCAGTGGCAAGACTTGGCATTTCTCGCTGAATTGCATAAGGTCCCTCTAAGCCCATCTTTCCAACCTGACCATAATTAACTGGAAACCAGCTGGTGTGTCAGGGAATTTCCAGCACCTCACCCTTCAACCCATCTCTCCTCCGCTGCCTGCCTGTGCACAACCCCCAGGAAGATCCCATCAAGCTCTGGAAGCTGCGCAATCCCAAGCACTTGGCCCTGGGCTTGTATTTCCCTTGCCTCAGACACGCAGTCAAGCTACTAAAGCTCTGGAAGTCCCTATAAGTCAGCTGAGGGACAAGAGGACTCCCTGTGCAGGCTCTTTCCTTGAAGCACCTGGCAGCATGCTGGGGCTGCTTGCAGGGGCTGCACAAGCAGACCATGGGGATGCAGCCATGCTCTTAAGGGCTCAAGCTCTGCCCAAGTGACTTTCGTTCCAGCACCAGGAAGCCCAGAGTGTCTAAACCTCACTGGTCAGTACCAGTATGTATGGACCAGGATCCACAGGGTGTGGATGCAAACAGATGTCACTAGCCTGGAGTGCAGCAGATGCTGGCTCTGCGACCCGTGGTCTCCTGTGGCACTGGCCTGCAGGCAGTGACAGACAGTGAGGCACCATGCTGCAGAAAAGCCCCTGCCACACGGTGCCATAGGACAGTGTCATAGCTGTTGGAAAGGCTTGTACCAGCCCTGAGACCATGAGCAGAGCTCACCCCATACCAGAGTGCACTGTGTGCTCTGTATATGAGCTGCAATTCCCTTATCTCCAAGTAGGGTGCCAGAAGAACATGGAGCCTATGCTTTGTTTGCATGTCCCAGGCTGGCTGATTCCCAGGGCAATTTTGTCTGTCATCCCAGAGTACCTGAACGTGTCACCCAGACTCTGCTCTCTGCAGATAACAACACCCAAAGTAGCCCCTTGGGTAGTGGATGGTCTTCTCTTGTTCTATCTGGTCATACTAGGAATGGGTTCAACCCTGCTGGACACATGTTAGGAGTACCTAACAATACTGGGAAAAACCCTCCCCAGGCCAGAAGATCCTTCTGCCCAAAGAGAAACAGGAGGAAGCTGCACTGCTGTGCATGTCTGCAGTAGCCAAGCCCCCATGGAACACCAGATAGGAGCCACATTGTCCGAGCCAGCATGCAGTGGCAGCCACGAAGTGGTGCACAGGGACAAACCCCACCTGGCTTTCAGGCACAAACACCCAAGTTGGTGGTCCTTACCTTGGGCGCTGTTGCTTTCAGGGAAGACAGGGTAAGTGCTGATGCAGCAAGCTCCCAACAGCAGCACCAAGGCAATGACCATCATCTGGGAAGGCATCTTCTTTACTTCTCCAAGCCTTGACCAATTTCCTAGGAGCCCGTGAGGGAGTGTGAGGTTGTTCTCTTATATGCCCTCGAGCTCTCTGTGATTGATATGGTCCCATCAGGTGAACTGTCTTTTCTGCTGGTTGGCCATTCATCCTGATGACAGGAGCTGACTAGCTCTGCTTTCCCCACAGTTCAATATCTGTCACTCTTGAACAAGGATGCTTGATAAATACTTGGCTGGGTTTTCAGAAGCTCCACTGTTTATCATGGTTGTGCTGCGCTATGCTGGGGGAGGAATTGCTACAGAAGGGTGGACAGGTTAACCATGCCTCTGGTGGGGTTTGGAGGAGGATTGGAAGAGAACACGGGGCCAACATTTGGAAAAACATGTGGATAAACACTTCCTTTTAGCATGATATTCCTCCCCAAGGGTTATCATGTCTTCTACTCCTTTCACACTGCATGGCAACAGAAGGGCAGTGGCAAAGCCACTCAGGCATCCCAAGCTGATTCTTGGTGGGTGCCTCGCTCCCTAATGACAGGACTCAACAAGTGACAAGGCTCAGTCTCTGCAGGTGGCAGCAGCTGGAGCTTCCCTGCTGGAACAGTATTTGACCTTGCTGGCGTTCAGAGGAGACTCTCTTCCTATCCCAGAAGCTGGTAGTGCAATTACCTCTTCCACAGGATGCATCTGTTAGCTCCAGAAGACCGATGCAGTCCCAACAGTGCTCAGCTGTGGACATCCAGGCACTGCAGACTGAAGGGACTCAGGCTGTGCTTCACAACTCAACTGGGGCAACTCAGAGCCAAAGCTGGAGTCTAGGTAGATTTGACTTAGAGTTAAATAACTTAAATACTCATTTTTTCCTCTCTAGAAAAAAAAAAAAAGGTAGCCAGAATGGAGGCCTTTCAGGCAGTGTCCCAGTGCAACATCCAGGAGACAGGGTCATGAAGAACAACTTTTCTGAGAAAATAATGCAGAGGTGATGCAAACCATTTTCAGAAGCTGCAGGTACAGAGGCACACCCCAACCATTCACTGTGTCAGCAGGGACCTGGCCCAGCTCTTTCCTGTCCAAGTTTCTCCAATTCCTGGTTGAGTCCCTGTCCTTTTCACAAGTTTCACTTTCCAATTACCATTGTATCAGCAAAATGGATTTCCTTTTAATTAAATCTCTGCCTAGAGAAGACTTAATTCAGGGAAATCCAGCTGAAACTGGTCCCTTGGGTGACCTCAGCCAGGCCATTGTTGCTGTGACAGTAGCTTTTTCTACCTTCTTCATAAAGTGCCACACTTCCTGAAAGCAGTGAGGGAGAGTTTGACACACACAAGAAGATTTTAAGCTCTTGCGAGCTACAAATCGGCTTTTGGTGTTATTTGTGGGAGCCTTTCCTGAGGAAGATTGGACAGGATGCTGGGGAGCTGGAGCATCTGTTTTTTGACCAAGAGGTTGGCCATGACCCTGCTGACCACAAAGCAGGGAAACAACAATGTCTGCACGCCCAGGTACAGACTCTCATTTTTCATAAGATGGTTGAAAGTGCATTAACAAGAGGTCATTACTTCTGTCTGCAAATCCCTGTCTGTCAGGCACAGATCAGACTGGAAGACAGATAAGCTTAAATGTTCATCCATCCAGACCAGATGCACCACTCAGCTGGAACCTTTCTCCTAACAAAAATTCCCTATCTAGCCTGTTTTTTCCAGCTGCTCCCATTCCCTGGATGCCAGGTTTCATACCATATAATGAAAAATCCTGGAGGCAGGCTCATCATTTCTGCTCTCAGGACATGGGCAAGAAGCACAGCCCAGAGAGAGTCAGCATGGGCAGAAGGCAGGGAAATCCCCTCCAAGCTCACATGTGCACCACACGAGATGAAGCACACCCAGCTCAGGGAGCAGCTCCGCCTATGTCCTGTATCGCTAGGTGCATGAGCCATTTCTGTGGGGAGATCAGTGTACCCAGAGCCTATCATGGCTTTCACAGGCAAATAAGAATCTTCCTTCTTGGCAGCCTGCAAAATATTAAAGCTTAATCTTTGCCTATCACTTCAGGAGCTGCCATCTTCCTCGTGTGTGTTAGGTGCTGTCTCCTCTGTGGCAGCTGCAAAAGTCCCATTAGCCCCCCACACAGCAATTTTCCACTCTCCAAATACTTTTACAGGCTGATGGCTCAGCTCTCTGAGAATTAGTAATAAGAAATACCCTCTTGTATAGTCCTAAACCTACTGTTCCTAATAAAGAGCTGTTTTCAGCTGCATTCCTCTCACTGCTTTGATCTGGTACTGGCAGAAGATGAAAATGTTGCCAACAGCACAGATAGCAGCCAGGAATGAGCCTATCGATTGTGGTGAGTCAGAGCTTTTACAAACCTCCGCACCAAGTACCTCCAGCCAAGTACCTCCAGGCATGGCATTGTGGCCCTGGGCCTGAGGCCAGCATGAGAAACAGCAGCCATCCTCTGAGATGATGGGGGCTTCGGGCCAGCCCAAGGACCTCTCTCCTGGCTGCAAAGGGAGTCCGGGACACCTGCCAGCACAGAGTGGGAGCCAGGTCATGCACACGCCTGGGTGCTGCAGCAGTGATGGAGGGACCTGGCCAAACGTCCTGCTGCACAGGTTTGGCTGGGGCAGATCTAGCTCCATCCTCTAGCACCACCCCATCCTGCCCAATCCATAAAGCCTGGCCAGGCAGAATGGAGCAAGGTATAGTCCAGACACGCTCCACGAAGACCCTGAGATGTGCACGGTGGTGGCAGGTCTCTGTAGGGCCATGCCAGGACATCACCCCTGCAGTGAGCATCACACCTTCTCACTGTGGCTTCACAGAGCCCTGCATGTTGCTCACACCTCTGAGGTGCAGAAAAGTCCCCTCTCACGTGAAGAGAAAAATACCTTTCAGATCCACTCGGAAAGATCAGCTGCTAAAATACCATCTTGAAATGTCACAAGCCTTTTGCCTTTTTCCACTCCGCATGAACATCTCTGTTTCATACTGAACAGATACATCTCAGCTGCTTCAACCACCCCTTGGGCCGGGGTGAGTCCTCCCTGCTGGTGAGTAACTCTCCTGAATCACCCACAGGGATCCCAGCACCATCACCCTGCCACAAACTCATGAAAGGGCTGGTTTTCTTTTGATCTTTCAAGACCTGTCAGGCTGTTATCAAAGCACCAGTTGAGCCCAGCGCACATCCCAAGGTGGGAACCAGCTCAGTCCCACTGTGCTGGGCCAGCAGCTCCTAGCAGACAGCCCAGGTCTCAGCTAGACTGACATAGAATCATAGAATTGTCAGAACTGGAGGGGAACTTAAAGATCATCTAGTTCCAAACACCCTGCCTGGCAGCAACCCCTTCCTCTAGATTAGGTTGCCCAGAGCCCCATCCAGCCTTGCCTTAAACACTTCCCTGGACAACCCGTTTCAGTGTCTCATCACTCTAACAGTGAAGAACTTCCTTCTAATATCCAATCTAAATCTACCCTCCTCTAGTTTATATCCATTCCTCCTAGTCCTATCAGTACCTGAAGTCCTGGTTTGGGTTAGAACAGAACTAATTCTGTTCACTGATTTTACTTTTCAGTTAAAGCTCCTCCGAGAAACTGCACTTTCTGAAACTAACAACATGTTTATGCAGACACTGCCTGCTTCTAGCAGTGATAATGGCCTAATGTTTAGATTTACTACCAGGGATTGGGATGCAAAGCAAGGTCACTCCTAAATCTTGTGTCTCATGTTGGGGGATGCAGGGTAAAGGCTGCACCTTCAGGGAGGTGCAGACAGGACAAGTGACCCCAAACTGACCAACTAAAGTATTCCATCCCATATATGTCATATTTGATACAGAAACTGGGGGGAGTTTTTCCTTCCTTCCCTTCTTCTTCTGCACTTTGATGGTCAGCATCTGAAGACAACGCTGTCTGTTCTGCCCTCATTCCTGTATCCAGTACCAGGATCCAGCCCCCAAGCCTGACTCTCATTTGCTGCTGAGGTCTTCTGTCACAGTATCAGTGGTGACGTAGTTGCCATCAAAAGGAGTCTGGTATTGGGTTTTGAACACATTTGTATATATTTCATTTATCATTATTATTATTATTAAAGTAGTTTTAGTTTTATTTTCCAAACCACAAGTCTCTGTCTCTGTCTTAGCCCCTTTCTCTTCCTGTGGTGTGGGGGAAGAGTGAGTAACAGGGAGTGTCTGTCATTGGGTTGGTGGTTGGCCCAGCCTCAACCCTTGACACTTGACATCCTAAAAAGTCCCTCACCAGCTTTCTTGCAGGCCCCTTTCAGATGCTGCAAGGCCACAAGAAGGTCTCCTTGGAGCCTTCTCTTCTCCAGATTGAGTAACCCCAACTCTCTCAGTCTGTTTTCGCAGCAGAAGTGCTCCAGTCCTCTGAGCATTCCTGTGGCCCTTCTCTGGACTCACTGCAGCACGTCCATATACCTCTTGTAATAGGGGCTCCAGAACTGGACACAGTACTCCAGGTGGGGGGGTCTCATGACAGCAGAGTAGAGAAGGAGAATCACCTCCCTCAACCTGCTGGCCATGCTTCTCTTGATGCAGCCTAGGATATGGTTGGCCCTCTGGGCTGCAAGCGCACACTGGCAGCTCATGTTGAGCTTCTCATCCACCAGCACCCCCAAGTCTCTTTCCTCAGGGCTGCTCTCAAGCCAATCTTCACCCAGCCTTTATTGGTGCTTGGGATTGCCCCGACCCAGATGCAGGACCTTGCACTTGTTCTTGTTGAACTTCATGTGGTTGGCATGCGCCCACCTCTTCAGCCTGTCCAGGTCCCTCTGGATGGCATCACACACCCCCGGCGTATCAACTGTACCACACAGCTTGGTGTCGTTGGCAAACTTGCTGAGGGAGCACTCGATGCCACTGTCCATGTCGCTGACGGAGATGTTGAACAAGACTGGTGCCAGTAATGATCCTCAAAGGACTCCACTTGTCACTGGCCTCCACTTGGACATGGATCCATTGACAGCCACTCTTTGGGTGTAGCCGTCGAGCCAATTCCTTATCCACCGAGTGGTCCACTCATCGAACCCATATTCCACCAGCTTGGAGATCAGGACATCATGCAGGACAGTGACATGACATACTATCTTTGCCTGGCCTGGAGGACCTCAAGCTCAGGCTGTGGCTCCTTCCCAGAGTCTGACAGCACACGCAACAGGGCAGCTTTGACGAACGCTCCTGTTGAACATCTCCTTGCAAATGCCCTGCCACCATGCAGTGACCTTCAAGGCCTTACAGACTGCAGCATTTCAGCTCCTGCTGTTTGCCTCAAAGTCTACCTGCTTTAGCATGGGGGAATTCTTCTGGCTTGGCTTTTGGATTGCTTTCTAAACACCTGCAAATGTAAATGGCCATTTCATGTGACCCAAAATGACAGCAGATACTTGTGCCCCAAATTTTCATCTTATCAGAAAGAAAAAGTGAAACAAATCAAGGACAATTGGACTCTTGTTTCAGGTGAGCCTGAGAGGAACTTCGCTGGCAGCAATCAGCATGTGGCTAAGGGGTATCTCTGAGCGGGTCTGGGGACCATCTCTCTCTTTTTTTAAAGACAAACCATCTCAATCTGTTTAATACACCTTATGTCCTCACATCCTCTGTGGTGGGATGACCCTGGCTGGATGCTGGGTACCCACTAAAGCCACTTTGTCACTCCCCTCTTCAGATGGACAGGGGAGAGAAAATAAAAGGGAATTGAGGTAAGGACAGGGAAATCCCTCAGCAATTACTGCCATGGGCAAAGCAGGCTTGACTTGTGGAAAATGAGTATGATTTATTACCAATCAAATCAGAGTAAGATAATGAGAAATAAGAAAAAATCTCAAAACACCTTCCAACCACCCCTCCCTTACTCCTGAGCTCAGCTTCACACCCAATTTCTCTACCTCCTCCTCTCCAGCAGTACAGGGGTCACAGTCTTCTTTGGGTGCATCCACGTGCTGTGGCATGGGGTCCTCCATGGGTTGCAAGTGGGTATCTGCTCCACCATGGACCTCCATGGGCTGAGTGGGACAGTCTGCCTCACTATGGTCTTCTAGCAGCTTCTCACAGCAACCACCCCTGCAGCTCCCCCCTCCCAAAATCTTGCCGTGCAACCCCAAACCACCATCACTAAGAGAGGTCTTGCTAATGAGATGCACGAAGCATGGCTGCCTGCTCTGAAGCAGAGTCAAAGCTGTCCCAGCAGCACCGCTGCCTGGGAAGGGGACACCTCTTTGCCCTGGTTCGGTAGCACTCGAACGGGGCCGCCCCAAGGCCCTGCTCAGCTGCCAGAGAGCCGCAGCTGTTGTGGCTGCAGGTCTCTGGCTGGGCCAGCCCTGGAGGCAGGGGAAGGCTGGCAGCCTGGCAGCGGGAGAGCACAGCCACCTCGGGGAGGTGTCAGGGGTGACTCGGAGAGCCATAGGGTGGCCCCATGCAGCCCTGCTCTATCCAAAAGGCTCCCCAAGGCTGACAGTGCTGTTCTCTCTGTCCCCCTCACCAGATGCCTGGACACCAATTTCTCATCTGTTCCCAAATCCGGCTTAAATCTCTCAAGTCCCGGAGCCTGGGTTTGTCCCTCTGAGCTGGAATGCACCAGTCCCAGACTGCTGCAATGCACAATGTTGCCGACAGTGGGGAGAGGGTTTCCCCTCGCCTCGGTGTCTGCGGGCACAGTCTCACAAACACAACCGCAGGGCACAGCTCCTCAGAAGTCAACTGCTGCAGCGCTGGTCGAAGCAATAACCAAAACACCCAGCGGCTGCTGAAGAACCAGCCTTTCCCCACACGACAGCCACAGGCAGACCAGCTGTGGGTGCAGTTTTCTCCCAAGGAAACCTCAGGTTTTCCTAGTGCCTTTCCCGGATGCTGCTCTGCCAGGGCAGTGCTGGTTCTGTAACACAGAAAGAATAATCACAGAAGGCAGTTTTTCATAATGAATTAGTGTTATTTAAAAAACTACTCCAGTGCACAATCAGTATTTCTAGACAAAAAAAACCAGATAAAAATCTCCTCTCACATTATAAAATGAGGTTTATATATATATATATATAAATCTGTATTAATACATATACTGTACACACATATTTACACATCTAGAAATAAATAAATAGATAAAAGTTTTGGTGCTTCAACTTTTATCTGTATTCGTTACACTTTGGTTCAAAAGCACCAAACCCTGGAGGGAGCTCTGAAGAGGCTGATCTCACCCACCCACAGCAGCTGTACCCAGCATGTGCCTGTAGCTGCCCATGCAGGAGCCTGTCCCAATCCTGCTCCCAGCAGGGCACAGGCAGATCTCAGCAGGTAGCCATCGTGGCTGTGGCAGCTCTGGGCAGCTCCTTGAGCTCTCCTCAATGCTGTTATCTGGCTGCTGGGAGCTCCAGGTGTGTCCTTACCCGCCTGTTATGGCTCACCATCAACCGGAGGACGCAGCTCATAGCCAGAGAAGGTATTTGCCTGTAGGGTCTCAGGGGGCAACTGGATTGGCTGGCAGGGGCTGAGGATGGCTGCTGCTGTTGCTGCTGCTGGCTCCAAGTCATCCTGCTGCATGGTGCTGTCACCTGGCTGTGGCTCAGTCCCACGGTCATGCTGGATGAGCTGCCCTTCACCCTCCTCCTCACTGGCCAGCAGCTTCACAGAGCTGAGCTGTACCTGGCACCCTGCCATGCCAAGGCTCACCCTCAGGTCCTCCTGGCTGAGGCTCCTGCCCCGTGCAGGCCAGGGAAGGCAGCTGCCTGCTCCCAGGGCTGGACACTGACATTTAGAATAAAGCTGGACGTGCAGGGAGAGCCTTGTCTCAGATGTCTGGTAGCGTCTGTCACCTGTGTAGCTGCCTCTGGTCAGTCCTGCCAGCACTGGCTGTTCCAGGACATCATCCTTGTTATGTGCCTCCTTGTCCTCCTCCAGCCGTGATGAGATCCAGGGGCCCAAAGCATGACCTAGCTGAGTAAGGGAGCAGGATGGGTCCCTTCCCCCATGGCAGTCTGGCCCAAACCCATTGGCACAGTAGCCACTCATATCCTGGGAAAGGCTATGTCCGAGGAGCAGCTGGGCTGTGGGTGCTGTCAGCTCGGCTGCAGGTGACCCATGGGAGGGAAGCATGGTTGGCAGGAGCAAGGTGAGTGAGTCCTCCTGGAGCTGAAGGGTGGGCATGCTGTTCAGGACAGCCTGCTGAGAAACAACCAGGGAACCAGTCAGCCTTGGCTTGCTGAAACCTCCACCCTCCGGGTGGAGAACCACACACCCTGGTGAAGGGAACTGGCTGTCCTGGACAGCACATCTGCTGGGCTCACACCCAGGACAAACGCAGGCAGGGCTCTGCTCACTACACCACAGGCGCTCTGCTGCCAGCGGATGGCCACAGAAGCTGTGATGCTTCTGCTTTTCAAGCCCCTGCTGTCAGTGGCTGGTGGAAGAGTTCTCACCTGCTCAGAGACACCACCAATACCCATGCAGAAGACAAGAACAGGAAAGCAAAGGGTGGTGGTGCTGAGCAGTAGAGCTAGGGCAGTAGAGCCCTGTCACCTCCTTTCCACACTGGTGCAGGAGAGTTCTTTAGCTTAGCAAGTTGTTTTTGTCCTCAGAGTGCTCAAAGGCCTGCCACCCACAGCACTAGGGAACTGGGATGCAGGGAGGAACTGGGACCTGAGGAGAAAGGCTGTTCTGGTGACTGTTTCCACAGTCCTGCCAACCCAGAAGATGTTTTCGATCACCTCAGCAGGGCTGTAGCCCTGGAAACCTCTTTGAGCCTCAGGGCTACATTTATGCCAGTGAGCAGATGACCCCATCTCACCCAGGCCAGGCTGTCCCAGAACAGCAGCTGCACTGCTTCCTTCTCTTCCTCAAGCTGTTGTAGATGGACATACGGCCAAGCAAAAGCTAACAGCCTAAAGCAGGAGGCTCCTAGCACTGGTGGTCATGCTCACAGGCTACATGCCGCCAAAAACACCCTCCTCCACAGTGACTCGTGGCTGACTGATGCATCCCACCATTATCTTCTCCCATGCAGCAAGGCCTGGGAGTACAGTTGGCTGGACAGTAGGGGAGGCACTCTGGCACTGAGATGGATTTGGTGGTGCTAGAGGTGGAGTAAAGGAGGTGCTGAGCCCCCTGCAAATGTAGACGACCCCATCTTGGTCATGGCATACGTGAGACAGAGGCTGGAGAAGGATTGTTCACTCACAAGCACTTTCGGGATGTGCATCTCTGATGGGCTGGGGAAGACATGCAGCTGGATGAAGCAGAGCACGGCCACGCTCAGCAGGAAGACACCACTCAGCACAGCAAGGAGGACCCAAGGAAAGCCTGCCAGGAGGTCACAATAGGCTGAGAGGTGGGAGGACTCCAGCTGGCATTCCCCCTAGCCCACCATATGCCAGTCCTTCCCCAGACCCCCTGTGGCAGGCTGGGATGTGCTAGGAGAAAAAGTGGGGCAAGCCCTAGGTGGATAGGGAGCGAGCAGGAAAGGTCCCCACAGGATGTTACTGGGCCACCAACCCTGAACAGAATGGCTGGGGGGCAAGAGACCCACACCTCCATACATCTGTGCCAGAAGGAGGACCTGAGATGCAGCCACAGTGGCTGAGACAGCGAGACAGCTCCCACCTGCAGGGCCTGCCGGAGTCATCAGGCAGTGCTCAGCCTCCCGACTCTGCTCCTCAGTCATGCCCACAGCCACTGTCCGGACACAGTACTGTGTGCGGGGCTTCAGGAACTCGAAGGTGCATGGTGCTGCTTTCCTGCTCCATTTGCAGGGCACCTGGAAGCAGAGGGGACCCCACTTGTCCCGTGCTGTGGAGTACAGACACTCCCTGCTCCCCAGCACCTCCAGCACTTGTTTCTTCACCCCAGCAGGTGTCCAGGTTTCAGAGCATCTCATTAAACACCTACTGCATGCTTTCATCTGCACAGAAATTGTTACAGGTTTTTCTTATTTGTGCAGTCTAGAAGAGGAAAGGGATCTCCTGCTCCACCCCCCAGCTTGCGATCCCTAAACACGGAATGCAAAGCATCCCACACCCTGTTTGCACTGCTGGGTGCGGGCAGGGCTGGGGCAGCTCTACAGGCATAGGTATTATTAGCCCGATGCAACTGGACATGTGCATCTTTGCTACACCAGGAAAGCTCTTGCAAATCACACACACCCTGAGCATTGCCCACCCTGCCACATACTTGCTGGATGAGCACATCTCCTTCATACAGCCTCAGCTGGTACCACAGCTTCCGCAGGACTCGGTTGACTGGCTTGTAAGAGCCATTTTTGCTTTGGAAGGGAGTGAGTGGCATGGTGATCTTCACCCTGAGATTGCCACCCTGAAGCAGCCAGGACAACTTGGGTGGACCCACAATTGCTGTAGGGAGGCAGGAATAAAAAAAGAAAGAAAATGAAGCCCTTCAAAACAAAAGGCAGATAACGGTTTTCTGTAGGACATCCTACTCCCAGAACACAGAAACTTCCTAAGGTCTAGCCTGGGGTCTAGCCACAAGTTTCTTGTGTTGTGAAACCAGCTCTAGAAACAGCAGCTACCACGTCTTGGTGACAGCCAGCACTGCTTCTGCTTTCTCTGGTCACACCAACCAGGGCAGGACAGATATGCTAGCACCAGCTCCCTGCTGCTGAGCACCTCACCTCTGAGCCACCAGACAATGGTCTAAAGATTTGCCATGGAGTGTGTCAATTGCTCTTTTAGCAAAGTGCATCTATTTCCATGCTAGCTGGATGCAGAAGCATGAAAAAGAGAATCCAAACAGCCAAAGTACACCCTGTTTCAGCATTCAGTCCACTGTGACAATCACCTGTGAGGTGGGTTAGGGAAAAGTCCTGAAGCTTTTCCTTCCTCTAAAAAACACCTATGCTTTTGGACAGAATAGCAAGTCTGTGCCCACACCTTGCAGACATGGCAGCCAGGGCAAGAGCAGTGCGGGAGGGACTACTCCTGCCTTCACCAGCTTTGGGTTGCTGGGACAAAAATGCCCTCACCCAGCATCTCCCAGACCCATGACAAAGATGAACAGGAGATGCTTTTAAAAGGCAAGTCTGGAGGGATATCCTCTTTCCTACCCCATCCTGCTGTGTTCTCCAGAGACCCAAATTCTCACAGCACCTGGGTGGCCTGGGGCCTCCCGTTTTCACATCACTGTATCTCCTTCTCTGTCCCCTTGCTCTTGACTAAGCCCTTCTCCAGCAACTCTGCTCCCATCCCTGTCCTCCATCTGGGGCTCTTGGCACTTTTCCCATCAGTATCCTGATATGATTTCCCACTGTATCCCATCAGAACTCTCCAAGGACCCCTCTCATCGACCCTCTGGGAAGGGCAGGAGCCCAGCTGGTCCTTACTGTCTCTGTACGGCTGCAGCTCGCTGGAACAGGCCCACTCAGACAGCTCACCTCCAGCCACTGCTCTCACCCTTGCCCAGTAGATATTGTGGATCTCCTCAAAATACAGCTCACATGCCCAGGAGGAGCCAGTGCCGTTCCCCCAGCAGGCATCCACCTTGGTCCAGCGAGAGGGTCTGCCCCTGGAGAAAAAGCAGGGATGTCTCCTTTTCAGCACCTTCCTAGTCAAAAAGAAAGGCTGAGTAGCCACGGCCATCCTGTCTGAGTGGAAAGCAAAGGAGAGCACAGTTACTGGTCAACAGCATCCCAGGCTGCATCAGGAAGAGCTCTGCCAACAAGTCAAGTCCTCTCCTATTGGCACTGGTGGGACAGCACCCGAAGTGCTGTCCCCTAACCTGTGCTCTCTGCTACAAGAAAAACCACATCCACCCCAGAGAGAACCCACTGAAGGGACAAAAAGATGACCAAGGGCTGGAGGCATCTGTAGTATGAGGCAGGCCAAGTCAGTGGGAACTGCTTAGCCTCAGAAGAAGGTGGTTTAAGGTGGAGGGTCATATCAATGTGAGGGAGTAAAGAAGATGGAGACTTCTTCTTGGTCATGCCCAATGAAAGGACAAGTGGCAGCTGGCACAAGTTGAAACACAGGAAATTCTGTTTAAGCATAAGGGGAAAAAAAAAGACCAAAACCCAAATCCAAAAGAAAACCCTTTTGTTTTTAACTAAAGGGTGACCAGGAAAGGAAACAGGTTGCTGAAGCAGGTTCTGGAGGCTCCTTGACAGTGGTCCAAATCCAAGATGACACAGTCCTGAATTGACCCTATCTGAGCAGGGGTTTGATCAGCTGCCATCAGGAGCTCCTTGCTAGCTCCACTATTCTGTTACTCTATGATATTTACTGTCACATAATGATCCTCTGCCTGCTGGGGGCTCCCCAACAGCCCTTTGCCAGGGTACAGGGGAAAAGCCACCTCCTCCCCACCACCGCACCTACCATCTCCTCCACTCCACTTCATATGAGGCACCTCTGGATGAGGCAGGGTCTGGCTCCCACCGCAGAAAAACATGGAAGTTTTGTGCTTCCAGTCTCACATCCCGTGGAGGCAGTAGCATCCCTGAGGAGGGGGGAAGAAGAGGGGGATCAGGCAGCATTGCTTTGCTCCTCAGTGACTTCCTCCTTGTCTGGTCACTGCGTGGCCATGCTGCACAGGCATCCCTGCTTTGCACAGGTATCATGGGGCCTCCTCCCACTCTACAGCCTGCAGCTTCAGCTGCACGTAGGGAAACATCATCTCCCTGCCAGGCTCAGCCCTGTGCTGGCTGCCAGTGCGGTGCTCAGCATCTGCATCCCGGAATCTCTTGCACACCCTGAAGCACCCTATCTGTGGTCCTGCAAACAGCTCCTGCACCCTGACATGGCTGCTAGTGACCTTGGTGTTTTCTCTCCCATCACACCTTGAAGATATTCAGTCCCATCGCCCCTGCAGGTACTTTCTGTAGGCCTGAGAGTTGTCCTTGTACTCCCCAGACCGACCCCCAGCCTGCCGTGGCAGCTCCAGAGGCAGACTTACCACAGAGCAGGGTGCAGCTGGTCAGGGATAGAAGCAGGCTCAGGACAGAGCTCATCCCGCGGTGACCCATCCATCTGCCCCAGCTCTACTCTGCCATGCTGGGTGGGGTGAGGAGAAGACAGGTGTGCCAGAGCTGTTCTGCCATCCACAAACATGAAGAGCAGCTGGAACCTGGGATTAGAGAAAACATTTTATCTCTGAAGCTGTGGCAACCAACACAGTTGCCTTGCTTACAGAGGTTGTGTGCCCAGTGTGACATGAGGATGCCCTCTGCAGAGTGTCAAGGGGCCCCCTGCTGCTCCCTGGGATGGGGTGAAGCAGCTGTAGGGCAGTTGTCCTGGGGCTGTGGTGGCAAGTGGGCCTGCAGGGACAGTGCCTGCCACACTGTCATGTCACCATGTCATCAGTGCCTGATGACATGGCTGCCACACTGCCATGGCACTGTGCACGTGCTGCAGGGACCTTCTGCCTCACCCACCTCTAGCAGGGGTCCCTTGTGGCATTTGGTCCCTCCCTCAAAGCAGCAAAAAGCCACACCACTAGTGTCCCCAGGACCTAAGTCTGAGAAAGCTCTGGGTCTGATGCTCACACTGCACTGGTGGTGACCCAGCTCTGCTCCAGAGTGACTCACACCAGCACAACCAGTCGCATCACTGCTGCCAAGACACGCCACCCTTCTGCCACCTCCTTGGGAACCAGAGAGTACCTGGCACACCATTAGGTACTTTTTGGGGTGTTATGCCCTGAGCAGAGAGACCCCAGCCCTCATGAGCCACAGTGGAGGCCAATCCTATCGGGCAGCTGCCTCACAGCCCCTGCACAGCCTTAGGGTGATGCTGGGGCACTGCTTCTTCCTCTGGCCTCTGAAACCTGGCCAGCAGCACCTTACCTTGGCCTTGCCCCACCTACTGAGGAATTTTTTTCCTTGCTCTTGCTAGCTACGGAAGGAACCTTGCTCTCCAAAGAGAAACATACGAGGGCTTTGAGGCCACCGATGCTGCCCCACTGGTCGTGGGGACACATTCCCCAGTGAAGGTAGGGAGCCTCGGGCCACCTCCAGAGGCAGATTGGTGGAAGCATCTCCCTGACTGGACTGGACATCCATAGGGCTGGCTTACTCCCACCTCTTGCTCTTCCCGTTTTATACTGACTCTGCATTATTGCTGAGCAAAACCATCTTAGCAGGTGTGTATATAAAATGCTTTCTCTACATTTTCTGTCCCTTGCAAGCATTTGGAAAAAAGGAGAAGCAGCCAGCAAGTGGTGATGGGCAGCTGCAAACCATGGTCAAGGACTCCGACTTCTGAAACGAGTCCTCTGAAATGCTAGAACCAAAGCTGGGCAGTGGATTTAGGCGTCCTCCTGCTCCAATGCCACCATAACCCTCCTGGCTTTGCAGCAGGCCCCTGACAAACGCATCAGGCATTCATCCCCGGAGGGTGGTGTCCCCCGGACTGTTCCTGGGACTCGCAGAGTTACGGAGCAGCAAGTCAGCTAAGAGAGACGCGGGCAGGGACATGGCTACTCCTGCCACAGAAGCAGGCAGCGCTCGGAGGCGACGGTGCTTTGGCAGCAGCAAGGGTGGCTGCAGGACAGACCCTGCCAGCCTCCTGCTGACCCCAGCCACACTCTCCCTGTCTGCCTTGGCCAGAGAGAAATACCCAGCACTCACGTTGTGGTTTTTGTAAAAATATGGTTTAGTGGCTACCCCGCGGCTAAACTCACTCTCCTCCACGCTCCCCTTCCTCTGCCTGCATCCCCATCACCGTATCACCCTGAAGCACCTCAGGCTGCCCCTACCTTGGGCCACGCAGCTGCTCATACAGCCCCTGCCGTCACAGGAACCCACCGGAGCAAGCGTGGTGCAGCTACCAGTGCCCACCACGCTCTGCAAGCAGCGATGGCCTCGGTGCCACCGCGCTGAGAGGCTGTGGAGACGTCCCACGTCACGTGATTTGACTTCGGTTGCTCGTGCCCTTTTCCTGGATTAGGGTTATTTTTCTTTCTTCCTTCCTCGTTGCCAGTGTCCCATCTGGCTGCAGGCTCACAGATTTGGGCTAGCTCAGCAGCGCCCTCTGCGAGCAAGTGCAGAGATGCAGCCAGGCCCAGCTCCCTGTCTGCACCCAACCTTGACACCGAGCATCCACCTCCTCCCTTGCAAGGACCACTGGTACCTTGTGGACAGAAAACACAGGAGCACAGGGATCCAGTCAGGACCAGGGGTCACATGTAGGACCAGGGGTTACATGTGGCAGGACAGGTACAGGTCAGCATGTTTTTGCAAAGTCAAACCCAAGGTTTTATCCTTGTTGACACCAGTGCTGCAGACTGGGCGTAGATGTGAGACCTCACACCCTGCACTGCCCCAGGAACCCCAAAGAACCCATGCATGGATCAGCATCGCCCTATGAACCCCAAGCCTTTGGCAGCTGCTCGGGGACAGAAAGCAGCACGGCTTATGCTTGATGAGAGTTTAACACTGTGCAACTACTATGAGCCTAACAGAGCCATAAACCATGACTCTGCCAGAGCTCACGAGCTCTGACAGGAACTGACCAGGCACCACAAGTCCAGGCAGTTTAAAACAAGAGCCCAGCAGCGGCCAAGTGCCACCCCTGGGGTACCTTCCCTGCTGTCCCTGCACTGCTCCCAAGGCTGGCAGCGTTCAGCAGCCTCTGCACACCCCAAAGCTTGAGTGGAGACAGGGCTGGTGCCAAGGGCACGAGCAGCACAAGAGTCATTGGGAACAGGGATGCAGCCAGCAGCAAATTGGAGATTCTTTAATACCATCCATGCTGCAAACACCTCACGACTGCTGTCCACCCCAGGAACAAGCCCCAGGAAGAACCTGCTGCAATGTTCCTACCTGTGCTTGCTTGTGGGGCAGAGGCTGAGTGACATGGGAGGGCAGGTGGCAGGGGACACCAGTCAGGCTGGGTGACGCCTGAGACAGGAGGATGACATAGGCAAGAGATGCTTTAGCTGCCTCAGCACACAGAGAGGAGAATTTAAAGCACTCTTCCAGTGCTGTGCAAAGCTCACTTTCAGAGCAAAAGCTCCTTCTCCCTTGCCTGCCAGCTCCGTATCAGGCAGAGCCCAGCACCATCCACCCTACAAAGGAGGGCTGGTGAGATGAGTGTCTGTCTTGCTCCAGCACCCTCAGCCCTGTGGGCAAGGCAAGGACCAGCAGGATGGATGCACCTGGGGTGCTAGGCAATTGTCCTCAAGCAGTCTGGCAGCACCTCCTCTCGCCTGCTTTCACTCAGCATCTTCAAAGCAGCGTTACAGAGAAACAGACATCTCCATGCCCAGAAGATCAGTGCTCATCACAGGCAGGACATGAACAGCCTGCTGCAAGCCTGCAGCACACTCAGCACCAGGGCTGCTGAGGGGCCACGGGGACAGCAGGTCTTCCCTGGCAGTGACAGCAGGCCAGCTTCCCCAGGGCTGAAGGCATCTCTGGCTGCTCCTAGGAGGGTATATGGGATGTGGAAAGAGCAAGTAGTGCCATGATGGCATCAGTCATCAGTGCCTGCTGCCACCTCACCGGGCACCTCCGTCTCCATCCCTGCCTCCCTGCCGTGCCAGGAGCCCAGGCTAAACTTTCCCAGGTAAAACCCATCCTCCGAAGGCCTTCTCAAGATACTGGGCTACTGCCAGCGTCAGGTGGTCGTTGTAGGAGGCTGCCACAAGCTGGATGCCCAGTGGCAGCCCCTCGCTGCTCAGACCCAGGGGGCACTGTGTCACTGGCAAGCCCAGGACATTGAAGATAGCTGGAAGAGAGAAGGCTGTATCAGACCAAGCACAGCAATGGGGATACACCACTGCCTGGCTCTCATCACTGCCCAGGGAGGTGGCTGCTGCCAGGCATGATGCTAGGCTCTTGGGAGCTGGTCCTTACTGAAGCGGTGCCAGAGACACTGCGTTCTGGAGTAGTGAGACACCTCTGTGCACTGCATTCCCAGGCAGCAAGGGAAATACTCTAGGTGAACCACTCTGGGTGCTGCCACAGCAGCGAGGGCATGCCTGGCCCCTGCTTGCACCCAGCAGAGGAGTCAGAGCTCACCTGTGTAGGCGAAGTTGAAGGGCATGCATATGGGGGAGTGGTGCCTGGGTGCTGTGGTGGGGTGGGAAGGGTAGAGGAGCACCCCGTCCTGCCCCAGCAGGGCCTCCATCTCCTTCTGCAGGCTTCTCCCCATGCTCACCAACTTGGCATTCCCACCAGGGTTGAGTTTCATCAGCTTCTCCGTCAGCCCCAGGGCTGTGGGGCAAGGGCACAAACAGGAAGAGCAGGAGTCCGTGGTTAAGCAGGCTAGAAAGAGATGGCTCACACAGCATCCCCAATTCCTAGCCCCGCCCCCCTCCCCCCTCCGAAATCTCTCTTCCCAGGCATGCTAGATTGCCCCCACACGGCTCTTCAGGCAGCATCTCCCAGATTTGCCAAGGGAAAGGCTTTTAGTTTCAAGTTTTTCCAGCCACTGGGATTGAGCAGGGCTGGCAGAGCGACCTCAGCACTCATTAGACAGCAGCAGGACAGCACTAACCAGGATTCTCTGGTATCTGCTGCTAAGAAACAAGATCGGTGCCAACCTCTGACTGGCTCCCTTAAGCTCCAGGGGTTCTGGCAGGGCTCATAGCAGGAGCAAACCTTGCCTGCAGCTCCACTGTACTCACTCTCCCAAGATATCCAGTCTCATTTATCAAAGACACAGCCAACTTCCCCTTGAGCAGCATATGACTTGAAGACACCAAGAGTGACTACAACACAACAGTCTGAAGCTCTCAGTGAGAACTCTGCAGCCCCTTCAGGGGACAATGGAAGGACACTACTGTTACCTAACAACTCACCCACCCCACCATCACCTGTGCATGTCCCAGGGCTCCTCCCAGCCTTACCGATAGCTGGAAGAGTGTGGGAAGACATCCCCACGAGCCACTTCACCAGCTCCCACAGCGGCCACACCGGCTTCCCATGATCCCCCAGCAGGTCTGAGAACAGCTGTGCCTCCTGGAACACACACACATGGTCCATCAGCACCGCCAGACACTGAGATGGGGAAAAACAGTCTGACAGCCAATAGCAAAACTTCTGGCTGCTCAACCATCCCGACTACTCCTGTGCCCAGAGTGGAGCTGCCCATCAGGAGTGTCACACAACTCCAGCACTAACCCAGGGTGGCAGCGGGGGCAGCTCTCCCTGACAGAGCCAGCAGGAAAGGACCTTGGTCTGCACAGGGAGAGCCTCCCCAAACATCACCTTCCAGCATTCCCCCTTGGACACAATACTCTATAATATCTCTGGGAGGCATTTACTGCTGTCATATGGCTGTGGGATCAGGAAAAAGGAGGCAGCAGGGCTAAGTGTGGCCTCCTTAGCAAGATGGGGTTGGCTTACTTCTCACTCCTGCCTGCATGGAGGGAGAAATGCAGGAGGTATAATACTCCTGAAGGTTCATTTTTGCTACTCAATACTTCCATACATGCACAGACAATGATGCAGTGGCTGCAACCAAGGGAAAAATAACACAAGCAGACCCACTGCTGAAAAGCTGCTATCTCCTGCCTCAGTCCTGGCATCCTAATGCAACTGCATCGCAACCTACCCTATCAGGGGACACAGAAGAGAGGTAAGAGTAAGGCAGCACACTGTCTGCTTGGCTGACTTTCTAAGCAGCACAGGAAGGTCAACATGCTAAATAAGTGCCTCTCCCTCCCTATGAGGAGATGAGATGGTGATGCTGGGAGCCACATCACCATCTCATGGTAAAGCAAAGGAGAATGGGCTGTGCAGCCTTTCAAGAGGATTGGGGAGACAAACAGAGCAAAGAAAACTGCTGGCCAGGTCCTGGGAAGCCTACAGCTCTCTATGGCTGGTCCCAAAAAGGAGATTCTTCCCGGAAGCCACAGCATTTGTGCCTTTGACAGCCTGGTCTGACACACCTGCCCATCACTGTCCTTGGATGACATCATGGCTGACCAGATCTGGAAAGAATACTTCATTTTGTGGATCGCCACACGCCGAACTTGGACCCCCAACTCACTTTCGAGGTGCTCCACCACCTAAGGGGAAGAGCAAGAAGTGTTTGTTTCTGCAAGGATGCAACACACTGCAGTCAGTCCACGGGAATCAGGGGCAGGAGAGAGCCCAGAAGCAGTTTTCTTTTTGCTGCCACACAGGGGATCCCACAGCTCCTGCCCACCTCCCTCCACCTCAAGCAGCGAGACCTCCTCCACCCGGTAACAACCCTAGAGCTCCTCAAACAGCCTTCCAGCCCACCCCCAGCAATGCTCCAGAAGAGCACCAAGAGCAGCACAGAAGATTTAGCTGAAAAAGAAAGAAGTCCCTTTGCATGACTAAATGCCCCTTGGTAAGAGGCAAACACAAAGCCATCCCTTTGCTCTGCCAGTGCCCCCAGGAGGTCTCTGCAAGATGGACAAGAATGTTAATAAAGCAAAATACAGCTACTGCAATGGAAATTGGGCCAAAAACTTTGGACACCCCCAGTGCACTTCCACCCACGTGGGTGCTGCCGGCAAGGGCACGTGCAGCTGCTCACAAGATTTTTCTCCTTCTTTCTTCTTTAACACAGAACAAGAAAAAAAGATCTTTTCACTTTTTTTTCCATTGGAAGCCCAGGACCAGGACTCGAGGCTCTCTCTGCAGAGCTGCAGCCTTCCATCATACAGTCCCTGAGGAGCCACGCACAGAGCATCTCATCTCTCCTCCAAGGGACTCCCCAGACTGGTCTCCCCAGGTTTTATCTCCAGGCTCACTATAGTGAGAGCCAACCTCCATTCCTTCCTACCTTCTTTTGAGCCTGCAAGATCTCCTTGTCCACAGGCGACACAAAAACAGAGCCACCGTCATGATCCATGCAGTGGAATTTTATTTTGTCCAGTGACACCTTTTCATTCAGCTTTAGCCTGGGAAAGGAACAGCACTTTGCTCACAAATCTGTCCCTGGCTCCTCCCTGGCTGCCAGAGCTGCTCACATGCTTGTTAAAGCATCCTCAAGACACCCAATGTCTTCAGACCACCATGCTCCACCCATGCGTGGGAAGGAGTCCTTGAAGGCACACAGACACTTGCTACCCATAACCTACCCATCTCCTTGCCCAACTAGTTCTGTGTATTTGTTGCTGTTAGGAAAACCCTCATCTCTCAAGATGCACATCTTGTGATTACAGACCCTGGCCATGGCAGAGGTTAGTTCTGCACCACAAGAGCCACGAAGAAACAAAAGGGGTAACGGAGAAAGCAGCCACGTGCAGGCTGCAGCAAGAAGCACGACCTGCCCTGTCTGCCCCATCTCCACTCTGCTCCTTACTGGTACTCGTACATAAAAGGCTGCTTGGTTGCACAGACCTACGAAGAGACCAAACAGGGCCATCGTGTGAGATAGAAAACTCATTATTCAGCAACAGGAGAAAGCACAGATAAAACCCCAAAGAAAGGCCATTCCCAGAAGGGAAGTTCTGTGCTGGATGGCACTGCTGGAGCAGCTCTAAGGCAAAGTCTTCCTGTGAGGCGGACTCAGCTGACCAGGGTTGCCTGTTCCCCGGAGCATGGTGGGGGGAAGGACATCCCTGCCTGCAATGGAGCCAGTGGCAGGGGAAGGAAACTGGATGGTGCAGACCTGTCCGGTACACCCCACCTGCTGCACTGGCCAGAAAGCAGCCAAAACCAACTCAGCAGCTTGGAACAGCGGGAGCAACTTACTTGTTGGCTCCAGGACCAGCCATGACTTTCAGCATCAGTTCCAGGTCCTCTGCGTAGCGGCACATTGGCCCCGTGCACAGGAAGCTGGTTCGCACCCCTTTAGCGTTTGGGAACTGACCGTCGTTGGGCACCACCCCTGCAAGCACAGAGGGAGATGTCTGGTGCCACCCCATGAGCACTTGTGAACACCCACAAGCACTGCCTCTGGCAGGCGCAAGGCCTCTGGATGCAGGGGGAAGCTGTTTCTCAGGGATTGCACCCATTGGCAGCACTGACAAAGTGAATGGGGTGGGGAGAGAAGAGGAGGAAAAGCAACCAGCTGGGACACCAGCTGCCAGGGAAACACCCCAGCCACGGATCCTGACTTTGGGAAAACATCCCATGTTGATGATGCAATACCGGGGGGGGGCAAAACTCCTCCCACCTGCCATGCACTGGGCGATTTGTCACCAAACAGCTTCCCACTGCTGAAGCCTGTTGTGCTCAATGCAGTGGGCTGGTCCTGTGCAAGAAGCTGCCTGTCCCCTTGCAGCAATCTCACCAGAGATAAGCACAAGAGTGTTGCGAACCAGTTCCTCCCACACCCTGTATTCCACCTCCTGGCACTCTTGCCAGGGAGCAGAGCAGATCCTTGTGCCCGCTCTACCTGTCGTGGGTTTATGGCCGAAGACTCCGTTGAAGAACGCAGGCATGCGGATACTACCACCGATGTCAGAGCCCACACCTATGACTGAGCAGGCAGCTGCCAGGCAACCGCCCTCCCCACCTGCACAGGAGAAAATAGAGCAAAAAAACCATGGACTTGCAGTGTAGATCATCCAGCAAAGCAGAAGCCTCTCACAGTGGCCATGCCAAAAGGGTGGGACCGACCTTGGCTTTAGCCACGCCTGGGGACAGCCGAGGAGCATGGGCCAAAGGTGTTCCCTGCCCAGATGCCACCCCAGTGCTACTGGGTGCACACAGAGCCAGGACGGAGCAAGCCAAAGCAATGCCAGATATAACATCCGGGAGCTGCAAAGCAGTTGCACCTCCAAATGGGCGATGGCACTACCTGGGCAAATGGCCTGTGAGCTCTGCAGGAGCCCAGCAACATGTTACAGCAGCATGCAAAGAACATGGGAACTCTTCCCTTGCTGCATTTTAACCTGCTGATCATGCAGGACCATGCAGGGGCTCACCTGAGCTGCCACCCACGATCCTCTGCAGGTCATAGGGGTTGTTGGTCCGGCCATAGACCTTGTTGCTGGACTCAAACCACATGCATAGCTCGCTGCAATTGGTCACGCCCAGCGGGATGGCACCAGCCTGCTTTAGCCGGGACACCACCGTGGCATCCGAGGTGGCAATCACGTTGCGGCGGTTGACCAAGCCGGATGTGTTGGGCATCCCTGCGGTGGGACAGATGGAGGGACGTGTTAGAGCCAACTCCCCTGAGATCAACCTAGAGACAGCAGGCAGCAAGACTTGTGACAGGGACCATGTCTGTGAGATGCAGGTCCTCAGCAAGGGCTGCTGCAGTGCTGGGCTGCTAAAAGTGACCACAGATAGATAGGCTCAGGGAGGCACAGTGTAGACCTGGAAGACAGCAGCTGCTCCCCTCAAAGCACCCCGCCAGAGTCACCCACCACTCTAGGGTGCATGTGGCTGAGAGGGAGCAAGTCACAGCCTGTGAAGCTGGAAAGAATCGAGGGCAAACGAACCGTGCAGAGAAAAGGCCTCCTTGACGGTGATGGGAACCCCTAGCAAGGGGAACTTCTCCTCCAGGTAGTCATCGCCAGGACCCTCCGAAAGCAGCTGATCTACTTGCTGGGCTTCCTGCAGGGCCTCCTCAAACCTGCAAAGCAGCAGCAGGGTGAAGCAATGGGACTCCTCTCCATCCTCGTGGGACTGGCAAGGTGTGGGCATCTTCTGCAGTGTGGGCAGGAGCCAAGCATATGGTCAGGGCTAGCAATGGAGGAAGAGGCTTCCCAGCATGCAGGAACTGCTCAGTGCTACACTTGGCCAAACCACTATCAGTAGCACCAGTAGAAGCTCCTGGCACCTGCTCGGTGCTGCCACAGGGCCAGCCGGTCCCTGCTGTGCCCCTGCTGCGAGGCAGCACCCGGCCTGGGACAGCAGCGGGGACCGGAAGAAGGTCGCGGCTGCGAATCAGCCGACCCTGTCCCGCCCTGGCCGACTGAACCGGATCCTCTCCCTGCCGCTTACCTATCCTTAACGATGGCGTTGATGAGGGGATTGACCTCCTTGATCCTTTCCACATAAGTCTCCACCACCTCGACACACGTCACCTACAACAAAAAACGCAACAGAGACTGTTGTGAGATGCGGGGAGCGGCAGCTGGGCGGCCCTCCGAGGGGCCGGAACACCGGGGAAAGAGCCGGTACGCCCCCACCAGCATGCCCCCTGTCACCGGGACCTTCCACGGGATGCAGCAGCCCCTGCCCCGCTCCGCCCTTCCGGCACCCCCAGCAAACGCGGGAGGGATACGATGCACCCCCGGTACTCCTAGGCCGGCAGGCTCAACCGGCGGCCCCCGCCCCCCGCCCACTCCTGGTCCCGGCACCTTCCCGAGGTCCCGGTGCCCCTCTAGCCCGCTCTCGGTGCTTCCCTCCCGCGTCCTCGTCCCCCCGCTCCCGGTGCCGGTGCCGGTGCCGCACCTCCCGCGCGCGCAACCGCGCCGCCAGCTGCCGGGCGGGCAGCAGTAGGAGCGCACGGCGTGGCGGCGGGACGGCGCGCGGCGGCACGGGGCTCACGAGCCCCAGCAGCGCGAGGCAAGCGCGCGACAGCATCCGCAACAACAGCGCGAGCCAACGCTCCGCGCGAGACAGCGCCATAACCACCCCCTACCCCGCACCGGCACCGCCGGGGACGTGCCCACGGGGCGGAAGTGACGTCGGCGCGCCGCGTCGCGTCGCATTGCCAGTGTCACTGTAGCAACCGCCTCGCCATAGCAACCGCCCCGCCGCACTCGGCGGGCGTGCCTCGGCGGACGGCGCAATTGGGACCTGCGGTCTCGCCTTTTGTGGCCCACTCTGCCCCGCGGCCGGCCTATCTGCAGGTTGGGAGAGTCGAGCCCCCCGGGGGGACGTTGGGGGTTGAGGTCGACGTCGGGCTGGCCTCGCTTTGCGTGGCTAGGCCTGCCTTCGGCCTCACGACGCGGAACCGGGACCGACTCAGCCCGCCGCAGGCCGCCCCGCCAAGGCCACCCTGTTGCAGCCCGTGGAGATTCACCGCATGCCTTTTTGGGGTCAAAGGCAGCAGATCCGGGGTGAGCAGAGCAGCTGAGGCACTGGCTGGCTGGAGATGACGAGCAGCTGGTGAGGGAAGGCTGCACCCTTGACGTGTGTCCAGGACAGCAGCAGGAGAAGAAATAAATGTCTTTTAAAGCAAGTGTTTAAACAGTATCTGAGCTGGCCTTTTTATATTTCTGTCCTATTTCTAGTCACATAGTTGGCAATTACATTATCAATGAACAGCAAGGGAGCCCGGGGGGGCGGGGGGATACGTTTCTTGGGAAAATCCTTTATGGCTGAAAAGTCAACAAGTCAGCATTTATAAAAATAATCTGTAGCCTACGTACACTGAGAAGATAACAGGTTTTATAATCCCATAAAACCCAATCTGAACATAAAAGGAAAGTTATCTTGATAATAGGTTCTTTTTTACAAAAAAAAGGCAGACCTTATTTTTTTACAAAATAATATTTTTTTTTTTTACAAAAAAATAAGGCAGACCTTATTTTTCCTGCCTAATGCAAATGGAGGAGAGAAGGAGTGGGAAAGCCATTTTCTCTGCTTGGAATGAGTTTCCTTTGCCCCAGGGAAAGCTCCTCCATCCACTGGTGGGTTTGGTCACCAGGAATCTCCACAGGGCTTGGAAAGGTCTCTCCAGTGGTAAAGGTGGGGGAGTCCCAAACTCCCACAAGGACAAGGAGAGTGTTTGTCCCTACTGATTTGTTTTATACATCCTGTTTCTCCTCTTCCTTGCCTCTTTGCCCTGGCTGCAGGCCCCATCCGGCTTGGGAATGAGCCATGCCATGCAGTGCTTCTTTGGGCAGGCTGGAGCATGTGGCTGGCAGTGCAACATGGGTTAAGATTTGCTTTTTCTGTTTCCCTGACATGGCTGGAACACCTGTGGCTTTATCAGGATCCTGATATCACCTTTACCTTTTCCCCCTCTCTATCTAATCACCCACATACCTCTGATTGCAGCAGGTACAGGTTGGAGAGGTCTGTGCAGGTGCCCTCACCTTTCCTCACATCTCTGTGCAGTTGCAGCTGAACAGAGCCCTGAAGTCTCCTGGGTGGAAGGATCTGTAAGTCAGCACTTGTTCAGACCTGGCCTGTGAAACCTCCTGGCCCTGCTGAAGGTTCATCTTCAGTTTCCAGATCTGGAGCTGGGGATGAAAAGGCCTCCTCAAAGGAGTAGCCAGGGAAAGTCAACTGTCCTGTTGGTTTCTTCTAGAGCTGGAATGGTAAAATGTGCCCTCTGGAAGGAGGCAGGCAATGTCCCTCCAGTGCTGCTTTTGTAATTTTTTCCCTCAGTCTTGTGGTGGATTTACTACTTCTTCCCCTTCAAGTCTTGTCCAAGTGTTGGCAGAGAGAGGTGTGAGCAAGCCCACTTCTGTCCTGGCTCTGCTTCCTGTGCTGCTCTGGAGCTTTATCAGAGGTTCTCCCTAAACAGCCCAGCTTTGGCGTCGTTTGCCCTGTAAAGTGTCTCCCATAATCTTTGTCTTTCAACTTTCAAGAACAGAGCTTTGAAATTCATCCCAGATCAGCTGCCGCGTTCTTGGCAGGAGCTCACTGATCCTTGCTAACCACCCGCACACCATCTCTGCCCCAGATAGCAGCTCCTGCTGCTGCTCATTAGGTCAAGCTGCTGAGTTCCTGGGAGCCGTGCCAGAAGAGCAGCCACCATAGTCCATGGGAGCCCAGTGGAGCTTCATTTCCATGGAAGAGGGAAAAAAATGGGGCAGAAGGTGCTCTAGAAATAAAGCACTGATATCTGGAAGCCCAAGGTCAAAACGGTTGACTGCTTTTCAATTACCATAGCCAACCAAACAAGCCAACACCGCTCCATATGCACACTATGAAGCCAGTTAACTCCAATCTGATTAAAAAACAAGCAGCCAAGAGCAAGGAGGTTGGAAATGTGCAGTGAAGCTCATACATCTAAACCTGTCTCACTGCTCTGTCCTCAGGTGCACCAGCCAGCTGGAGGGCGGCATGATTCAGGGTCTTGTGCTCCTGGTGTTTATGCCTGTCATTGTTCCAGTTGTTTCATTATTACCAAAGGCTTAAGAAAACACAGGAGATTATCAAGACTGTACAAAAGTGGGAGCTGTTATGCTCACTGTGGACGTGCATGTGGCAACCACTAATAGTCTGGGAACCCACAAAAGGGGCTGGACAGCAGAGCGTGGGACAGGCAGGGAGCAGAGACATGTGGTCATAGACTGTAATATGTGCTGGCTGTTTCACTGCCCTCACCAAAGCTGTGCTGTACCCTTTCCCCAACACTGAAAAAATACATTTTAGGGAAATAATAAGAAGAAAAGGAGCCTGACAGCGCAATTCTTCTCTTTGCAAAACGAGTAATTTAAAACTTATCCTTAAAGCTTCAGCAGAAAACTGGGGTTTGTGTAGGACAGTGCTGGGGCAAGGACAGAGGAAAGGGACATTTAAAGTTTCATATTTAAACACAACTCAGGTACTTAATTCCCAGCTCATCCTAGAAAAAAAAACCAACAAACCAACCCAAATATAAAGGCAGATCCTCTGAGCTTGCTTTTAGCTAGATCCACCATTGAAGTATGCTGTGTCTGTGATTCCCTGAGCTGGCTTTCTGGGAGCTGGCCAGAAGCCAGACTGGTGTGACACCCATGTTGTGACACCCAGGGCGTGTAGAGAAAGGTCTCTGACCTTGCCCTGCCCTGCCCTGCCCTTCAAGCAGCAATCGCATGCTCTGGCTTTGCACAGGAAGGCACTGGAAGTCCTTAGTGCATGCAGAGGAGCATTCAGAGGCCCCTGGGCTGTGCAGGATGACACTCAAGCTCCCTGGGTGCATGCAGGGGCACCTGCAGAAACTTAACCAGTTTCTGCAGAGGCAGTGGCTGGTGCACTCTCTCCTCATGGGAAAGGCCACCTGGCTTGGACTTTATCTGTCCAGTTGGTGTTACCTGTGCAAAGCACTGGTGGACCTGAGCTCCAGCATATGGTAGCCTCAGGGACATCTCATGGCCCATGTGCTCCCTGAGATTTTTGGGAAGCTGTCCCCTGAGCTGATGGTGTGGGTGTAAACAGGTGTCTGTGCTTACCCCACTGTCCCATGAGGTGGAAAACACCCCATGATTTGTGGGACATTGAGAGTGCTCTCGGCAGGTCTGGCTGTCACCAAACTCCTGACAGGTGCCAATGGGGACTGTGCAGTTCCCCAGTTTGCAGGTAGGGAAGCCCCAGGCTTGGGTGGCATTGGGTCTGAGGCTGCTGGAGTTCCGTGCACAGGGATGCCGTTTCCAATACCAGCTGGAGGTAGAGACAGTGGCTTTCTTTTTTTCTCCTGAGACACTGTCTGAAGGGTCAGGGGCTGGGTTTTGGCTTTGTCGTCCTCTCACAGCAGAAGTTGGGGCTGTGTCTGCCTGCTCACTAGACTCAGAATCGCAGAATCACAGAACCACAAAGGTTGGAAGAGACCTCTAAGATCATGAAGTCCAACCATACCTCTTACCACCATACCACTAAACCATGTCCCTAAACACCACTTCTAAATCACAGACTCACAGAATCACAGAATCATTATGGTTGGAAAGGACCCTCAAGATCATCTAGTCCAACTGATAGCCCTACACTACTCTTATCCCTAAATCATCCCCTGAAGAAACACATCTATCCTCTTCTTAAAAGCCTCCAGGGATGGTGACTCCACCAGTTCCTGGGACTGTGACTCCACCACCTCCTTGGGCAGCCTATTCCAAGACTTTACAACCCTTTCAGTAAAGACATTTCTCCTTATATCTAATCTAAACCTCCCCTGCTTCAACTTGAAGTCATTTCCTCTCATCCTCTCACTGTTAACCCTGGAGAAGAGACCTACCCCCATCTTCTTACAACTTCCTTTCAGGTAGTTGTAGAGAGCGATAAGGTCTCCCAAAGACATTTCTCCTTATATCTTCCTGGGATGGTGACTCCACCAGTTCCTGGGACTGTGACTCCACCACCTCCTTGGGCAGCCTATTCCAAGACTTTACAACCCTTTCAGTAAAGACATTTCTCCTTATATCTAATCTAAACCTCCCCTGCTTCAACTTGAAGTCATTTCCTCTCATCCTCTCACTGTTAACCCTGGAGAAGAGACCTACCCCCATCTTCTTACAACTTCCTTTCAGGTAGTTGTAGAGAGCGATAAGGTCCCCCCTGAGTCTTCTCTTCTCCAGACTAAACAAACCCAGTTCCCTCAGCTGCTCCTCATAAGATTTGTGCTCCAGATCCCTCACTAGCCTCGTTGCTCTTCTCTGGACACATTCTAATGCCTCTAGTTTCTTCTTGTAGTGAGGGGGCCAAAACTGAATGCAGTGTTCTAGATGTGGCCTCACCAGCACTGAGTACAGGGGGATAATCACTTATCTGATCCTACTGGTAACATTGTTTTTGATACAGGCCAAGATGCTATTAGCTTTCTTGGCCACCTGGGCACACTGCTGGCTCATATTCAGTTGACTATCGATCAGCACCACCAGGTCCTTCTCTCACAAACAGCAAACCAACCACTCTTCCCCAAGCCTGTAATGTTGCACGGGGTTATTATGACCAAAGTGTAGGACCTGGCATTTGACTTTGTTGAAGCTCATCCTATTGACCTCACACCATTGATTCACCCTATCTAGGTCCCTCTGCAGAGCCTCTTTACCCTCAAGCAGATTGACACTCCCTCCTATCTTTGTGTCATCTGCAAACTTACTCAGGGTGCACTCAATCTCCTCATCCAGTTCACTGATAAAGATGTTGAACAGAGCCGGCCCCAACACTAAGCCCTGGGGAACACCACTGGTCACCAGCCACCAACTAGAATGAACCTCATTCACCACTACTCTCTGGGCTTGGCCCTCCAGCCAGTTCCTTAGCTAGCGAAGAGTAAACCTGTCTAAACCATGGGATGCCTGCTTCTCCAGGAGAATGTGGTGGGAGACAGTCAAAGGCCTTAAAGACTCCCCGTAGCCCTTGCTGGGAGCTGTGGCCCAGAGGAGCTGAGTGGCAGCCAGGCATGGTGGCACACACCAGGTTGTTTTTCGTCTTGGAAATAAAAACTGGAACACAGCCGAAACAAGGTGATATTTGATTTATTCACTGCATTATTTATTTAACTGCTGCTAACAGCTCTCAGAAAGGGGCATTCTTCCTCCTTGGATCCCCACAACCTTGTCTTCTCATGCAAATCCGTGGGATGGGGGAGATGGGTGTTTTCAGGCTCCTTGTGCCTGCTGCCATCGCAGTGGTGGTGCTGAGCACCCCATCTCCAGGACCAGGACCATGCCACGGGAGGTCGCTCTGCCACTGCTGTTCTGATATTCCCCGTTCTGCAGGGCTGCAGCTGCTCCTGTTGCACAGATCCAGAGAACACTGTTCACCTGGAGTCCTAGATTAAACAAAATGTTTATGCATGCCTCTGCTCCTATGAACATCTTGGCCACTTGCAGGAAGCCTGCTCTCCATTGCTGTTCCAGCTGTGCCAGGGCCCGAGCCCCAGCTGCCAGGACGTTTGGAGAAGGGTCTTTGCAATGCTGACTTCAGGAGCCTGCTGGCATTATCCAGATAGTCCTGACTCCAGGAACCCCCACCACAGTCTCTGCATCACCAGCTCAGCTAGGAGGGGCCTTGGCTGCTGGAGAACGCTGGTGCCAAGGGGAGCCGTTTGCCCCTTTGAGGGGGTAAATGGGGCCATGTTTTCCTTGTCTACCCTGGAGGGGTTGACACTCACCCCACAAACTTAGCACCCCTTTCCCATTTAGGGAGGGCTCTGGGATGCCTCTCAAGACTTCAGGAACAGCTAACTTCCTGAGCTAGCAGAAACTTCCTGAGCTCCAGGATGTCTCCAGCAGTGCAGAACACTGCTTCTGGCACTGTGCTTTCTCAACATCATCCTGGTGACCATGTGTAACAGCATGGGGCAGGGTAGGCTGTCTCCATCACCGGCGCACCACTGCCAAGCCAGGGCAATGGCAGGGATAATACTGGTTTCCAGGGCTGCCTGCTTGCAGCTCTGTGTCCCCAGTCATGACCAGCCACATTGTACAGGAGGTGCCCAATTCCTTCCCTGCCCGAGGGAACTGTTTGTGCCAGTTCTGCACATCCGAAGTTAACTGGAGACAGACTGGTCCCACTGGACTGTGTCATCTCAAGATGCATGCAGCCCCCAGCCTATGCTTGCACAGCAACCCTCAGACAGATGTGCCATCATCATATTCATGCTTTTATTCCTGCTGCCATCTCCATACTCCTCAGAGGGAGTGGGGTAACTCTCCCTCAGCCATTTCCCCTATGGGAAAGAAGCAGCACACCTTGGGCAAGAGGGAGACCAGCATATTGGCATCATTTACAACCCTTCCAGGTAAAACCAAAACCAAGGAGGGATTTTAGGAGGTTTACGGGGAGCTCTGGGTGCAGGTGTGACTCAGGGATGGACGGACGTGAGAGCTGAGCAGTGCCTTGGATACTGGCACTATGTGTTGGTTTCCATGCTAAAGGCATACTAGGACAGTCACATGAGATGGAGCATCCCAGTTTGCAGAGTTTGATAGCCTAGTAACACAGCCAGGGGTGGACAGGGAGTCTGGAAGGGAAACTGGTGGGATTGGTGCTAAACTCAATCCTTTGACTGGTAGTTGGGTGATGGATGCTGAGGAAGAGAGACCACCCCTGTGTGTTAGCCAGACCAGTAAGGAGTGGGGAAAATGATCTATGGACTGAGGCAGGGCCAGCAGCAAAGCTCAGAGCTTGGTGCCTTGAATTCAGGAGGCAAGAAAGGAGGAGGCTGATGGCCATCAGGTGGTGATGGCCATTTTGACGATGATGGCCCCACACCAGACTCCCAGTCCTGACCCACTGCCCAGGGCAGGCTGCAGGACTGTTTCCCAAGAAAAGAAAAAACAGTTGCCCAAGTGGCTTGCATGCCCCTGCCAAGCCATGCCATGGCCCTTGCGAAACAGTGTTGATAAACACTCTGGGGCATGCCAAGTCCTGCAAGACAACAGCTGATGTGCTTGGGCTGCAGGGAGTGCCCGCACAGTGAGAGGAATTTTCCACTCCTCTCCAGCAAGTGCGTCTGACCCTGCTGGGGGGCTGTCCCCAGCAAGGCAAAGACCTATTTGCTGGTGTCCCAGCAGCCCCTGTCTGGCCCTATAAACCCTGTTATGCAAGAGCTGTCCTAGGCACAAGTCAAGGCAAGGGGTGGTTGGGTTGCCTGGAACATGGTGGTACCTTAGAGGGCTGGTCTAGGTTGCCCCATGCCCATGGTGACCTAACCATCCCTATCTCACAGTGGGGCTGTTCTTGTGTCCTGACAATGAGCTATCCATTAGCTTTCCCTTTCCAAGTGCACAGGCCAAGCTGCTATGAGCCCTGCGCTGATCCAGTCCCTGTCCCAAGGACTTACATTGCAGTGATGCTGGTCCTGTTTGTATACATCCTGGGAGCACTGGGTAACCCTTGCCAGAGCCCTCCAGGCTCTTGGGTCAGCTCTGCCCTGCTGTGTCTTCTGGTGTATTGGAAAGCTCAAAGAGCAGCAGGTTTTCAGTGTGTAAAGAGCAAGCTCCACAGGCTCCACCACATACTGGCTGATGTGTTGGATCTAGCATGCTAAAGCCAGATTTAATATATAATAACCCAGCAAACTGTCTCAGAGGTGTATCCTGCTGTGCTTGCCCTCGATCCCACTGAGCTCTCAACAGATGCTTTTAAAACTCTCAGTAAATGAAGGGTGAGGTATGGCCCAGGACTGGGAAGGGTTGTCCCATGTGGTGCAGACCCAGCCAGTGTGTGCCTATGGACAGTGCTATGCATGTCCCTGGGCAGCTCTGCTTCCTACCACAGCCTGGCATGTGCTACACCTCACAGCCACCTGCAGGGATGGGCATTTCAAACCCTGACATCACCTCTTGTGGCTTTCCATGAAGTGTCCCCAAAGGCCAAGACTGTGATGATGAAGGAGGTATGTAAAGGGCATTTGGAAAGCCTGTGTGTCTGTGTCGAAAGCCATGAGCAGGAGTGGCACCCGCTGCTGTCTAGGTATCAGGAAAATCCAATTATTTGGGGCAACACCTGTAAATCAGCATCTGGCCTCTGGCACAGCTTGACCTTTTCCAAAGGCTACCTTCCCTGCAGTTTCCTGCGGCAAGCCACCAGCCTGAGGACGCCTGTGAACCCAGACCAGTTGAAGTTTTCCGTGCTCGTAATACCAGTGAGCCCTGGAGCATCAGGAGCTGTAAAGCTGCTTGGCTAGGGCCAGAGGTTTTCTCTGGGACTCATGAGTCCTTCAGGGATCTACCTGGAAAAGGCATAGCTTGAGTTCTTCTTCCATCAAAGGAGCCAAATGTCAGATAATGCCTGGAGAGAAGAAGTGAGTGGGATCACAGGTCTCCAGTTGTGGACAGGATGCTGGCAGTGAGGGCTCTAGGAGGACTCTGTTTTTCTCCTTCCTTCCTTCCTTTCTTCCTTGCTTCCTTGCTTCCTTCCCTCTTTCCTTCCTCTCTCTCTCTTCCTTCCTTCTTTTCTTCCTCCCTTCCTCTCTCTCCCTTCCTTCCTTCCCTTGCTGTGTCCTCAGAGAGGAGGTGGAAGAGAAGGAAGAAAGATTTCCTTTACTTCTGTGCAAAAAAGACTGGCAGTCCTGAAACCCAGATTTTCCCACCAGGTAGAAACAATTTCCAGTTCAGAGGTTTCCTCCAGAGCTCCCTTGTGCTCAGGTGCCATTGCCTAGGACTGTCTTGGCAGGGCATCTGCTTATTGCCTGCTCCGTGTCTCACCCACAGGTTGAATAAAAATGATTAATATTGGAGTTTTACTGTGCTATCAAGTGACTGCTCTAGATACAGCATCCAGCCAGTGTCACAGCTGCTCACAGCCCAGGGTTGCTCCTGCTGTTTTCCATTGGCTGTTCCCCATGCACCATGTCGATGACTGTGACAGCCCAGCTGGGCACTGCTGTGACAGAACAGCTCCAACACTTGCTCTGTCATAAGTGCAAGTGACCTGCCACCGGGCCTCTGACATTCCCTTCCAGAAACCCTGCAGGCTCCAGGCTGGTGGGTGCCGGATCAGGACATGGTGGGAGTTGGGCCCTTGCCAAGTCAGTGGTGGGGTGATGGGATGCACCCACTGAGGGTCTTGATGGGAGCGCTCCCTGGGAAGGTGCATGTGCTGGGGCCTGATGTGCCTGGAACTTGTTCTTTGGGTGGAGATGGGGCAAGAGGAAGGGGGAAGGTATGATTTGCTCATGGCAGCAGATGTCTGGGAACGGAGGAGAGGCTACTTCTCCTCATGGCCTCAGCTCTGGTGTAGTTGCTTGCTCACACAGGCAAAAGCAACAACAGGCATTGGGGCACTCAGTGCCAGCACATTCTCCACTGAGGAGAGACAGAGCTTGGGCAAAAGGCAGCAAAAGAGGCAGCAAGCCCCGTCCTGCCCCCAGATACTTGGGACATGGTGTTCTCTCTGAGTGGTGATAAGGACAATCAATAAAAACAGGCAGCTGGGATGTGAGCCCAGCCTCCAGCCAGTGACCTTCAGGAGCTGGGTTACTGGAGCAAGCGCAGGAGTTGTTGGCAGCAGCACGAAGAGCCTCGTCGGGAGCGAGCGGAGGCTGGTGCTGGAGCGTGCGCACAGGTGGCAGCCCCTGCGCCCAGCCCTCTGCACCTCCAGGTGGACGCTGCTGCAGAGGCTCACGCACACGCTGTGCCCCTTGATAAGTAGCTAGGACAGTGACAAAGCTCCCACGGACACCCAGGGCTGCCTGTGCTGCACATGCGTGTGAGGGGAGGTTCGACCAGCCAAGCTCTGGAGTAACCCTGAACACTTACATAACGATTTGCATTTACAAACCACTGCACAAACATGACCCACACGCTGAGATCACAGCTGATCACAGCAAGATCCTGATAAAGAAAAAAAACCCCAACATCCTAGCTCTCGGACCCAGCTGGCCAGGACTGTTTGGGTCTTGTGACGTGGGAGGGTTTGCAGTGTTCTGGCTGAGAAGTGGTGGTGGGGCTCCAGCTCTGCATAACAGCCTGGAAGGTTCGAGCTGGCTGAGGGCCAACGTTAAGAGTCTCTCCTGCAGTAGGTTCTGGCTCTTTCTGAGCTTCTGGGAGCTTCAATGAAGCTCGGGGTTTTGCAGTTTTCCAGGAGAAAAAGGGCTGCAGAGCCACACATGGTGCCACCACCTTCTCCTACACCAGGAGGAGAGTTCTGACCCAGCCCCACTGGGGTGAACCAACCTGTTTTGAGGGGTTGCAGTCAGATGACCCCAGCCTCAGGCTGGACTTCACTGCCTTCTCCTGAACACAGCCATGGCAAAAGGTCTAGGGATGTGCTGTTTCATGTAATTTCCTCTGTTTTGGGGACAGGGCAACATCAGCCCCACCAGCACTCTCAGTGAAGAGGCTTCGGTCATGGCATTGTTACATCACAGCACTAGTGGGCACCTTGTCTCTCACACTTCTCTCCTGCTTAGGGTCCCATGGGGCTCGGTCCTTATCCCAGGCCTGAACATGACACTGGCTGACTCCAGGTCTGCTACAGCTATGTTTGACCCTCTCTGGCCACAGTAAACCCTGTATGTCTCCCCAGGTCCTGTCCCTCCACTTCCCTCCAGCAGCTGTCCCTCCCTGTGCCTCCACATCCTTACCTTGCCCTGGGCTGCAGCAGGACCAATGCAGGACCCCCAGCCCTGCTGTCACCACATGGAGGATGTACCTTGGATGGCCTTTGGAAAGGTGAAGGCTGTTGCTGGCACGGCTGGGAAGATGTGGTCACCATGGCTCCATTAGAAGAAGGCCAACTCTTCCATGTCATGGCTGCATGTGAGCAGAGGAGCTCACTCTTGCATGCAGCACAGGGCAGCTGGTGCTTCAAGGCACTTTCCTGTCCAGTTTGGGAAGCCCTTCTCCTTCCTAGCACCTCCTGCCCTGCACATCTCTCCTCTTCCTCTGGGCACTTGAAGCAAGACACCTGCTCCAGCCCTTTGAAAGTGTTTGCAGCAAAAACCCACTGAGAAAAGCCTAAAAATAGACTAGAAATAGTGGAGTGGGAAAAAAGTGAGCTTTTTATCACCCAGCAAACAGCAGAACCAGTTGCTGTCTGGCAAACACAAGAGAGGAACTGGGAGTTAAGAATAACATCCGCTCGCAGGGACCCAGCCTGGCCATGAGTTCCCAGCTCCTCTGCAGGCAGCCTGCCAGGGCAGACCACACTCGTGGGAACTGTGCTTCCACACCGCATCCCAACACTGCACCCACTGGGTCCCACCCAGGGAGCACGGGGATGCAGGGACTGTCCCAGCATCAGCTGGATGCTCTCCATCACTTCGAGGACAGCTGCCTGTGCCCTGGGGATATGTTCCCTTGCGGAGAGCGGTGGGACGGGGTCAGTCCCGATGCGCCAGGTACAGCTGGTACTGATGAACACAAGCTTGGGCTGTTGGGTTTCCAGCAGCTTCTGGCATGGAGAGCAAGGACTTGGCTGGGGAAGCCTGGGAGAAGCCATTGGAGTGAGGGAGCCAAGCTGTGCATGTTGCCTTCCCATGGTATGGCACGCAAGGTCCTAATGTAGGAGTAACAGGAACAGCCTGTTCACTGCTATGGCACCTTGTGTCTAATCCAGAGGATTCAGTGCTGCCTCACAAAGTTTTGTTGCAGGAATGGGCAGTTTTTCATTGCAAATAGGGGAACAAGCTGCTTATAGCCCCTTCATAGCCAGTGGGCTTCTGGTGGCTGTGGTTTTTCCTTAGAAGGCACTGGAGAGTTAGAGAAAAGCAGAGTTATAACAAAGTTCCTTTTCAGAGTCCGGTGAAGTGGATCTGGTGAATGGCAGCACATCCTGACCCTCCTGTGGTCTGCAAAAGTCAGGTCCCTGGAGCAAGGACAACCTGGTTAAGGTGGCCAAGAGCTTTGCCAGGCCCTCCCTGCCGTAGAAAGTGGCAGAGCCAAGTGCTCCTGATGTCTGGAGTCTCTCCTCTGCTTGACCTCAAGTGCACCTGCAGGCCCAGGACAGTGGAGGAGGCTCCCAGCAAGCCCTGCTGCAGCAGCTATGTCTTATCTCGCTCTCTGTGCCATGGCTTTGCTCCTCCCAGGGAGAAGCACAACGTGCAAAGTGGTGAATAAGTACTCTGGGCTCTGCTCCTCATTCTTGGCACAATGGCAGCTGTGCCCCTCAGGGGGACCACTACTGGTGATGTCCACATTGGAAACACCCTGGGAGCTCTTCCCAAGCCTGGAGGCAACAGTCTGGGCAGCTCTGTCTTCCCACAGACAGGACAGCCCAGACCACTGCATCTCACCTCCCTCTTTGGAGGAGCCTCGTAGCTGGGAGCAAGGGGACTTGAGGCTAGAAAAATAAGACTCCAGAGGAGACTAACCTCACCACTTTTAAGCCCTGTGGGCTGGGTTTTCTTTCCTGCCTTACGCTAGCTCAGCATCTGGTCCGTTCCTCTTGTGTCCCTGCCAGGGGCTCCTGAGGAGCTGGTGGAAGTCACGAGCAGGCAGAGAGCATCACGTGGTTTCTGCCACGCTGGGCCAGGAGCACACAAGAGTGGATGGAGTTTGAGCTGCTGGCACGAAGAATGCAAAGCAGAGCTGCACCCTGGGCTTGTCCCTAGAGCTGAAGCCTCAACCTGCCCTTGTTTCGGGCAGGTTGGGAACAAGTCTGCCCTGAGACCACATGAAAGCTCACAAGCCTGGTAGCCTTCTGCTGTCTCTGATCTTGCCTGTTCCCCAGTGTGCTTGGCGTGGAGCCGCTGAGGTTATGTAGCTCCCCAGGACACCCTGTCCTAGGTGAAGACAAACCACAGCAGCTACCACAGAGCCTGGCCTCACCTTTAAACCCTACTGGGACGTGTCTTGTCTATTTCCTCTATAGCCTGAGCAATCCATGGAGCTTCCTGGGGCACCCCTTGGGGCTCACCTCAGCCCCTGCTCAAGGGGAGATTGGAGGCAGCAGGAGAGGTGTGTTGCTAGAACCTGGTGGCTTCTTAGCTGGATGTGGAGAGCAGGTGTTGTGCCAGCTCTGGGATATTTTTTAGGATCTTGGTTTCACTGGTTGGTGGGCCCCAGAGGGAGGAAGAGGATTTGCCAAGTCAAATAATTTCCCCAGGTCTCACAGGGCTGCTCTGGCCAGTCCACAAGCTCCTGATGTGGCTGTTTGTGTGCTGTGGGGTGAGTATCCTGCGTGCCCTTGCTGCCTCTAGTTTGGGCCACTGTCCCCTTCCTGCTCTGCCTCGTGCATGGTGACTGTGGCTTGAGTCAAGGCATGATTCTCAGTCACACTGTGGCACCCCCCAGCTTCCCACAGCTTGCTGGCCACCATGGCGCACAATGTGACCACAGCAGGTGAAGCTGGGGAAGGCTGGGGGGTGGTGGCCAGCTCAGCCTTGATTGTGCCCTCAGCTGGGCAAGCGCTAGCCTCAACAAGTCTGCAGCATCCTCATTTGCATGTCCACTTACTTGGCTTCTGCTCCGTCTCTTTTGTCCTCTATCCTGCTTAGCTTCCCTCTGGCCTCCCTCTCCTTCCAGAGCAGCAGTGACATGTCACTGCTTTCCTTTCCCACCTCACTCACTCCAGCTCCTGGACGGGGCTGCAGCACACTCTGATCCTCATCTGCTTCTCTGTCTCAACCAGGAGATGTTTCCTCTCCAGCACCCAGAACTGGGAGGGTGGTTTTGGCAGACTCCAGGGTGATATGCTTGATTCCTGATCATCAGACACAGGATCAAATCTACATCCTGTTTCTATGGACAGAAGCAAAGTCTGTGCTAGCAATTCAGCTTTGGCCCAACTTTGTCACTATAGTTGCTTGGAAGCTCTCAGTTGCTGCTGGGACCTGAAATTCTGTGTCACTTGTTGAGATGCTCTGGCAGCTGAAAGGAGATGTGATGCAGCCCAGTAAGGAATGTTAATGAGCAGCTGCAGCAAAACACCCTTTTGATCAAGGAGGGGTGTCCCCTTTGTGGGGTGGGGTTTGTGCCACCTCAGGGGATGTTGGAGCTGTGGGTCCCAGCCCTGGTTCAGACCTGGGTGCCCAGCCTGGCAGCTCCGCTCCCAGTTCTACCATTGCCACCACTTTGGGTGGGTGCAAAGAAACAGAGCAGCCTTGGAGGATCCCTCAGCATTGCTTATTTTCCCCTCATGGCAGAGTGCTCACTTGCTTCATGTCCTTACCATGGAGGTTGGGACACTGGGGCACAGCACCGTGTCATGCCAGGGAGTGACAACATGTCACTCAGGTGCTATGTGGACCCTTGTAGTGCTACCCTGGGGAGGCCACATCTGTAATATTGTGTCTAGTTCTGGCCCCCTCAGTTGAGGAAGGACAGGGAACTGCTGGAAAGAGTCCAGCGCAGAGCCACAAAGATGATGAAGGGGCTGGAACATCTTCCTGAGGAGGAAAGGCTGAGGGAGCTGTGTCTCTTTAGCTTGGAGAAGAGGAGGCTAAGGGGTGACCTCATCAATGCTTTTAAGTATGTGAAGGGTGGGTGTTAGGAGGATAAGGTCAGGCTCTTCTCAGTGAAGCCCAGCGGCAGGACAAGAGGCAATGGCTGTAAGCTGAAGCATAGGAGATTCCGTGTGAATACACATAGAAATTTTTTCACAGTGAGGGTGCCAGAGCCCTGGAACAGACTGCCCAGAGAGGTTGTGGAGTCTCCTCTGATGGAGGCATTCAAAACACGTCTGGACATGCTTCTGTGTGACCTGGTCTAGGGAATCCTGCTGTGGCAGGGGGGTTGGACTGGATGATCTTTCGAGGTCCCTTCCAACTCCTGATATTTTGTGATTCTGTGTGATTCTGTGCTGGAGTGGGTGACACCAGAGCCCTGCAGCCCCAGCAGTCCTTCCCTGGGGAAAGGAGGCTTCATTTCCTCCAGAGAGCCAAAGGATGCCCAAAGGTAACCCAAAACTGCTTCCCAGTGCTGCCCTTTGGCAAAGCCATGCTGGCACACTCCCTGGCACACAGCTGGCTGTGGCCTTGCTGCTCTCCCTTGTTCTCTGCCCCAGTTCTCAGCAGCTACTTGTAGGGTAGATAAGGGCTGTGCAGGGGGAGGATGCACAGTGGGGTTTAAGCCTTGCTCCTTCCCTGTGCAGCATGGTGGCTGGGTGCAGGGTGCAGCCCATGAGCAGCTCTGCCAGCCTGGATGCTGGATGCGACACTGTGCATAGGGGTGCCCAGGCAGACACTCCCGAGCCCAGAGTGGGGCCAGAAGCGTGTCCAGGAGGTGGCAGCAGCCCCTCACCGTGGTGCCAGGCCTGGGCTACACGGCTGAGACCCCGACAAAAAGCATTCCGACTGTTCTGGTCCCTCCTCTGGCAGCAATGATGGCACAGGGAGAGGAAGGCAGACGTCTGTGCAGGGCTGCCAAGGCAGACGTGCAGGGCTTTGGTGGCATGCTGCAGGACAGGGACTGGGGGACACAGAGGCTGTCTGAGCCAGCACAGCTGGGCTGTGGTTGAAGCATTTCGAGGCTGGGCCCTGCAAGGCATTGTGGTTTGAGGCGGCAGCATGTGGAAGTCGGAAAGAACAAACTGTTCAGCTGCCAGCCCTTCCAGCTTCTGCTTTCAAAGTTATCTAACAGCCCAAACAAACCGAGAAGGCTCTGGCTCATCTGCAGGCACAGCCTGTCCCGTTACCCTGCCCACAGCTCAATGAGCCCTGCTGGGTCATCACCTGCTGCTGCTCTCTGTGGGGTAGGCAAGGGGCTCTGCTCCCCAGCCCCCAATGTGGCTGTTCACCCCTTCCTGCACCACTGTAAATGCTGCCTGGCACAAGACAGCTTTCTAGGTGTCCCTCTCCAGTGATGGATGGTGGTCACTTGTCCCTTTGGAGATGGACAACCTCCACACCTAGGGAGGGGTTCCCTTGCATTCTGCTCAGTCCTGCTTGGCCACCAGCACACAGTGTGGAGTTGTGATGCCCATGCTATGTGTTGGGATGCAAGGCCAGGGTGAAGGGCTGGCACAGAGATGCTCTGGCCAACTTGTGTGAAGAAGGACTGTGCTGACCCACCGCCCCTGAGTGCTTTAGTGCAACATGACTCTGGAGATGGGTGCAGGCTTCTGGAGCCCACAGCTCAGGAAGGACCAATGATGGTTCAGCCACTCATGAGGATGGGGACAAGCCTCCATATCCCAAGACAAGCTGTTGAGACCAAGCAAATGCCAGCTTGAGGGGTGCAGGAGGTGACCACAAACGGTGCAGAAAAGGGGGAAGCCATGCCTGAACCTGGGGAAAAGTGCAGAACCTGGAGCAGTGTCCCACAGGTGGCCCATCCAGCCCCGACCTGTAGCAGAAAGGGGAAATTGTGGGCTATAAGCAGCTCTGAAAAACAAGGCTGTGTTGTGGTGTCTTTTCACAAGTGCCAAACTCACATGCGGGGGTGCAGGTGGGAGGGGGAAGTGGAAAAGGGGTGGGGAGCCCTGTTACGTTGAGTGAGTTCTCCAGCCTTCCTTCCTGTGCCTGAGGTTGAGGGTATATAAACATCTGAGCTATAATTATCTGGGGCTGGTGAGCAGTAAGCCTGAGCTGTGTCTGCCATGGGCATGGCTGTGGGGCCAGAGGGCACAGAGCTCCCCAGAGCTGGCACCCACCATCCAAGTGGCCTGTGCTGCACTGTGCTTGGCACAATGCTGCCTCTGCAACAGGACTTTCTGAGCTGTGCAGACCCCAAGAAGGATGCAGAGGCTGTGTGGAAGGAAGAGTCCTCATGGAGCAGCCCAGAGGCTGCTGGATGGTTCTCCACGGGACTAGAGGGCCCATCAGTTTATGCCGGGCTAGTCCTCATCATTGTGTTTCCCATCTAAAATTCCCACTATTTGTGTAAAGCTTGTGCTTCCGCAGTCCTCTCTGTTTACTTTTGGACCATTTTGATGTGTCTTGAGAATCTTGCTCTGCTTCCCAGAGAAGGTCCTTGCACGTTGCTGATGCTCCCAGCAAGTACCTTCTGGGGAAATGGGGGAAGCATCAAAGATCGTGTCCCTAGCGAGGAAAGGGGTGTTCTTCTCCAGAGCTCAGGTGCAGCATCAAAGGACCCTCAGGCAGCTTGAATGAAAGGAGGAAATCATGTTCAGCTGCTTAAAAAGAGCCTGGTGTAGGGGAACACCCCAAGGGGATAATAGGAAGACCCCAAGGGGTTGGATTGCACCCTACACCCTGCCTTGCTCAGATGCCACAAGTGAACCTGTGATTCAGACCACAGGCCAAGCAGCTCCTGCTGCCATCTGCCCATGTCCCAGATCTTCCAGGAACTTTTCTCTGTTGCACTTAGGGGATCCAGGATCCTTGGTGTCTCAATGGAGAAAATGGACACTTGAGAATTTTACTGAAACTCGATCTTTATAAAATTTGGGCCAGAGGCACTCCAGGATGCATTCTGAAGGCACCAATGTCCACGAAGTTGCAAGGTGTCTCTGGGTGCAGGCAGATGTTTCCCCTGACCACACCAGCACATACTGACCAAGGGTGGGAGGAGAGGAGAAGCAGATGAGGGTCAGGGGAAGCCTAGGAACTGTCGGGGGGGATTGGGAAGGGAGAGAGTATGTTTGATTGGTCCCTGTGTTGAGAAGTGCTCATACACAGGTAAGAGAGGGCAGAGAGCAAAGGACCAGGACAGCTTGGGAGATTATCCCCTAGAGCACACCGAGGTGCAGGGTCTGGAGTGAAGAGTGGCCACGTTACTCTGGAGGTATCTTTAGCTTTCTGCTCCCACGTGTGGGTCACATTGGGCCAGGCCAGGCTGAGACAGCTCTGGTTCAGTCTGGGATTTCTGCAGCTAATGGGAAATAGGGAGCTGGGAATGAGGAACTAAGACACAGCATGAAGACACCCGATCATTGCAAAAGGCTCAGCCAAGGGCCAGCCCAAGATGTGGAAAGTGCTTGGGGTTAGTTTGTGCTTAAAATTTCCATCTCCTGCAGCCTTCTTGCTCTCAGCTGAGCACAGTGTTTGCTTTCACTTCCCTGCCTGGTCTCCAAGGCAGACAAATGCTGGGAACTTTCCACATCCAGAACAACAAAAACAAAAGACACACAAGAGAAAACAATGTTCTGATTTGGAAGTAAAGAAGGAATCCATCGCTTCCTACCCAAAACCAATCCACACTTGGTGGGGAGCTGGGTAGGGAATGGAAACAACCACCTGAAAAAGCTGAATTGGTCCTGGTGGCCCTGCTGGGCTACCCAGCTTGGGGCAGATGGTCTCTCTGGTCACTCTGTGAAGCCAAAAGCTGAGCTGCCAACACCAGGGAGATATTTTGGGGTATTTTAGGACACTTTGAGGCAGGCCATTAGCTCTTGAAGAGCTCAGCATTGGTGAATGCAGAACTGGAGGTTGCAGGTGAGGAGGTGTCAGGCTGTGGCTCTGGTGTTGCTGGTTGCCACAGGGAGAGAAGCTGTGTCAGGCATAGACACACCTTTGCAAGTGGGTACAAGGATGAGCTTCATGCCATAGCCCAGGGTGGTTTGAGCTGGCCCTGGCCACCCTTGAGTCAGAGCCTCTGCCTTCTGGCTATGGATTCCTAATCCCTAGTGCTGGCTAGAACCAATTTGCATCCCACTGGGGTGCTTCAGCCTGAGCCTGGTGCTGCTGCACAGGAGCTCCTTGCTGCCTTCCAGAAGCTCAGGAGGAGCTTCAGGTGTGTCTCAGATCCCTCTGTCCCCATGCCACTTCCAATCCTGCTGAGTGCCACCTGGGAGCAGCCTTCAGCCAGGGACAGCAGCCTATGGCTCCTGAGTACTTTATCAGAGATAGCAAGTGGCAATGGCAGGGGTATGATTGATGACAGGACTCAAGTGGATTGGCAGAGAACACCTTGCAAGAGAGGAGGGGATAAACCACAAAGTGCAGGCTCTGGTCTGGGTGGACATAGGCACAGGCATAGTCCCTGCAGACATCATGCAGTGGGGTCAGAGCAAGGAGCTCCTGCCCTCACACAGTGGCCAAGTGCTGCTGTTGAGCAGGTCAGGAAGCAAGTCAGTGCCTGCAGCCCTGTCTCACCTGCCCTGCTCCTCCTCTCCTGCAGGGAAGGGCAAACATGGGATTAGGTGTTCCCAACTCATTCCAGGTATTTACCTCCTGGGACTCCCCCTCTAAAGACCTTTGCTGATGAAAGGCACAGACCTGGAACAGGCATTTGGATGACGAAAGACGCAGTGGAAGTTGCCCGCAGAGCAAGTTCCCTGCGTACTTGCATCAGGCTCCCAAGTTTTGCTGGAATGAGAGGCATGGCCAGTACCCTGTGCCTTGCAAAGCTCCTGTTTGTCTCATCGACCTCCTGTCCCAAAATGAAATGAAAGAGCTGCCACTCTGATCTGGTCCTGCTGAGGAGACCAGCAGGGGAGCTGGAGAGTATGACTGCATAGAAATGGGTTGTTTCCTTTGGTCCTGTTCCCCACACAGCTACCCTGGGGCCAGCTGGAGCCAGGACGGATTTTGGCACAGGTCTGATGCAGGATCTGTGGTTGGAGGGTAAGGTTGAAGCTCCTCCAGACTCCCCTTTGCACATTCATGCACTGTTTGGGGGATAAAATCACTTTAATTTTGGAGCACACTGTGCCCACAGGGTGCTTTTCTCAAGCATCTCTGGTGATGAGTACTCCTTGTCAATGAGCCCTGCAGTTATAACCACTGCCAAAAGAGCAGCCGAGTCTGCTGGGTGTTTGCCAGGGGTCAGGAGCTCATCAGTTGTGCAGGTGGCTACACTGGGCTCTTGGCATACCTACAGCCCCACTATGCCCTCTTCAGCCTCCACCCAAGATGGTGTGCTGACCTCAGCCTTACAGAAATCTCCCTGTGGGTGACAGGGAAAAAGGAGAAGCAGCAAAAAAACGTGGACACTACGCAAACTTTTTTTACAGTGGCTCCATTCATCTTGGACCATGGGAGGAGGCTGGAGGGATTGATGCTTTGCCAGGCACCAGGCTGAGTGGCAAGGCTGATGCTGAGCCAGGTCCACATGTGATGGGGTGTTCAATGTAATGCAGGGCTGTAGTGAAGCATTTCTTCTCTCTCCTCTCCTGTGAAGAGGACAGGTCCCCAGGGCAGAGGTGGCCTCTTCTTTGATGGGCAGCACTGCCTCCAGAGTACAGCACTGGGGTTGGGAACAGGGCGGGGACCCATAGATGGAATGGGTAGAGGGGATCCCAGAGGGTGTTCAGTGGTCATCATATGGCTGTCTTGGCCTTGGCTTAAGGGTGAGTTGTCTGCAGCTTGGTAAGAAGAGCTTTCCTGGTGAGACACTAGCCTCCCTGTCCTGATGAGGCAGAACCTGCCTGTTTCACCCTCAAAGTAGATCACAGAGGGGCTGTGTATGGGGTGAGCTGCCCCAAAACCCAGCCCACCTGGATGTGAATCCCAGCTTCATAGCTCTCCTTCACTCATGGGTTATTTTGTCCCAACACAAATACATATGGACTGGCTCATGGGCTTTGTTTACTTCTTTGGGTAGAGAGTTGTGCCAACAAAGCAAAACTTCTTCCTTATCCTTCCCCTTTATAATTGTTTCCGTATGGATCTAATTTCACCACGTCCTGGAGCAGGGTTGGGTTCCCTGCTTACATAAAGTTGAAAACAAGGGGTGAGGCACTGGCTGTTGGCAAGAGAGCACGTCCTCTCTACAATGCCCTTGGAGCATAGATCAGTTTCCAGGCTTGGCTTTTCCAGGTGCTTGAGACCTGTGGTCCTTCCTCAAGTAATGCATGACTGGGGAACACTGCTGCTAGTGCCACAGGGAACCAAGCAGGGCTAGAAAGCTGTGAAAGGGCTGTGTGCTTTGCCAGCTCAGGCTCAGGCTGAGCCCCAGGCAATGGTGGTCCTTCTCAGTCATGGCTATGACCTGATATTCACCCTCATGTTGGAGGGAGCTATCTGAGACTCACAGTGGTCATGAGGATACCTTGCTAGCTCTGGACTGGAAGGCAATACCAGTACCCCCGGAGGTGGCCAGTACTGTACTGTGCACTTGGCAGCCCAACCTCTCTCCCTAGGTCACAACTCCTGCACTATGGTTTGTGCATGATCCAGCCTGCTCAACCTGCCTGGAGGGACAGGGTCCTGCTTTGCATGCAGACAGGGCTGGCTCAGCTGAGGATAGCTGTGGTATTACAGGACATGGCCCTGGGCATGCTGTTTGCAAACAGGAGCTTTGCTGATGCACTGACTGCTGCTGCCTCAGCTGTGAGAGCCTGCCTGCTCCTCACCTGCTCGGCACAGACACAGAGATGAGAACTTGCACTTCCAGGTCACTATCTGGCAGTGTCCACTTGTGTTCACCAGGCTTTGCAGAAGCACTTCAGTCTTTGCAGAAATCCTGTCTCCAGAAAATGGGATTGTTACAGAAGACATTGCTCTGCTCAGAGGCTGGGTGTTTCTAATTCACGTGGAATGGGCTTTGATCTCAGTGAGCAGCTCCGTTGAGGGTCTGGAGCTGCCTGGTGTTTGGCATGGCTCCCTGCCATCTCTATAGACTCCTCTCTCCATGAACTTGGCACTCATATGCACCTCCCCTTGGCAGATAGACTGCGTTTTGAGGAAATGTCTGTCCTATTGCTCTTCAGGGGATGAGGATAGGCAAGTAGCTTCACCAGAGCAGGAGGCTGGAAGGGAACAGGAGTTGGTCTTAGGTTCAGCCAGGTCTGCAAAGATTCTGTGAGACAAAAGTCAGAGGCTACCAATGGGCATTTTGCAGTTGTGATAGCAGGGTCAGGGAGCTTCTTCCCATAGCTGGTGAGGGTGAGCCTCTGGAAGCTTTTCTTCTGCCAGAACTAGCATTTAACCCTACTTGGATTTTGGTAGCTTAGTGACTCCAGGCCCAGAGGCTGCACAGGTTTACGTGGTGTCACGGTCCCTAAGCTTCTAAGCTCATGAGTTCCAGAGCTGGCAGGGCTACAAAGTCCCCTAGGTCTCCCCATATCCTTTGGCCCTTCAGCAGACATTGCGGCTGCCAGAATGGGTGGGACCCAGTTTGTCTGTGCCATGTGGTAGCAGGGCCATAGTGGCAAATGTGCCTGGAGAAATGCTACCATGCTGGCCCTCCAGCACTACAACTCCAGATTGATGGCATGAGTGAGCCACTGCCTCCTGCTTGCTGGTCACCTCGTGTCCTGCTTGCCTGATCACAACCCACCGTGGAGGGGTGATGTCAGTGGGTGGCACTGTGGAGACCTTCCACATTCCATCTCTGAGCAGCAAGTGCCCCGCAGTGGTCCTGGCCCAGGGGGAGCCCAGCAGGTCTGGGGCTGCCTGCGAGAGTGGGGAGGCAGGCATTGCCAGCAGCCAGCATGACTTGGTGGGTGCTGTCACCCAGAGCCAGGCTGGCTGTTGACTGGTGAGGCCCTTGTGCAACTCCTGTGGCCATGAGGTGTGAGTCACATCAATGGGGAGAACGGGCAGGGCAGGGGTTTTGGGATGGAGCAGAGATCTGGTGATCCAGCAGAGTGGAGGAAAGCAGATCCCTCTCAACATCTCAATCTCCTGGGTGCCATCAAGCATCCACAGAGACGGCCCAGTTCTCCCAGTGCTTCCCGCGCACTGCGTCCTGCATGCAGACTGTGCCTGGTGTGGGTCTGGGGTGATTTGGCTCAAGGGGAGATCCAGGTCGCCTTGGCCCAGGCTGTGCTTGGACCCATGGTGGCTGCAGAGCTGGAGATGCTCAGGGGCTCACAAAGAACTTTCTGTCTGTGGAGGACTTGTACCACTATTATTCTCCGTCCTACTTTCAATGCTGGCTGTTCTAAGTCAGTGAAGAGGGCCTTTGTGTGCCACAAAAGTTGTTCTCTCTCCCTCCAGGGTCTTTCCCTTGCTCCTCAGATCATGCTGCTTTGTTTGCACTGGTTTTGACTGGAGCATGAAGTATCTTCTCATGTGCATCCATCCTCTTGCTGGAGCTGCCAGGCCTGGCACTACCAGGCAGGGATTGATGCTCTCTGGCTGGTCAGTTCTGTCCAGCAGTGCCTCTGCCTGCATCCTGCAGTTCAGGCTCTGTTGTTCAGAGATGTAACCCTTGGAGCAGTAATGCTGTGGGCAGCTCACATGTCTGCTGGGGACAGTGGCACAGTGGGAACGTCAGGAGCAGGGCAGTGTGAACTTTGTCTCTGCCACTTGGGCTCCCTGGGCATGGAGGGGCTGGCAGGACTCTGCCACTCAACACACCAAGATTGGTCTCTGGGGATGAGGAAAGCTCCATCGACCCAGAGCTGAGGTGAAGCAGGGGCTATGGGTAGTGGCTGTCTCAGATCCCTGGCAGCCAGGAGACCACCTGTGGGGCTTTCCTGGGAAGTCCAGAGAGTGTCAGCCCTGTGTGTCTTTGAAGTCAGACCTTGGCTTTCCCTAGGGAGGGTTTGCCCCGAACCAGGAGATGCAGAATTACCCACCATCCCCGCAGCATCTCAGGGTCTGGGATTATCCCTGGTGTGTCAGTGGGATGCATGGGAAAACAAGAAGGCAGGCGGGACCAGACGCAGTCAGAAATGACATCAAGGGGGGGCAGGGCATAAGTCAGAGACAGAATGACAGGCTTGGCAGAATGCCAAGAGACAGATTTTTACTAGCAGCAGGCCAAGGGTTCTGAATAGGGTAATTTGGTCTTTTATCACCTGGTTCAGGGACAGGGATCTGAAGACTCCCTGGAGCACAATAACCAGCTCCACTAGTGCTTCCTTTCCCAGGACAAAGCCTTGCAGGGCTGTGTTAGAACTGGACCCACAGCAGTGGGAGGCTGGTTCTGGACACTGTGGACTCAGCATGTGGCTGCTCACACATACATACTGCGTATAGCTGGATCCTACGGGATCCACCCCCCCCCCCGGGACAGTGTAACATGCACGTGTGTGCACACATGCTCCTTGTACGTAGCTGGATCCCACGGATCAGAATACCAGCATGAGAGCATGTGGGTGTTAGTGCAGGCATGCTCCCAGCATGCAGCTCAGCCCAGCACAGCCAGCACTGACTTCTGCCAGACTGTTTTCTCTTCTGCTCTTCCATCATTTCACACCCCAGGAACATCACTGCTGTCTCTCACAGCTAAGCTGACGCCCTGTGTGGGATGCAAGAAGCTGCAGACTCGTGGTCCCTTCTTGGCTACCATCTCCCCTCACTGCATGCTGCCTGTTGCTGTGGTGATGCAAAAGGATGCGTAGGCTATGCTTGGATATACCCATCTGATGGAGAGGCACATCAAGTGCTAGGAGTGCACAGCCCAGCATCTCCCATCTCTCTTTGGCTGAACGCAAGGAACACTGTGCCAGCAGGTACCATAACTTTGTGGTGGCTGCTAGTGGAGCACTAACCCCTGAACACAGGATCCCTGCTCACCCTTGGCCCCAGGCAAAGCAGGAAGGAACTGCTTGTCCCTGTCCCACATTGAGATGGTTGCACCAGAGGAGAAAAGGCCCCTCCCCAAATTCAGCCACAAGCTGTTGTTTTTCAGCTCACCTCCTCTGCTGCATACAGGTGCACAGGCACACACCTGTGGTCCAGCTCGCCCTGTAGGCCATGCTTCAGGATCCTCTCACATACGCAGGCTGCAGAAGCACCTTGCATATCCTCACAGGTCACCACAGCTGCTGGGACATGTCCAGCTGCAGCTTCTCAGCCAGTGAGGCAAAAACTCGCGCCCTGCTCATCCCCATGGGCTCCTCTCCGCAGGCACCCCACCACCCCCACAGCACCCATTTTCTCTCTCCCTTTCTGCTTGTCTTAGGGTTTTGCACTTTTTTCAGCAGGCAAAAGCAAACACCTTCCTTGCACCTCTCTTCCCCTTCTGCATCCCAGCTGTTATTCCTCTTGTTTTCAGCCAGCCACTATCCTGGAGCTAAAAATAACAAGGAATTTACAGCCCTCGACCTTGAACTCATGCAAGCACAGCTCTGCAGCTTTGTGCTGTGTCAGCAAAGCACTCCATGGCTCATCCTGGGTATTCCTCACATCTCTGTAAGTCCTTTTGCTTAGGAGCACAGAGTCAGGATGCCACCTGATTGCAAGAGATGCTGCAAGCTGGTCACCTAAAAGGGGTGACTTGTGCCATGTGAGCATGGGGAGAAGGGCAGTGTGTGATCCCAGGAGTCCAAGTCCCCAGGGTGTTAGGGGGTTTTGTTTTTTTCATCCTTTCAAGTCACGTATTTTTACCGTATCTCTAACGACATTTCCTTTGCAGGCGTTTTTAACATGTAGACATTAAGAAGTTTCCAAGTTTTCCCCACCATAATTGGGAGTGCAGGAAACTCTATTTCTGTTATTGTTTTTAAAAGGGAAACCGAGGTTGTCACGTAATCATGGGACTCCTGCAGTCAAAGCCTTTACGAAAGACACCCCATCCCACCCAGCTCCATCAAGTTTGTAGTGCTTGTTGCTGTTTCAGTGACATAACTAATTTCCATGTCCATCCCCTCTCAAAAAGGAGTTTAGAGTCTGCTTCCCCCTCCCGTTTGGAGGATCAAAATTTCACGGATCACTTGGGATCTGCTATGGGTCTGCGCTGAATGAGGGCAATGTCCAACTGTGTCATAGATGTGCTAACTGCAGAAGCTGCACAGCTGCTGCTGCTTCTGCCCCAGCCAGGCTGTTTCAGGGATCCGAGATAACTGTGGTCACCAAATCCTCCCCTCCCTCGATCTTCTCTCTGTCCCCATCTGTCCAACCCACCAGGCATCCCTGCAGTCGGAGTCAGCACAAATTGTGTAATTAGGGTGAAAATAAAGAAAAGCACAACAGTGCAGGAGCCGCGTTTTTAAGAAGTCATTTGCAAGCCCAGGAGCTTCTGTCTCACTGACAGCAAGAGAAATCACAGATTAGAACCATGACCCTTCACGTGTCTGTTGTGCGGGACAGACCTGGTCTGACCCAGGCAGGACTCTGTCGAGTCAGGGGGTGTGATGGGTGGGAGGTGCCACAGCCCACCAGCCACCCTGCAGCACCCATGGGACACTCGTGCCCCTGCTAACACCCTGGACAGTGGTTGGCATCCAAACACCCCATTCTGCCCTTCTTCCCCCAAGAAGAGGTCACTAGCCACAGGTTTTTTGCCCACTCCTGGGAGAGGATGGACAGGACAAGCCCTGGACCTGCCTGCACAAACTTGAACTGCGAATGAGCAAAGAGCTGCTGCTGCATGGATGAGGCCAGCCCTCGGGGAGCACCCAGCCTTTGGGGAGCACCCCACCATGCATGGAGCATGGGGCAGAGACCATAGACTGAACAGGAACATCCTGTTCTACTCTGGCTCCTTTGGAAGGCCATGCCATTGAACTAGATGGATATGTCTATAACTCCTGAAGACCTTGTTCAGGATTTTGACTGTGTCCAAAAACCCCAGGCAGCCCCAAGAGCACATAGCAAGCACCCAGTTCCTGCTGATGGCCAGTGTTCCCACCAGTAAGCCCATCACTTTGGGTTCCCTTAGGTCCCCAGGGCTTGCCTGGTTTTAGCCAGCAGCAACCAACATCCCAAGAGGGAGGTTAAAGATGAAGCTGCCCTGCATTTCTCAACTGTAGCTGTCTCCAGTGCCTGCTGTCATTTTCCCCACTTGGCCCTGGGAGGCCAGGATAGGGGAGCTGGAGGCTGCTGCAGTTGTGAAACCCATGAATCAGGGAGCCTGGGGATCCAGCACTGAGACACCCTCTGTGGGGAGGCAGTGGGAGACAGGGGAGGGGTGCAGGCAGGCACTGCTGCTGTTGCTGCTCGAGGGATGCTGCTTGGGTGTTTTTTTGACTGTGTTTTTTTGACTGTGTTTTTTTCCTGGAGCAGGGGCAGCAAGGCTCAGCTTGCAGGAAGGGAGCTCACAGGGAGCGGGAATGATTCACTGGCTGCATTAAGCAGATTTATGAGGTTATTTCTCAAAAGAAGGCTGAGCCTGTGTGTCATGCCATCCTGGCCTGGGCTGCATCACAGCACTGCCGCCAGCAGAGAGACAGCCAAACCTCAGCCCTTCATGAAAACAACTTCAGTGAGCAACAAAACAGGATAAGCACAGCGGCACCAGCCTCAGAGCAGATCTGTGTACAAGGCCATGTGTGTGTATGCCTGGGACCGGCTGTCCTTTGTTCACGGTCATTTATGGTGCCCTGGGTAAAACGGGAGATAGTAGAGACTCACCCAGGGCTTGGCACTGGTGAGGCTGCACCTTGAATTCTGTGTGCAGTTTTAGGCACTGCAGTATAGGAAGGACATGGAGGTGCTGGAGAGGGTGCAGAGAAGGGCAGCTAGGCTGATCAGGGGTCTGGAGAATAGGCCTCATGAGGAGAGGCTCAAGGAGCCCAGGCTGTTTAGCCTGGAGAAGAGGAGGCTGAGGGGAGACCTTATCGCTCTCTTCAGCTGCTTGAAAGGAGGCTCTAGAGAGGCAAGTGTTGGCCTCTTCTCCCTTGTAACTAGCAATAGGACTAGAGGGAATGGGCTCAAGCTGTGCCAGGGCAGGTTTAGATTAGATATTAAGAAAAATTTCTTCACCAAAACAGTGGTGAGGTATTGGAATAGGCTGCCCAGGGCAGTAGTGGAGTCACCATCCCAGGAGGTTTTCAAAAATCAGGTAGCTGTGGCACTTAGGGGATGGTTTAGGGCTAACAGCAGTGCAGGGCTGTCAGTTGGACTTGATGATCTTGAAGGTCACAGAATCACAGAATCATTACGGTTGGAAAGGACCCTCAAGATCATCTAGTCCAACCAATACCTTACACTACTCTTATCCCTAAATCATCCCCTGAAGAAACACATCTATCCTCTTCTTAAAAACCTCCAGGGATGGTTACTCCACCACCTCCCTGGGCAGCCTATTCCAATACCTAACCACTCTTTCAGTAAAGAAATTCTTCCTAATATCTAATCTAAACCTACCCTGGCTCAGCTTATGCCCTTTTCAACCACGATGAATCTGTGGTTCTGAGCAGCGACTGATGATTTACTGGGGAAAAGGTATGATTTCTCCTCTCTCCCTTGTCTTGCAACATGTAATTTGCCTGACTGGCAGCTGGCAGCACACGTACTGGGATCTGGGGGCCACTGCTCTGCATAACAGATGTGCCCTTGGACATGCTATAAGGCCACAAATGGTCCATGAAAGATGCAGTGCCAGGAACTATGGTGGCTGTGAGAAGCTGAAGAGTGACCCAGGGGGTTGTGCCAGTCTCTGGGCACCCGTATGGACAGGGGGAAGTACCCACAAGGTGCCATGCCTGTTCCTGGGACAGGGAACTGCTTTTGCAGTCGGGCTTGGGTAGTCCCAAGAAGTGTCTGCTTTTGGTCTATGCCTGAGTGAGGGACACCATTTGGGTGCCAAATGAAATCCTCCATGTAGCCAGGCAATATTTCTGCAGTTTATTTCTCTACCAACACCACCTCTTAGCCATGAGGGTCAAACCTGGGTGTCCATCCAGCCTCTTCTCAGAGGTGCTGAGATTTGTCCATCGCCAATGAACATCCCCAGAATATATTACCCACTTACATAAGATAAAATGTCAACATTCCCCTAGCTGTGCCCACTAAGGCTGTTCTGGTCCTGGCCAGAGACAAGCCCATGAGATGCTTTACTAAACTAGTAGAAAGTTGGTTCTGGGACATTCTTGCCTGGGATTCATTTTAAAGCTTCTAAAGAGGTTATAACCTTCCAAGAAATGTGTCTCTGGGAAGCTGCCCAGTGGGAAAGAGGAGAGACACAGAACATCACAGCAAAGAGGGAACATTGAAAACAAGCTATGAAAAAAAAAAGACTATATATATAAACACGCTGAGCAGAAAAGCCAGTTCTTCAGCCTGTGTTCTTCATTTGTTGTTGTTTTTAATCTTTGGTTTGGAAACTTGTTGCTATTTATAGCCCTCCCCTTTCCCTGTAGCAGTTAGCAGCACTGATCCCTTCCAGATGCTTGTTCCTGGCAAGCTAGTGGGGCTAGAGGGGGCTGGGGAGAGCAGGCTGGGACTTAGAGAGGAGCTTCAACATCACTGGCCTCTGCCAACAGCCAGCACTAACAGGGGATGGAGCCCCTGTGGACCTGCTGACCTCTTTTGCTATGGTGTTTTTTGAGAGCTCTTTTAGCTTTGACAGCTCCCAGATGTTGGAGGCTCCATTCAGAGCTCCCAGCCCTTTCTAGGCAGGAATGGGGTGCTGAGGCTGCTCACCAAAGGACCTATCTGTCTGTCTGTCTGTCCGGGTGAGATCAAGGACTGGTGATGTGTAGTGGCTAGTGCAGGATTGCCATATTGCATCTGCCGGGTCCATGCCTCACTTGGCTGGTGCCTGTTCCCCCTCCTGGCACACCTCCTGCTTTCTTCTGATGGTTACACTTGATGATCTTAAAGGTCTTTTGCAGCCTAAGTAATTCTATGATTCTTTTTCCAATCCAGGTAGGGGATTTGCAGATGAGTTGAACACAGGAGAGGCTGCGAGTGTGGAGGGATGGGTGTCCAGAGCAGATGGAATCAAACAACATCCCCAAAAGGATGCAGGAACCCCCAGAAGGATGGAGGAATCCTCAAAAGGATGGAGGAATCTCCAAAAGGATAGAGGAATCTCCTTCCCCTGCAGTGGCTACCCTACGTCCCTGCCTCACAAACTCCCTTCTTGTATCCTTATCTGCCCTGGAGCTGCTTTCTGGACCATGAAAGCTTTTGCTGCTGTTTGTTTGGGAGCCATTTGGCTCTGCTTGCCCCAAAGGGGACAGGGATTTGGCCAACAGGCAGCAGACTGGCTTCACTATGAGAGTGCAATAGCACATCAGAAGCAGTTGCATCTGCGGAGCTCGGAATCCCGGCTGCCAGCATGTTTCCAAATTGCTCTCAGGATGGAGAGGTTTTAGCAAGAGCCTGGCTTGACATGGATGCTGCCTGATGCTGCCACCCAGCACAGCCTGACTCTGTGCCTCTTGGGCACTGCCACAGACAAGGGCCAGGCTCTTGGACCTGTGTGCTGCAGACACTTTCCATCTACTTTCCTGCTTCTCAAGGGCTGCTGGGGCATGCTAGAGCTGCGTGGAGAGGGCTAAATCCTGTCCCCATCTCGTTCAACACATACTGCCCTGGTGCCCTCCAATGAGCTGGACGTGGTGGCTTTGCTCGTGCTGAGACACAGCAGAGCCATCTGACAGGAGACATCTCCCACCTTCCCCCAAAAAGCTACTGTAAGGCTGCAGCTATGAAGTGGCAGGTGCCATTTGTCACACCATAGTCTCATTGCCAGACTCTTACTGCCCAAGCTTTGCCTCATCTCACTGGCATCTGAGCTCACTTCCTACATCTTCCTGCTCTGCAGTTAGGCCATGTCTGGCTGAGAACCCTGCGACTCTGGGGCTGTCAGCGTATGAGGTTGTCAGGGTTCCCGTGCATGGGGCTAGGAGCACAAGTGCTAAGCAGCATGGGCTTCTGCTGGTCTCTGGGAGGTCCCTGCTCTGCATCATGCCCTGTCGACATCTCTCCCCACTTTGAAAGGTTGAATGCGTTGCAGGGCTCTCACGGAAAATGTGAGTCTGGGCTTCCCTGCCCGCGCAGGGAGGTTTTGTGGTGAGTCAGTGGCTGGTAACCAGGGAGCAGCACACACAAACAGGCAGTGCCAGGCACGCCAGGGGTGAGGGGATCCCAGCAGAAGCGAGGCCAAGAGAGGTGACGGGTCAAGAAGGGAGAGGGCAACGGTGCCCCTGGCACAGCCCCCTTGGATGCGGGGTAGGAACACGGAACATTACGTCTGTTGGAGGGACAGGCAGCTTGGAGAGGGTCTGTGTGCCCACCTCACGGTGCCTGACTGGGAAGGCTGGGGGGAAACCCTCTGAGGAGTGGTCTGCAAGGCAGAGGGGCACAGCAGGACAGCCCAGCCCCTGAGACTGGCCCCGTATCAGGGATGGGGGAGGTGGGAAGAAGGTTCCTCCGGCAGGAGGAAGGGAGAGCAAGAACCAGAAACAGAGACTTCAATGTAATCTGAGTTCAATAGAGGGGAATTAGCATTCACTGGAAGATGCTATGAGCATGTCAGGATTGCTGATTCTTCAGAGGCAGAGGCCAGTTTGCTCTCTCTATACCCAGTTTACCCCATTCCTGCTCCTCATGAACCTCTGCCAGACTCCAGCTCAGCATCTCCCCGGGATGCTTTGACAGTGGAGTTGGATTAACCTGAGGGCACTGGTGGAGAGGAGGCTTTAGGGAAGCAGAGTTTATGCCAGCTGCCCTGGCATGCCCAGAATGGAAAGTGAAGGCAGGAGGAGGGAGGAGGCTCTGCCAGAGTTACCATCACTCACATAACAGTGACAAGCCAGGGGTGGGGGATTTATAGTGTGGGCTAAGCCAGAATAGGGCTGGAGGGATAGGGACTCCCTATCTCCGAGGCTGAACATGCTGAGCCCAGGCTCCCGGTCCTGCTACTCCATGGGTGCTTTACAAAAGCTACAGATGCGTAGGCATAGTGAGAAGGTGACTGGGGCAGTCACATCCTTGTCCTGGCCAGGGACCAGGAGGGGCTGGAGCCAGTGGCCAGCACTGAGTCAGGCTGGGAGAGGCTGGAGCCATATTCATCAAGGATGGGTGGGCTGCTGATGTCACACTCACCCCATTTTGCGGGAGGAAGCAGAAAACGTTGAGCTGTCACCACAGCAACTGCTGTTTTCCTGCTTGGCCCTAAGGAAGTCATGCTCCCATGGGATGTGCTTTTCTGGGCTGGTCCTTCCACTTGCCCACCCCTACCCTTGCACACACTCCTACATCTTCCTCAAGGTACTGAATGGGATGAGTGGGCAGCTGTGGGTTATTTTAGGGCTTTTCAAGCTATTTTGGGCAGTGGCTGTGAGGCATTGTAGGCAGACAGGAAGGGCCAGGGTTTGGTTACTCAGACCTACATCTGGGTTGGGAATGGGAATGACCAGGGCAGGGCAGAGTGGAGGGAAGCCCTGGGGTGTCTGCAGAACACAGCTGAAGGGGACCCTGGGAGCTGTTGTGGTCAGGAGGGCTGGGAAGACACCCATGGACATGCAACATGATGGGGAGCTGTGGGGATGTTGGAGAGGCTCCCAGATGGCCCAGAAACACTGTCCCAGCAGCAAAGGGCTGCAGAATTGGCTGCAGCAGACCAGCAACATTACCCACTCCCTGACAGGTCCAGTTGCCACTGTGCCAAAAATGACTGGTGTGCTGTGGAGAGAGTCCTCACAGGGCTTCCCACACACATGGAGGAGCTGCCTGCTCTCTGGCCCTGCAAGCACCCGCTTGGCTCCAGCACCCACTCTCCAGCACTCAGGACGCCTACAAATCTCCTTGACAAACACTCTCAGGCTGCAGATGCTGTTTGCTGTTGCTCAACTGCTTCCCCACAAGGGCTTCCTCTTGCGCTGGGACATGGGTTGCTGCTTTGCTCAGCCACTTTCTTCCTCTGCTTGACTCTGCCTTCAGGAAATGTGCAGTTTTCACTTTCGATCTTGTAGAAAAGCCATGTTTTGCCTACTCAGCTCCAGCTATGGATTAAAACCGCCATGGAGGAAGGGGAGATGGCATTGTCTGTCCCACCATGGCATGGCTCTTCACTCCTGACAGGTGCTGCCTTTGCACCAGGCACGAGAAAGCCAATCGGCCAGTCCCAAAGCATCCCCCATTGTGAGGCCACAGGGCTCTCCCCAGCCCAAGCCCCCAAAGCCCAGCTCACCTGAGCAGGTATGCCCAGATGGGCAGGCAGAGCCAGGTGGGCAGGCAGGGCCAGGACTGTGCCAGTGGGGGCTGGGCACAGCTTCCCAGCAGATCTTTGCTAAGGGTGAGGCCATTGCTCAGAGGCCACAGGGAAGGAAAAACAGAGGCAGAGGACCTTGACTTGATGAATTTTTCTTTCTCCTTCTTATTTTCTCTGTCAAACCAGATGAAACCCAAGTAATCAAAAAAAAGTTTATTTTTTCAATACAAGGTCAATCCTTAACAAGAAACAAGCCCGATACAATGTTTATGGAGTAAGAAATATTCCCTGGGTATTGCAAACAGCAGCCCCAGTGCAAGGGCTGTAAATGTACCCTTGGGATCCCATTCCAGCATTGTGGAGCTGAAGGCTGGGGAAAGCCACCACCTATGCCCCAAATATCCTATTTTGGCATGCCACCTGGAGAAGGCCAGAGGCATCCATCTCCCCTGTCTCATGGAGAGCATGATGGCAGGGGTTGCCATGGGCATCGCCAAGTGCTGGGGACGAGGCAGGATTGCTCAACCCTGGTGATATTTGCACTGTAGTTGCTGAGGTGCTATTCCAGGCAGGCAAAAAAATAACCATTGGGGTTTCCAAGGAACCCCAATGGCATTAGCTCCATCAGCCAGGTATGTGAGGGGACGTGACAGCTGCTAGCTGAGTGAGCAGGGTCATAACCATATCATGGGCTCAGGTGGCAAAGTGTGAGGAACTGCATAGCTTTATAATTAAGTAAGGGAAAAAGAAGCTGCTGAGGGGATCCTGCCAGGAGGGGGTAAAGCAGCCCAAAATGATCTGCTTTGGAGCAGCACACCCAGGTCTGTCACTGCCTCGCCATGTCAGCCTGGGCACATCCCTCCACAAGAGCTCCCTGGGCTCGGATGGTGTCCAGCAAGCTCCCACTCTGCAAGGAGAAACCATTCATTGCTGGTCCTGGCATGAGCACAGAAGTGGGTGGCAGGGCCAACAGCACAAAAGGAGCATGCTGGACACTGCATCAGGTGCCACAGTGCCAGCCATGCTGCTGGCCATGCTTGCGCACGCTCCTCCTGCTCTGCCCTCGCTGTGTAAACAAGTCCCAGGAACGAAGATCTGAGTCATCCACTGGCTCGAAAACACCCAAACATGGTAACAGGCCGAACAGCAGCTCCTCTGGCAAGGCTGGACTGGAGCTCAATGGGGTCCAGGCACAGAAGTGGCCACAGCAGGGTCATGGTACCCATACTTAGACAGGGGTTTGCAAGAAATCACACTGGGGTGCGAGGGCAAAACAGCATTTCCCAGAGCACGTCCAGGCAGAGTCACCTGGTGTCATATCACAGGTGCTTCAAGGCACTCCGACACCACACCCCTGCAACATACCCAGCTGGGCACAAACCAGGACAGTCTGTCTACCTCCAGCCCCAGGCATGCATCTTGCATCAGCCCCTGCAATGCAAATGGCAGTTTCATAACATGTTCCCTCTTCAGAGAGAGATACAACAGACAAGGTGAATATCATCTGCTTGGCAAACAGCTGAAGAGACCAGCTTTAAACAAAAAAATAAGCCCTCTTCTGCATAGCTTTCTCCAACAGCAGCATGACACTACTGGGGGCAGAAGCTTTGTTGAGTGTCTCGATCTTGATCTGGAAATCCAGAGCTTAGAGGATTGAACCAAGACTAGGGAGGGTCCATAGTGGGTTCCAGCTTCTAACAATACAGGGCATAACACATCTCTTCTTTCAGCCCAGGGGTTCTCCCCATCAGATTTCCTTCATGCTAGTTGAGCATCGTCTGCGGGATCTTTTAGACCTGAAAACTGAAGGATTCCCAAAATAAACCCCAACAAGTTAGCAGAAGCAGAGTGCCTGTTTCCAGCTTTATGGCTTTGGTTAAAAAAAATCAGTCCTGATTTGAAAATTAAGCTTGAAACAGGAAGAAAAGGTTCTGGTTTTGATCTGTCTGGGAGCTGATCCCTCTTGGAAGTGGTTTAGGCTGGAAAGTACCTTCAGCTTCTTCCTCAGCAGCCCCTGGCACCAGTGCCTTAGTCAGTACATGTGGGTACATGTGTTCCCCATCTCCAAAGGGTCTCTAACCCGGACATTTGGATAGGATGAAGAGGGGCTCACAGTGCTCGGATGCTTTTGTGGGCTGACTCCTACCTCTGTGCTGAGGACCCACCTCTGGAAGCTGCCCTGGAGGAGATTGTCCTGTGCTGCCTTGCCAGCTCTTGGGCTCACAGAGGGTGGCAGAAGGTGTGAGAGCTGGTGAGAAGATTGAGGCTGCTCAGAAACAGCTTGCAAGGTCATGGGAGGAGAAGAAGCCTGAAGGCAAACCTGCAGAGCTGGCTGAACCAGTGGATAAACTGTCAGGGATGAGATCCATCTTGGTGATGGGATACAGTGGGAGAGGTTAGGAGCTGGGGGACCAGGCCAGCCTTAGGGTTCCGTTTCTCTCCGCAGCTTCTCCACAAGCTTTCCAGCTCCCTCAGTCCTGCTACAAGGAGAGATAGAAAGGGAAAGGCATTTTTGGCATGTCGTCTGCTCGACACTGTGACAGGAGCAGCAGGCAGGGAGCAGATGTGCTGGACTTGTGTACAGCACAGGGCCAAGCTCCTGGCACTTGCCTGCCCTAGATGCCACAGGGATGAGCACACCGGATGGTTGGCTGGTATTGGGGTGGGATCCTGAGAGGGATCAGATGGCCAGGGACCTTGAAGCACCCTTTGGACTGTGGAGCAACCCCGTCACCTCCCTCCACCTCACCTCCTGGCCCCTCTTGGCCACTGGGGGCTGATCTGAAGTGGCCCTAGGCTGGTGGAAGGGGATCAGGGAATGGTTCTTTCAGCCCTGGTCAGAAGTGGGTCACCCCAAGCTGAGGGGCAGTGATGGAGATGCTGGCAGCCAGGCCCTGGTGCTCCTTGGGCACCCAGGCACTGCAGGGACATTTTCCCTTCTTGCCTGAATTCCCATCAGCCTGGAAGATCAAAACCAGTCCCAAGCCGGTGCCTGGATTAATTAGTATTACAGCTTTCCCATGGTGGAGCTGTGCTATTCTCAGCAGCCTCCTAATCATATCCAGTCTGTGTGCAGAGTTGTGCCCCACTTTGCAGCTTGTCACTGCTCTCCCCTGCTGGCACTGCGCAGGGCACACCAGACAGCAAAGCAGAGGGGAGCTGGCAGAGATGACTGGGATGGACTGGCTGCTGCTGCGGTTTAGGGCCAGGATATAGCTGGATATAAACTTTCCAGCTGAGCTTTTCTTTGATAGCAAGAACATTTTGACAGGGCTGGGATGTACCAGGAGAGCATTGGCACCGCTCATGTTTTTGTACGGGGTAAATGGAGAAGCAAACTGTCATTTTAATAGCTCTGACACAGCTTTGCTGTACAAAAACACCAATAGGCCACAGCCTCAGTTGTTTGGGTACCAGTGGGATGCCCAACCCAAGACCCTGGTGCAGGGTCACCATGCATGCTCACATTCCCTCACATGTGTGCTCCTTCCTCTCCTTGGCATGACGCTGCAGCCCTGAGGCAGCAGGGAGGGCTGTGGGGAGGACCTGCTGCTGCACAATCCCCTTAGCGTAATCCAGAACAGAGATTTGCTCTCTCGGTGAGAAGAACCTTCCTTCCCTCTGTGTAGTGATGTTCAGCAGGAGATGTCTGAGCGCCATCACAGCTGCATTGCACTCAGTGGGGCAGAGCTGGAGTTGGCCAGAAACACTCCATGGTGCTCCTGAGGCTCAGCCCACCAAGGGAAGCATTTGCCTGGTCCTACGCTCTGGCTGCTTTCCTCCTTCATGGCATCCTGAGGCAGAGGCACCGAGGGCAGAGCAGGAGGGATGTGTGGCCTTTTCTGGGTGCAGGCTTCCTATGCTGGATGTCTGTCTGCTTCTCGTAAGTGTGAAATTAGGGAAGAGTGAGCAGTTATGGGAAACTGGGTATTGTTTCCATTTGCCTAGGACAGCTGGTAAGCTTTTGGGCTTTGTTGGTTCCCAGGCACTGCTCCACCAGACCAGGAGGTTTGGCACCATCATCTAGGTCTCTAGGAGAGCTGGGAGCCCCAGTCACAAAGCCAGACTCCTCAGGGCCCTGGAGGGCAAGGACAGCCAGGTGACATGGAGGGCAAGAGGCAAGCAGCATCCCTGCTTTGGCTTCCTGAAGGGGGCAGAGACCAGATGCTGCCAGCAGGGCTGGATGCCAATGCCCATCATGGGGCTCAGCTCTCCAGCAGCACCAGTTCTCAGGCTGGAGAGGTGCTGGAACTAAGCCACTCTTCCAGGGTAATCCCTGTCCCTCAGCAGTACACAGACCAGACCTGCTTACCTCACAAACCCCTAATTCCCTCATAATCCATCCATTAATGGCAACATTTGCTGGGGCAGGAGAGCTGGAAAGCCAAGCTGTGCCTTCCCATAAGTTGGGCATCCTCCCTGGCAGCGGCAGAGCTCTGGATGGTGACACTCCCCCTGGCTGTCCTCCAAGTGACACTCTGCCAGGCCCCTGGGGACAGGGTGAGCTCCTGGCAGAGCGATCAGCAGGGTGCTTTAGAGCTGTCAGTCCCTCTCCAGCCCGGTCTGTCTGTCCCTCTCAGTGCAGACACTGAGGCATCTGCAGGCAATGAAGGATAGTCCTTGATTGTGGGTTCCCTAGAGAGGGGACAGACCGCAGGACAAGTACTGGCACAGGGTCCTGCTGCGCATCCTGCCTTTGGGGCAGCAGTTTCCAAGTGAGATGATGATGGTGATGCTGCCAGCAATGTTGCAACTGCAGCGAGTAGTAGCTGTTATTGCTACTGTTATTGTTGTAGTAATAACAATAATCACACTGCCAGACCCTGCAGGCAGCTGGTGGCTCAGGGTTTTGCCATTCACAGCTGCCCAGATCACAGCCCCACTGCCTCCAGCCCCAGAGACTGCCTTGGGCTGCAGGTGGGGATGGGGCTCTAGATGATACCAGTGTCAGTGATTTTCACCTGGTACCTGCTGCTGGGCCTGATTTCCCAAAACGCTGTCACAAAACAGTGCTCACATCACTGTCCCTTGGAGCAGAGTCTTACCAGCATCTCTGGAGTCTTTCTCCACCCCAGGGGCTGCCTGGGGGTCAATGAGGTTTTCATGCCTCTGAGCATGGAGCCATGCATGTGCCTGCAGGCATGCGCCCATGTGTATAGGTGCAGTGCTCCATGCTTGTCCCTGTTTTTGGGGCAACCTCCCCCAGTGCCAATGCCAGTGACACCAAACCATGGGCTATGTCTGCCAGCCAGCTCCAGCCTACTTCCCTCCAGCCCCTGGCACTGCCCCTGTGTCACGGGCTAGCACCAGGACCCAGATGTGTCCTCATGTACTTTCCCACCAGTGTGGGATGCCTTTTGGTCTGTCTTCCTGCAGTCACAGCCCCAGGAATTTGCAGCGTTGGGACCTCAGAGCATCTTCCCATTAGGCAGTGCAGGTCCCTGCCACCATAGCATCTGTCCATCCAACTGTCCTGGGCTTATGGAAGTGCAGCTTCTGTGCCCTGGGCTGAACAGCTCAGCCAACCTGGCTGTTGTTCCTTGTGCTCCTTGACACCAGCACAGGCTGCGCCTGCAAGCCTTGTTCTGTCACCTGCTGCATTCCCTCATGGATGTTCCCATCCTTGTTGCACCCCAACAACTCCGAGTCTTTGTTATATGCTGGGACTGGGCTCCGGCAGGTCGAAGGGAGTGCTCAGAGCAGGAAGATGCCCATTTCTCTGTCCCTGTGGGAACCCTGGCCATGCCTCCCCATCTTCCCTGACTCTCCCCGGTCAAATCCTCTCTTTGTGCCTGGCTGGGGCCAGTGGGGAGCTGAGGCAAGAAGGGCTTTGATGTGCCACTTTGCTTGGCGCCACGGTTCCTGGGCACAGCGGTCTGGCACTGGTGAGACCCGGCCCAGGCGGCAGCTTCAGAGGAACTCCAGCTCACATCCCAGCATGGGGCTGCCTTGTTTTTGCCTGGTGAGTCTGGGACAGTCCCCAGCACTCAGCCCCTGCTGGCATATGTTCCCAATAAGGCTCATGGAGTGCAGCAGGGCCAGTGACTGCACTGCCCCGGGATCGGGACCATAAGTTATACAAGAGGGCAGGTGCTGCCCTGGGGATGGGGAGGGCACGGGGGGACAGGGAGACCCCGAGGGTGGCCTGAGGAGCTGCACAACTACAAAGCGTCTGGCTCCTGCATCGCTGGAGCCGTCCAAGAAATTGGTTTAATTGGGAGCCTCCATGGGAGGAAGTCAGTCCCAGCTGGGAGCCGAGGTGACGAGCAGCCGTGGTGCCCAGTGGTCCTCCCCACTGCCAAGCAAAGGGCAGGGGCTGCTGCCATGGCCATGTGAGCACAGTCTGGAGACAGGACCCAGGCAGCAGCGCTTCTCTAGTGTCAACACAGGGATGGACCCAGCTGCTCTCTGGCCCAGGACTAGCCATCTGCAGCAGTCCCTGGGCTGCCAACCATGCCCAAGGAGCCCTTTCATGCCAAGACAGATGGAACCACAGCTTGGACCTTCCCGAGACAGAAATATGGCTCAGCACACCCCATGCTCACCACCCACTCACCCTGCACACCAGTTGCAGGGGCCTGACCCCTGTGCCTAGCTTAGCCCAGACTCAGAGGGACATGAGTGAACAGGAAAGCTGAAAAGGGCCTCTTGGTGTACGGGCTTTGCTGCTGGAGGAGCTGCATCAGCCCCTGCAGAATGCATTCATCACCGTCCTGCAAACAAGTGTCCCCAGCCCACCAGTCACCCAGCTGAGAGACACTGGGCAACTTGCTCTATGTCTGGACTCTATATTTGCCTTTGCACTCTCTGAGCCTCAAACTTTCCACAGTCCAAAGGTCACCCTCCTGGAGAATCAGTAACAGGATGCTGGCAAGGCAGCACCCACCAGCCCAGCACCTTCAGCTCCCACCCTTTCACAATTCCCCTCCTGCCCAGAGAAGCATCTTCCCGTGACACTGACCTAGTCACTGTGAAACCCCCCCTCCCCTGCATTGACAGCCAGCTCCAGGGCATCAGTGACCCATGACCCCCGGCTGCAGGGGAAGCCATCCTTTGGAGCTGCCTCTGCAGACCCAACCTCATCCCCTCTGCCCAGTTTGTGGCAGAAGCCCCGGGGGGCCCTTCCTGGACTCTGCCCATACAGGGTCTGCTGAACTCTGTGGGCTGAGGATGTTAGGGCATGGAGGGCAGAGTGAGTCCCTCCCCAAGGGACCCAGAGGACGGGGCTGTACTGTGAGCATTGTGTCGATGAGGCAGTTGGGTTTTGTGCTGTCCCCCTCCCTAGGGTGTAAAGGAGGGGAGCCCCACACCCCCTTCCTTCTTCAGCCAGGGCACCCATATGCATGGCATGCAGGTCTTGATAGTGGTGGCCATGGGGCAGCACTGTGGTGCCACTGCAGAGGCTAGCTTCTTCTACAGGAGCAGAAGGATCTCATGGCTGATCCACCATCACAGTGGGATATTGGCTTTGCAGGGGCAAGGAGGAGGGTTATCTCCTCTGAGGCGTCCTGTCTGTCCCACTGCAGCAGATCACCCTTGGGTGCCAAGGTGTGCATGCCACCGACAGTGTCAGCAAAGGGCTGTTGCAGGAGACAGTGGGAGCTGGCACCCTACCCTGGCCTGGGTTGTTTGTGTTTGTTTGGGGATGTCATGCCTGACCTCTTCCTGCCCTGGTGGCTCTTGGGCAACCTCCCTCACGGGTAATCATTGACAGGATTGGGAAGGTTGGCAGGAGATCTTAAACACTGGCCAGTGAAACCTGAGTGCTGAGCTCAGGGTAAATTTCCATGGCAGTGTTTGGGGATGGGGTTAACCTGGCATAGAGATGCCCCCAGTATGACCCACATCATGGTCGCCAGGCATCTGCCTGCCCCTTCCCTGGAAACGATCTACAGGCACCCCAGGGTTAGGGTGGCAAAGGGATGTGGAGGGACAAGATGGAGATGTCACCCATACCCAGGGTGCAGATCAACCTATGTTCCTCTGTTCTGCCCCAGAGCTGGGCAGGGTGTGCCTGTGTAGGCAGTGAGGCTGGAGTCAGAGTCAGGCTGTGGGCAGACCTTGGGGCAAGTTGAGTCCCTCATCCTTGGGAGCCTCTGTGCTGCCTTCCAAGATGGAGACAGCCCCACTGTGACTTGTGCCCTCTTGTAAGCCCCAGTGAAGTCCCCCCAGAGCCTGGCTTCCTGGATTTCCCACACTGATTTTCCTGGGGATTATGCCATTTCTAATGATCAATTAAAGCAAATTGGCCAGGTCCCCCAGGCCCCTAAATCCTGGCTAATCCCTGGCACCTTCTGTAACTCCCATTGCTCATTCATTATGTCAGTCCCTGGCTGGAAGCATTTACTCTAGCCAAGGCTCTTCCTACAGGCAAGTCTTCTCAGTCCCTGGATTGTTTGTCTGCATTTGAGAACTTTCTGTTTCTCATTGATTTGTTTGTTCTGGTCCTGTTTACTCTGAACGAATCTCCCTTTCTTGGCAGGAATGAGGAAGTTCACTTTCTCAGGAACATTTCACTGTTTAGCAACCTCCTTATCGCCTCTAATAGATCCCATTAATCTTGTGGAACAGTCACATTGGTTCTGGCTCGGACAGGCAGGAGGAATCTCAGGTTGTTTGTGTGTTTGTTTGTGTGTCTTGTGCACTCTTTTCACCCTCCTGCATGACACAGCTGTTTTCCACCTTCCTCAGCTCCTCTTGTAATCCATGCTGTTGTCTGACACCATCTCCCACCTGTCTTTGTGGGCAACCCTCACACACCATCTCCTTCCCTCTCCTCTTGCTGTTCCTTCCTCTAAGGTCAGCTCCTTGAGGCTCTTCCACTTTTTATCTACCTGGGAAGAAGAAATCCTTTTGCAGCTGTACAACAGTATCTCCCATCAGCATCCTGACCTTGGGAGGCTTGTCCCAGCACACAAAGCCACCTCACCATGGGGATAAAGCTGTGGCTGTCCATGTGCTGCCCCACAGCAGATGACTCTTCTCTGAGCAACCTTTTCTCCAGCTGGCTGAGGATGAAAGGGTGGCCAGTGCTGCCAGCTCCCCAAAGCACGACACTCCTGTGCCACACGCAGGGACCTTATGGGAGGGCTGGACCCAGTGTCTCACTAGACAGTATCATCTGACCAAGCTGAGGGCCCACTCCAGCCCTCAGGCCACAAACCACATAGGTGTCCAGGGCATGTTTTTTTTTCCCGGTGGGAAAACTCAACCTGTGGTCCCCAAGGATGCAGTAAGGACACCAGACAGTGGAATGGAGATGCTGGCTGGGGTAGGAACATCCTGACTACTCCCTTCAGGTGTCCCTAGCAGTCCAAAGGGCAGGTGATGGTGGTAGTATCTCAGGCAGGTGCACCATGCACACCAGCAGTGCCTGTGTTCTCGCTGCCAGGTGACTGCCTTCTGTTTATTTCACTTCCTGAGAGAGCAAATGCCTGTGGCTGGGTGTCAGGGCAGGGTGCTGGGGACCACAAACCACCAAGGAACACAACATACCTACCCAAGCACCCCTGCCCTTGGCCTCCACCCCACACTGAGTCCCATCCACATGGCCCACAGCCCCTGCCCTCCATGGCAGGCTGGGCTCTGGCCCTAGGTTTGGCAGGTCTATATCCCACCAGGGCTGTGGGGGGTAACAGGGCTGTCAGGGCAGCAGGAAGGGGGAAACAGCTCCATGATTGGCAGAAATCTCTGCTGGGGCTGGAGGCTCGCACTGCTGGGTCCCATCAGAGCACCACGCAGGAGGGCACAGGTCTGGGCTGGTTCCCGGTGGTTGTATAATGGCAGCGTGGTACATGCAAGAACAGTCTGTGCCATTTCAGGAGGTGCTGCCTGCACCCCACAGGTGCTAGTGCCCATGGGCAGGCACAGCTGGCAAAGGGCACAGCAGGCAAAGGGCAGCTCTGCCAGAGACTGGTCGTGGTGCTGATTCTGGCTGCCACGTTGCCCCTGCAACCCCATCCCCAGCTGGAGACTGTCTGTAGGAGCATGAGTATCTCAGCCTGGACCTGCCCTGGAGAAACCCACTTCCCAGGGGACATGAAACATGGCAGAGGGGAAACTGAGGCACATCAGAAGGGCAGATACTGCTGAGCTGCACAGAAGGAGGCAGGCTGAACCAGGAACCCCACCTCCAAGCATCTTCCCAACCTGGCAGAGCCTGAGCAGCCTTTGTTTCCCATGTGCGGGCTCGTTAGCTCCTGCAGCGTACAGAGATCCACAGCGAGCTCAGGCCTGGCAGCTGCCACGCATGCTGCTCTCTAGTGCGAATCTCCATTTCGTAGCATGAATCTCCCTTCCCAAAGGGTCCGTATGCTTGCGTGGGGTCCCAGGCAGCTGATAGCAGCCCTGATGGAGGTGTGAGCTGATCCGGGACCGTAGTAGGAACTGGGCTCTGAGAACTGTGTGGAAAATCCCATCCATTCGTTTATCTGTGAGGCTCCCGCGGGGCTGGGCCGGGCTGGGACACAGTGTTCAAGGAGCAGGGATGGGTGCTTGCATAAGGCTGACTTCTTGGGCGGCAGCCGAGTCTCCCCAGATGGGCTCCTGATGTGCAGAGCCTGGTGCGGTGCAGAGGGAGAGAACAGCAGCATGCAGAGCTGGGAGAGGTGTCCCCACATACTGCTGACCCTTGGGTGGACCTCCAAACCCTTCTGCTTTCCCCGTGTTGTTCCCAGGCAGCTGCTTGTCCTACACATGCTGCACTGAGCATCAACCCAACTACACATGCTCTCCTCCCTTCTGCAAAAAGTCCCCTAACCCTTTTTCTTCATCGTGCCGCTGAACTGAGGCAGACTCTGGGTGGACGGAACCCTGGAAGTTCAGCCTGATCCAGCAGGGAGAGAGAAGACGAATGGTCCTCATCCAATCCCTCTTTCTCTCCCCCTCCTCCTTCCGTCTCCATCCCTATCCTTACCCCCATCCAACTTCATTCCCACTTCCATCCTCATCCTACCCCCCTCCCATTCCACCCTCAGCGCCATTGCATTCTCTTCTCTAACCTTATTCTATCCCTTCTCCATCCCACCCCCACTCCCATCTCCTTCCCCACCCCAGACCCGCCCCGGCCCAAGGACAAGAGGGGAGGAGGAGGTGCACAGTGTGGGTCGAGGGCTCCAGGGTGCTGGGGTTTGGGGTACCAGGGCGGGCAACATCCCTCCCTGCCGGGCAGCAGCGCTCACCTCACTAGCAGCTTCTCGTTTTTTCTCAAACCAGCCATTTCTTAGAAGCTTCCTGCCGCGGCTCGTTAACCCTTAGGGTGCCGCGGAGATGGCTGCGGTGCTGGGCTAACCATTCACTGTCCCGACTACTGCTGTCACCCCTGTTCCCTCCAGAGGGACCTGCTACACTTGGCTCGTTCCCGGGCAGGGGGTGAGATAGACCGGGAGAAGCCCAGCCCCCACCGTGTCACCCTGGGTCTGTCTCTCTTCCCCTCCGGCACCCGCAGCTGGGGTTTGCCTCTTGAAGCAGGTGCATCCTTACTGGCGGAGGAACCGAGGGAGAGGGTTGTCTGCCATGGCCACCCTGACACCCTCGCTGGGGCAGAGAGCACAGTGCCAAGGAAGGGAGGGAGGGGCCCTTATCTCACTTCGGGTGCTGCACAACCTGTACCCTTATTTCAGGGCCTGTGGCACAGTGAAGGGGACATCCTGTCCAGAGGGAACGGACAGTCTGTGAAGAGTGTTTCCAAGCTTTTTCCATAACTAGAGGGGCTGGGAAGGGCATAAGGTGTCTTTGGGTGATGTAAGGGTGTTGGCAGACCTTCTCCAGCCCCTGAAACTGAGGGACAGGCCCGAGGGAGTGGGGAGGGAGAGGGGCGAGTTGACAGCCCTCTCCCCTTGACAGCTGCACCCACAGACTTGCTGGGTGCTCATCCCAAGGGTTCATCTCCTCACCTGCTGCTCCCTGGGGACAACCCCGGGCTAGGCTCAGCCTTGCACAGCTCTGTGATGGCATGTGCCAGCTGCAGGGAGGGGTTTCTGGCAGGGCTGCCCTGTGCCATTGGCTGGCACTGTGTCACACCACTGCAGGGACAAGAAAAGGCTCTGCCCACCCGTGGGAGGAAGCTGATCTGGAGCCAGCGGTTTGAGGCGGGTGTGTTTTGCCCAGTGGCTGGGATAAGCAGGGGCTGCCCAGGTGCCATGGCCTGTCCCTCTGCACAAAGGCATGTGAGCGCTGTGGAGCAGCCCAGGAAGGGGCAGAGGATGGGGAGAGGTGGCAAACAGGGCTCCAGTCTCCAAACACTGTCGCTGCATCCCTTGAATGCAGCTGAGGTGATGCCGTACAGAGATCACCACTGCAGCCCAAACCTTCCCTGGCCGGGGAGGTGCAAAAGGATGGGTGGACAATTCCCAGCACCTGAGAGCCCAGCAACACCTCTAATACCTACTACAGTGAAATGGACTGTGCAAACACAGCTAGCACCCTGGGGAACAGCCCTTCCTGGAGCACCTATACCACCTGAGAGACCAGCAGCACTGGGGTGCACTGCTTGTGTGCCCCCCACAGTGGGGGTGGTTGCACAGTGCCTGTGGGTGCAAGGGACGTGCGTATACATGTTAACGGGGTGCCTGAACCTGTTTGCACCGGCCTGCATCCAGCAGGGAAAGCCGTAACACTCGTGGTACTCACACACCCAAGTCACTCATTCGTACATGCCAAGCCCTCACACTGGAGCGTCTACAAAGCTGCCTGCACAAGGCTGCAGTTGGGTCCCAGCCCTAGGACAAACAAGACAGGGAGGGGACAGGCACCCCATAACGGTTTTGAGCCCCTGTGGCCTGTGTTTTGATGTTTACAGTGGTGTTTCCAAGGAGCCAGCCGTCCTCAGCTCCCAGACTAGGCCATGACTCACACCATCTGGGGTTGAGTCGCCCTTGCTATAGCAGCGATGCAAAGCAGTGCAAAGCAATGTAAAGCAGTGCTGCCAGCAGTGCATGGTATGGCCACCTGCAGCTTTCCTGGGGAAAGCGCTTTCCAGCACCTTCACTTGGGTTGGAGGTGGCTCTAGGTAGCAGTTGTGTCCAGGGTATAAACCCCAGGGGAAGACACTGCATCCAGCAGGCCTGAGGCTCTGCTCACATACCTCCTGCGTTTCCTGCTACTCACCAGCCTTTAGCCCTTACCCAGATGTCACAGCCACCAAGCATGCCCAGAGATGGAAGCTCATTTTGTCCTTTCCCACCTACCCCATGGAGTTGAAACAGAGACTAGCTAGCTAGGATAGCTTTGTGGCACTCTCAGCCCCCATTCAGCACTGTTCACTCCAACGGATCCATCCTCTGATCCTCACACTGGTTCAAACATGAGAAGCAACAGAACAAAAATGGGAGAAAGAGCACACCTCTGCAAAGTCTTGAGAAAAGCCTCCCTCTGCCTGCCTCACACAACCCCTTGTTCACAGCCATGACACTGAGGAAAGACCTGTCGGTTCACAGCACACCCAGCCCCTGCTTGCATCTCCAAAATCCCATCTTAGCTCAATCAGGGTGTTTTATGTGGGACTGACACCCTCCCCCCCCCNGGTAGTCACCAATCTCATCCCAGCAAGTCCCAGTCCTTTCCCCAGTGACCCACACTGCCTCCCCCAGCATCTCCCCTTGCCAGCCACAGATAGACAGCTCGGGGCGCAAAAGTGTATAAAAAGTAAAGTTTATTGCCACTTCTGTCTAGATTTACACAACTGTGTCACCGCTTCTGACGTCAAAAGGGACGTCCCATCACTTCCCCCAAGGGCCAGGGAAAGTAGGGAGCCCTGGAGCATGGGCTGATCACCAAAACCCAGGGGCTGGAGCACAGCCCCTGTCATAGCTCTGCCCAGAGATCAGTCCAGATCCTCCTAGTGCTGCCACATGGCTCCATCATGGTGATGCCAGAGAGGGGTAAATCTGTCCCCTCCTTTGTACCACTCGCAGGACCAGCCACGCATCTACAGCCGCCCGCCCTTCCAGTCGTGCCTCCAAATCCCTGAGCTGTACAGCTGGCCCAGAGCAGGGCACCCCATGGCCTCATGGGCACCACTGGTGTGTGAGTCTACACACAGATACAGCTACAAAAGATGCCCAAACTAGTAAAACAAGCTTTTTTCCTTGTAATCCCCACACTGATGTGTGTACAGCCAATGTACTACACCGCAACGGCCACCACTGGTGCTGCTCAGGGTCAGGCACAGGTGCCAGCATGCTCCTGGGTGGTCAGCGGGACACATCTGCATCGCTCACTAAACAACGGTCTTCCTCCAATGTCAGGCTTTGCCAGAAGAGACCCTCCCCTGTACAATGCAGCCAAGGCATGGGACTTGGCATGTGCTCCTTCCAACTGTGGATTCCCAGTAAGGTGCCAAAGGCCACCTGGCACTGCCAGGGTGTTGTAGATGCCCAGGTTTCAACAGAGCCCAGGACAGGCAGGCCACAGGTTTACTCCTGGCACGCAGTGGGTGGCTGGATGGGCGTCAGCTGCCCACATCTCCCTCGCAGAAGAGCATCCTCATGCTGGAGACAGCCCTGGCTCTGCTGGCTGGCCAGGTTTGCCCGGGGAGGGGCACAGCTCAGTGCCAGTGTCTGGCAGTCCTTCGTGTGAGATGAAGGCGGAAACGATTTTGCAGGAGATTAAGTAGAAAGAGTTCTGTGGCTCTGCCCACCCCAAGGACAGAGCCACCTTACACCGCAGAGGCCCCGGAGTGCTGGGCCGGGGCAGCCACCTCTGGGCTCTGCTCCTCTGGGCACAGGACCTCAGTGGGAAGCCGGGACTGGAATTTCTCCAGCTGTTCAGGGCTGGCCAAGGTCTTCAGGAGGCTGTTTTCACGCTCCAGCTGAGAGTTTTTCTCCAACAGTTCTTTAATTTGCTCTTTCAGGACCTCCACCTCCTCCCGCACTGCATACATCAAGTGGTTTTTCACCAGATCCTGCAAAAGGCCATTGAAGAGAGTCATTATCTGAGAGTCACACCCTGGAAGTTGCTTCCATCCTGCCCCCAGGCACTCACCAAGTGTTGCTTTTCCCAAAGGTTGACCCACCCCCTTCTTAGCCCCCTGGAATGGGCTTGGTGGTCGCTCAGTGTAGCCCCCAAACAAGCTAGCTCCCGCAGCACCCCTCATGTCCCCCATCTCCCACGTCTTGCTGCCCCTAGATGCACCCTCCAGCCCCCCGGCGGGGCTTTGCCAGGTTGCAGTTCCCCATGACCCATGGCAACATCCTGGTCACTTCCCACCCCCGGAGAGTCCTTCCGAGCGTCCTTCCTCTGATAGCTCCTAGCTCCCTGCGCACTGCGGTACAGCCGGAGCCAATTAGCACGACCAGCTGCGGCGGGAGACAAAGGAGCTGCTCCGGCCAGGAACCGCCTGAGGAGCAAGGACCTCTTCTCGGGGCACAGCACGCACCCGGGGAGGGAGGACCCTTCCACACACTCTGGGCCGAGCACCGAGGGGAGATCGCGGAACAGGGTGCGGGGGCTGCGACTCACCATTGCCTGTTCGATCTTGTTGTCGATGGCCACAACGCTGGCTCCAGAGGCGCTGGAAAACATAGGAACGCAGGACGTCAACAGCGAGCCCGGAGCATCCCTTCCCGGGGGGACCCATGCCCTGGGTCCCCCACCATCCCCCGACCGCAAAGCACTAGGGCTCCCCTTTTATCGGGTATCAACGCACCGCTTCCCTCCACACTCCGCGGAGCTACAGAGCACCGGGACCCTTCTCCCGGGACAACGCTCCGGGCCCCAGAGGAAAGCGGCAGTACAAAGCACAGACGGTAACGGGACTGCCCCTACCTGTTGTCGAGCTTCACGGAGACCACATCCCCCCCGAGTAGGGAGGAGAAGAAAGAGATGGAGAAGTTGTGGAGCTGGTATACAGCCACCTCCATGGGGGACTGGTACATGCCGGTGCTCATGGCTGAGGCTGCGAGAGACGACGCTGAACTACTCAACAAAACCAAACCTAACGCACTGCGGCTGCCTCGAGCCGCTCCCCAGTTATATCTGCAGGGACTGCCCCGATGGGCGGGGCCAGCAGCAACGGTCCCGCAACCCCACAGCGCCGCGCCCCGGGCGGCCGTGGTGCTGCGCATCGCTCCTCGGCACCCTACCGCCGGCACTGCACCTCGGTACTGCAGCCCTTCCGCCGGTCCTCTACTCGCACCCCCGGGACTGCAACCATACACGACATCCCTGCCCCGGTACTGCACCCCTGCACCCCAGTACTGCACTACTGCACACTTACAGAACACCTCTGCCCCTGGTACTACACCCCTGCACCTCTGCACACCACTGTAGCACCTCTGCGCCCCTCAGTTGCTCTCCAGTACAGAACATCCCCCTCCTAGTGCAGGACCTCTGCCCCCCAGCATTGCATCCTCTCGACCCTGCACCCCTAATCCGTACCCCACTCCTGTACGGCTCGTCTTCTGCAACCGACAGCCCCGCGGCATGCAGCCCGGCATCCCCCATTTCTCAGCACTCCTTTTCTGTGCTCCAGGATGGGGATGCAGCTGTGTATGTGTGTGCGTGTGTGTGGGGGGGTATCCCTGGGGAAGGCACTGCGGAAAGGCAGGACCCCGCTCTGCACCTGGCAGTGCACGCCTGCAGGTCCCCCCGCAGCGGGACAGAGAGGCAGGGGCAGTACTGGGCGTGCGGAGCAAAACCGGGAGCGAGAAACCGAAACGGGCGTGGAAAACAACAGGGGCGCGTAAAACAACACCGGGAGGGAACAACCACAGCACCGAGCGAACAATACCACCACCGGGAGGGAACACGAGCACCGAAGCGTACCGCCCCGGCAGTGCATGGCACTGGCCGTGACAACTCCACAGCGCGATGTCAGCCGCCGCCGGGGTCCGCCCGCCCTTGCATAACGCTGCACCGGGCGGGAGGTCCCTCCCGCGGCCACAGACCGCAGTGCACCGGGGCTTAGTCCGGCCCGGCGGCCTACCCCCGGGCTGCGGGGAGGCTGCAAGTTGCGGCGCCCGGAGCTGCTGCGGAGTGCTGGGTGCCAGGACCGAAACGACACCAAACCCAACACTGCACCTGCAGAGCGACTCTGCACCATGTTTTCCGTGCCAACCCCCTCCCCCTCCCAAATGCCCTCAGCAGCACGGGGTAGACCTTCCGTGGCTTTGCCACCTTGCCGTCCCGGGTGGTGCCCTTTCTGCGCTTGGTTGCCCTGCCAGCGTCAGGGCTTATCTCTGTACCTCTGGACCTGCACTTGGACCTGGACCTGGAGGGACTTTGTTCAGCACCCTGGCGGTCACCCTGCTGCCGCTACTGACCCCGTGAGGCATGTCCTTGGGAAGACAACGCTGAGTGAGATCTTGCAAGAGAGCCTCTGACAACCCGTGCCACGGCACAGCGCCATTACTTCTGGCAGGGGCACATTGCTCCAGAGATGCTGCAGAGGACCCCAAATCCCACGATCCAGGGGTGCTGAGGGTGCCTGGCGCCTGGCTGGGGGGTGCCAGCACGAGGAACACCACATGGAGCCCAAATCGGTGGGTGTGCTACCATGTTCACTCCACAGGGAAGGGGCTGAGGGTGGGCAGAGGGCTATCTCCATGCCACAAAAGGAAACTGAGGCACAGTGCAGCACAGCTGCTGCTTACAGCAAGGCTCTGCCAGCTTGCTCCACACAAAACTGCCTCCTTCCACACTGCTCAGGGCAGGATGATGTCCAGAGCAGCGAAGGACACAGGCACCCCATATGGAACACGATGCTGCCCTTAAGCCATGACTGGGCACACACAGGTGCCCCAAGATGCACGGGTTTGATGGGGAGATGAAAGAACGCATCTTCCCCTCCTTGGTGGGAGGACTGTGCACGGTGCTTCTGCCATGGGTGCTTCTCCCTGAGAAGGCATACATAGGACCTGTTTGTTCCTCCATCAGCAAGAGATGCCCATTCCCCTATGCCAGCACCAGACTGGCCCATGCCGGGGGGCTGGCACTGCAGACAGTGGGCTTGTCCCTCCTCAGCCCCACACCTGGCACACATTCCCCCACCCTGCTCATGCTTACTCACCAGTCTCTCCTCCTGAAGAGGCTCGGGGAGTAAGGTGGTTGGAAGGCCATGCTGACACTTTAGACCCCGCTCTGGCCCCTCTGCTCCCCGGCAGCGATGCCAGCTCTGCCTGCAGCTGCATCCCCCGGCTGGCAGGGGCAGCCTGGGTGCCAGCCACATCCCGGGGCCGTGGGCACGCGGTAAACACACTGGTGAATGACCTCAGCCACACTCAATCAGCCCTTTCAGGGGCCACTGGGCCAGCGTGCCACCCCGAGCCACGTGGGGAGCAGGCAGCTGCCCCCCTCCACAGGCAGATGAAAGGCACTTGTGTGTGCTTGTCCCCAGAGTGGCTAGTAGTGGACAGAATGGCAGCCCCCACACTGGGGGTCCTGTGACTCAGTTTCCCATCGCAGCTCTGGGAAGGTGCTTGTCTTACTACAGAGAGGACAGGGGAGAAGGTGAGAGGCATTTTCTCTCCTAGTTTGGCATATTGCTGGTTGTGTCACCTTCTGTCTCCTGCAGATGTGGGCAGGAGCAAGAAGAAAAGGTGGGCAGACCCCAGCCCTGGCAGCCTGCCTCATTTCCCACTCACAGGCCAGGCCTAGCTTCCTTCCCAAAGGAAAGCCCTAAATTGCTACTGCCAGGGACCAAGGGCTCCATGATGGACAGATGGAGCTTGGCTCGTGGATTTGTTCTTGGGCCATGCCCAGCTCCTTCCCGACTAAGCGCTCGAGCACCGAGGGCTCCTTCAGGAAGAGCTTTGGGAGGAATCACTTCAGCTCTGTCACCTCCAATATTTTCCCATGGAACTGGGACTATTGCAAAAACAAATAGCAGTAAGTCGCTAACTTCCCTGCGGCCCTTCCTGGGTCCTTCCCAGCCCTGTACAGCCCTGACCACACCATCACTGCCTGAGGGTGGGCTGGGAAGGAGGCTGCCCTCCCCTGAGACCCCCAGTGGAGGGATGCTTTTCAGGGATGGAAGTGCAGAAGGCTCTGTTTTCTCTTTCCTTATCAGCACATAATGAGGAACCCTAAGGTGACCTGACCTGCTGGGGCCAGGTGACGCTGAGCACGGGGCACAGCCTCAGCAGAGGTGCAGCCCACACCCCTGTTGCCCCCCTGCCCACGTGGCTTTTGCTGCAGACACCCCCAGACAAGTCACTGGAAGCACACAAACACAGGCACACCTTGTACCCACACAGTCCTGCATACACATGCAAGTCCTGCGTGCACATGCACATGCCACACAGAGGCACACCCACGCAGACACACGTGTGCCCCCTGCATGCACATGTGTATTTTCTAGCCCACAAGGGCACGTATCCTGCACACAGGTAGGTGCTCATCTTGCACACACATGCATCTTGCACACAGGTAGATGCACACCCTGCACAAACATGCACATCCTGCAAACACACCCTGTGTGCACGGCTCCCTGCACACACACACAGCCACACCTGAGGCACAGCCAGCACCGCTGCACACCTCTGCATACAGACATACTGTGGGCACAGCAGTGTGGGGGCAGCTCAGCTATCCACTTATGCAGGGGCGGGAGTACCCACAGCCCACAGGGTAGCCCTGCTGCAGCCCAACTGGTATCTCAGGGGTGGACACAGCAGCTCCCAGTGCTCTGCTGGACCCCTGCTCTGTGCTCACTCTCCGAGGGGATCCGTGTGGGAGCCCATGGGCTGTCCAAAGGCCTCCCACGGCAGCAGACCCTGTGTGCGGCTCCAGCTGCCCCCCAAGCAGTGGAGGGGGAGAGGGGGGCCTTCCCAGCCCCCCACAGATGGCCTCACCATGCTGCTTGGCCCTATTCCAGCAGCACTGCTGGGATCCACTTCCTCTCCCACCACCACGTTCCTGCTTCTTGGGGGCCTGGCAGCAGCAGAGCAGCATGGGCAATCATCCCTCTTTCTCTTCGTAGAGAGCTGGAGGCCGTGGACTTGCTGCTACCCTATGACACCAGACACCATGGTGTTGGGCAGGCTGGGTGAGAAGGGGCCAGTGGTGTGAGCTTCATCCCTGGGGCAGCAGCACAGTGGCTCTTGCCTTGTGTGTGCAGCTATGGGAGGCTCATCAGGCAGGGCCACGGCTCGTGCCTGTGGTTATTTTGGGAACAATAACAGCAGCCTCGATACCGGGTAATTGTGACACTAATTGTTGTGCTCTCCAGGGGAAAAAAAAAGCATGGCTGTCATTGAGCAGCTAGCAGAGGTGGTGACACCCGCCATTCGTTGGTGTCACCCCCAGCAATGGCCCTGCAGGATTCCCCAAAGCTGCCGGCAAAACCCCAGACAGCCCACACACAGCCTGTGCCACAGCCTGGAAGATACCACCCTGATAGCTGGGTTACATACAATGACAACCTCCTTCTCTGCAACAGGATATAGAGGCATGAAGGCAGCTGGGCTGCAGCCCCCACAGGGTTAGGCCTGTCTGGAGCATGGGATGACAGGGAGCAGGACGATGGGATTATCTCTCGACACCCTACATCTGCATCAGATTGTCAGGGGATGTGGCTCTGTCCCCATGGCTCCAGGGACAAGACATGCTGTTGTGCTGAGCCTCCTGCAGTGAGCCCATGCCAGGCACTGTGGTGCTGCATGCCACAGGATACCCTTGTCCTCTTGGTTGCTCCTGGAGGAATGGCCAGTGCTGCAGGCGCTGAGTCCTGGTCCTCAGCCTCTGCTGGCCTCCAGCTCTAGGCTGCTCCCACTGCTCTGTGGCAGCACTCCTGGCTTGCTCTCTCCCAAAGACTCAGCTCAATGAGAGGAAGGCCCTTCAGAGGGTCTGAGGCGTGGGAAACGTTTATTGCCTGGCCTCAGAGACACTGGATACGGGAAAAGCACAGAGCCAAAGCTGCCCAGGCTGCTCTGCAGAGCCAGAGCTCCAGCTCAAAGGGTCACAGTAGTGTGAGAGGAAAAGCCACTGCTTGCAAACATGCAGCTAAGGAATCACTACCTTTTACAGCCTGAGATCCTGCAGCCATGGCTGTGCTGGCCGAGGGGACTGAGGATGCCAGCTGTGTCCTGCAGGAGCTGACAGAGGGGTGGCCAGGAACATTTGTTGTGGCCAGGGCTTGTGGGAGCCCATGGTGGGAAGAGCTGGGTGGAGGACAGGTCTGTGGAGCCCCCAGTCCTGCCCTGCAACCCTATCCTGGGGCTGTGGAGGGAGAGGTAATGCCAGGTGTTGGCCCTGCAGTGCTGGCATGGGGCTGCTGCCCCAGTCCTGAAGGCTGTGAGGCCAGAGCTGCTGGAGCACATCCCACCAGCTGCCTCTTGGTTCCCTCATCCTGAAGATGTCCTGGCCACGCTGATCACAGCAGACTTGGCAGTGCCCCTGGCTCAGCTGGCGCCTTGTCACAGCCCCATGCAAACAGGAGAGACATGGGGACCTGGTTCATGCCCACCAGAGCCTTGGAAGGCTCATAAATTCCAGAACACAGGGCACTTGCTACTCTAGAGCAGAGGACAACCCCTCCTGGGTACATCTGTCAGTGCAGAGTCAGTGGTGCTGGCCTTGCTAGACCTAGTCCTAGTCCCAGTCCCATAGCAACGGGGAGAGCTGCACAGGGCAGTCATGGCCTTCACCACTCTGGGGAATCCCAGGGAGGGTTTGCAGTTGGGGAAGGACGATGGGGAACTAACTTGTCCTCCCCTGCCTTCACTGCTGGTGGAAGTGGGGCAAGCTCCTGTGGGCCATGGGCAGGGGACATGGCTCACCCTATGCCAGGCAGTGGGGTATGGGCAGGGATTGTGGCATAAGGAGTCCTCCAACCTGTTGTGCTGGAAGCAGTGTGGGGTGGGGGGGCCCTGGCAGGCTCCCACGTCCAGCTGTTGGGCTGCCTGCTTCCTCTGATAAAGGTACTTGGCTGTACTCCCAGTTCTGTGTTTTCTGGCGTGCGAGTGCACACCCCAGAGCTGGCCTGCTGAGAGCTGCAATTTTTCTCTCTCTAACTTTGCCACCAGCCCCCTTCTCCCTCCCAAGCCCCCCACCCAGTGCACCCCAGCAGCAGCTGCCTCCACCCAGCAGCAGTGTGAGGAGGGGAGGTCAGACCCAGCTCCGATGGAGCCCTCACATGACGCTGTAGGTAGGAAGTTCCCAAAGCCATGGCTTCCCCAGCCATGCTGGGGCAGGAGGGAAAGAGGGAAAAGGGCTGATCTGCTTATTACCAACCCTGGACCAGGCAGCCCAACCTCCTGCCTTGCCTGGTTCATTGACACCAGCCTCACGCTGCTGCCCCTGTGGGGACCCTGCCAGGGGCTGTGCAGCAAACCTTTGCACCACACTGCTACCCTGGCAATTCAGCCCATGCAGGGTCCTGCAGTGCCGGGGGAGGGTGTCAGGTGTGGCACAGCCCAGCAGAAGCCCTCATGGCATTCCCACCAGCACCAAGCCTGTCTGAGCAGCAGGAGCACAGCCAGCCCCCAGCTAGGCTCCCTGCCTCCCGAGGGTCAGGGATGACCAGCCCCAGGGGAGGATAGGCAGACTGAGCCCTCAGCAGAATTTTTACCTGAAAATCTGTACACAGAAGAAGCATTTCACACCCACGAGCCTTGTAGGGTGGAGTCCCAAAAGGGAACTCCATGTTATCACCTCCTTCGGTTAGCCATGCCCTGCCCTGCAGGTCTCCTGCCAGCCTAGTCTGTAATCTTCAGGCCTATCCTCATTTCGTAGCTCACTCTATTATCTCAGACAGTTCTTTCCGGATCATCCCCAGATTCTGTCTGACCTTGTCTGGTACAATATCAGGGAACCAGGAACAGAGCAGAGGTGGCTGAGGGGACCCCTCAAGGCACCAGGCAGGAGCTGCCAGCCTGGTCTCTGCCCTCCCCGAGCTCCTCACTGTCACAGAGCAGCTTTTCCAGAGATCCCCAGCCTGAGAGAGGGGCCCGAGGCATGGCCTCCACCAAAAGTGATCCCAGACCACTGCACAGGCAGGTGCAGGTGCTCCAGAGCCACACTCAGTGCTGGCAGCTGCTGCCCTGCGGCGTGTGGCAGTGCCTGGCTAGCTAATTGGAAGTCAGCTCGTTATATAATGAGAGGAGAGAGGCTGGGAAGCTGCAAGAGAGCAGCGTGTCGGCACCCTGTGCAACCAAAAGCTGTTCTTCCCGCTAACCCACGTTCAAGGAAACCCTGGAATTCTCCACCACCTCCTTTCAGAGATGTCCGATGGGGATGCCTGGGGGGAGCCCCAGCACCTCCCTAATGCCCGTTCACCAGGCTGGCTGGACCAGTGTGGTGATGCAAAGCCCAGCCAGACGCAGGCCGGGGGAGGGGCAGGAGCAGGAGCAGGAGAGGAGCCAAGCCGAGCCAGCCACCTCGCAGGAGGTCAGGTGAGGACGCGCTGGGGCTGCACAGCTCTAGCACAGCCGGTTATTAATACCCTGCCTGGCCTTTGTGAAGAATCCCGGGCATCTCGAACAGGGATGCTTCGTTAAAGCCCTTCCCTCGCTGACATTTCAGAACAATAACAATATGAAGGACAATAAGCTGCCGGTGGGATGTGTACCTGCTGCATTGCCGTGGCTCTGTGTGCACAGCCTCGGCTGCCAGCTGTCGCCTGGATCATGCCAACTCTTGGGGGCACCCTGAGACTGTCCCCTGCCTCCAAAACACCTGCAGCAGTCCTGCTCAGTGTCATGGGGGATCACTGGGGTGGTGTCACCTGGGACCATGGGGTTGTCTTGTCCTGTCCCGTGGGATCAGACACCCCCAGGCAGGGCTGCCATCCCTGTGGGGGTCACAGGCAGGAGGGAGAAGACTGGATCACACCTTGTGATGCTTTGGACGCCAGGGCTAGGGGGTCAGCAGGGCAGGGGAGGGCCAGGGCTTCTGCTGTGTCACCACAGCCATTTTGCAGCTAAAGAGGCCCTCAAATATATATACATATATATATAAAACTATAAGCACACAGACAGAGGATGACTAACTTGTCTCGAAGCCAGGAATGTGTGGCACCTGCATAAATATAACTTGGAGATCATTGGCAAAGTGTAGCTTTGGGACAGGTTGCAGCCTTTAGGACCTCCTCAGCCCCTCAGACCCTTGCACCACACCCTGGTACCCTCTGCCCTCGGCAAACAGGGCCCAGACCCTTCCCAAGGGCAGGAGACACCCGGGCCCTCTCTCCCCTTGACAGCCACCTTACAGTGCATGTCCACATGCTGTGGCCACGACCCTGACAGACAACCTGTCCTTTCATCCCACGCAGGTCATGGTGCACTGGGGTGTGTCTGGGGAGGTGGCACCAAGTCCCAGCACTGAGCAGCACCCTAGGGCCACAAAGTACCCACAAAGGTATTGTTCATGGCATCCAGGTCCGTGCAACGCGCCCGGTGGGAGCTGAGATACCAGCCAGTCTGTAAAAGGCTTCCCCTGTGTGCCAGTCCCAGCCCCAACTTAGATACGAGCTCAGCAGTACAGACTTCAGCACCGTCCAGGATCAGGTCACACGTCCCCAAGGAAGTGGGGGGCATGATGCTGGGAGCAGGGCAGACCCCTGTAGCTCCAGCTTCAACCTCTTCCGTACTTAAAATTCAAAGCTTGAAATAAATCCTGGCCAGCATTTTGCCCCCGGGGCCATGTTGTCATCCCTGCCTGACCCTGGGACACCTACACCCATCCTGCTTGGAGCTGTGTGTGTGTCCTGGCACACAGGCAGCATCTGAGCATCCGCAGGAGGCTGAGGTGACGGCCTTCTGTGCAGCTGGTGTTGGCATCACTAGACTTGGGCTCAGCTGTGCCAGGCCCCCTTGGTCATAGGCTTGAGGCCAGGGGCAAATGGTTTCATCCTGAGGAGCCGGAGGGGCTGAGCAGGGCTCTCCTGCTCTCCAGGGCATGCGGGGGAATGTCCTTGCTCTGTGGAGGGAGCTACGTCTTGCAGAGACAGGCATGGTGCAAGCCTGGCCTGCAGGACATCACCCTGAAGCCTACTGGGTCATGGGGCAGGGGTCCCAGGGTGGTAGGACGCCCACGATGGAAACCAAGGCAGGCACTGCAAACTGGCTACCTGGCACCTTCCAGGCAGTGGAAACATTTGGGCACACCAAGGTCAGCTACTCGCCAGAGCCAAGGCTCTTGCTGCTGAAGCAAGAGCTCCAGAGCATCTCACCGCTCTGCTGGGCTCAGCAAACCATGCTGCAAGACACGGGTCAAGCCACGTGCAGCTCTGTCCCATGAGAGAGAAGCACACAAACACCCAGGCACGGGTGCTGAGCTGGAGGGTGGCTGTGCCAGTCCCTTCTGGGGCACCCTGCCCCACGGGCCGGGCTGGCTCTGGCCTCACACCCACACCTTTCTCATGCTCACACGTGCTCCTTGTATGGACCCTCTCCCATCAATGCCTCCTTGTTGCTTCAGCCCACTCGGCCAGCAGGAATGTGCTCCCCGGGATGCCCTTTACACCCTGCCTCTGTCTCCTCCTCCTGCATCACTGCCGCAAAGTGACACCCGATGGACAGGAACAAATGGTGCCATGCCACAGATGCCACCCTGGCATCATTGCCTGGGCAGCTCTTGTTTGCTGGCCTGACCTTATAATGGGAAAGGTGGTGCTGCCTGGCTTCTCCCATCCCGATTCAGCCTTCCCCAGCCTCACGGTGCAGCGCAGCACTCCCCTGCCTCCCTGCAATTCCCCTGGCTGGCCCAGGACCCAGGGGAAGGTGGCCCCCAGCCCCTTTCAGGGCTCAGACCAAAGAGTCGGTCATTTCCCACCCTGTTTGGCAGAGTAACAAGTCCCACAGTCCCTGGAGAAGGTCTGGCTGGGCAGAGATGTCCCCTCGCTGCCCGACATGGGACAGGGCACAGGCTGGTCAGGCTGCCAGATCTTATCTGGGAGAGGCTGGGGAAGAAGAGTTGGCATGAGCTGGTTGGTGTGGGCGAGCAGGTTGGCACATATTTCCTCTCCCCATCCCAGAGCTAGGTGGGGCCCTGCTTGAATCACATACCAGCATGCACCCAGGACAGTGTCGCTCTCCCCCTGCAGTGCTGACCCCCTCCCATGCTGCCAGCTCCCCTCAGCCCCCTGGCTCGGGAAAAGGCACCATGTGGTCATGGGGTTGCTTCTCCAAGCCCATTCTTGGTTTGGCTCATGATGAGCAATCTCAGGGTAACATTGGCATTGTGGAGGGATGGTGGAGACCCTTCTACCCACTGTGCTGGCTTCTGCAGGGAGGAGATGTGTCACCCAGCCAGCATGGCTGTAGCTGGTCGCCCTGTACCTGGTGTTTCCATGTGAGCTTGGCCCCTTGGTGCTGCCAAGAGAGCAGTTCATGATGCCCCATGTGAGGGCATAGAGGGGAAAATCCCTTTTTGAGGAGGATCCTATGCACTCCCTGAGCAGGAGGATTTCCTGAGGGGAGCCAGCCCTGTAGGCAACTGGTCCAAGCATCTCTACCTTGTGCATCCCACGGAGCATCCCAGCCATGAGCAAAGAGCACAGAGGGCCTGTCAGGGACCACCAAACCAGGGGAAACGCCCACAAGACAGGATGGAAATGCTGATTGTAGTTTGTCCAAGATCCTCAGCACTGATCTGACCCTGACTTGCAGAGCCCAGGGCTCTATCCAGCAAAGGCTGAACTGTCCCAGCAGTCCCAGAGCTAGACGTGGGCTCCAGATGCGGCTGCTTGGTCCTCCTGTGCCGTGCTGCATTTCAGCCATGAACAAATGCATACATCCACGGGACCTCCAACTCCTCCTATGCCAGGGTAGGAGCACATCAGCTAAAACAAAGGGCACAAACTTGCTTTGGTTCCTCAGTGCCAGCAGCAACAGTGCCCTTATCAGGCCTGTTATCGGGGTGTTCCTCTGGTGCCCACAATCCCCTGCTTTATATGCTATCACCTCTTGGGTATCTTGGCTCATTCCCGAGGAGGAGAAAGTTCAGGCTGGAGCAAAACACCAGCAAACACAGGTGTGGGCATACCTGGCTCCAGCACCCCGGGCCATGCCCCCAGCTCCCATAGGCCATGCCACCCAGGGGCAAAGGGGGAATCACCCAAGCAGCCTCCAGACCAGGCTGTCAGTGAGGTGTCTGGAAGCAGGGTGTGATGGAGGGACACTACGGCTTCACACCATGGTACAGCACAGCCCGTCCTAAGAGGAAAAGCCTGGAGCCTCTCAGGGCACAACATACACCAGGGCATGGAGGTGAGCACCAGGCTTGGGCACTGCATCACCAAGGGGCATAAATGGGGAGAAATCTGGTCCCCTGGCACCTGTGCTTGCTCCCTGCCTCAGTACTGAGTAAACTGATGCTGGCTGAAAGCACCACGAGTCTTGCTCCAGTTCTCATCCGGGGATGAGTTCAAAAGCAGCAAGCCGTGCCCACATCACCCACCTCTCACCAACGGGCACGGCCACTGCCTGCACAGGCAAACCGCCCGGATGCTCGGCTCCAACACCCAGCCCCAGCAGCCTCCGCTGGGGACAGTGCCTCGCTTTCCCTCTCCACACATGATGCCAACTGGCTGCAGCATCCCAGAGCAAAGGGAGTTCTCTTGCTCCTGTTTCTACCCCAGCTGGGTGAGTTCGCTGCTCTCTGTACTGCCGCCGGGTGCCTTGGCGAAAATCCCAGCTCCTCCTTTCCCACCTGAGCGGCAGCTTGGTGTTACGTAAGAGCAGGAAGAGTGTCTTGGCTGAGGCCAGCTCCGAGGAGCAGCCAGCTCAGCTCAACTCAGCTTAGCTCAGTGTGAGGCGCTGGCTGGGCGCGGAGGCGGGCACACATCACCCGGGTGGCTCGCAGGGGTGGGGTGGCCACGTGTGAGCCCACCTGCCTCCCATGCTGGGCAAGGGCAGCGAAGGTGGCTTGCACGCCTGTGCACAGCCAAGGAGCACACCTCACAGGTGTGCGTGCATGCAGGGAGGGGACAGCAAGGTTTCTGCAAACTTGTGGGTGCTGCCTGTGCCCCACCTGCAACCTACCCCACCCACAGTGTAGGAATGAGCCCAGAGCTGCCGCCTGCCCTGCCAGGCACGCAGATGCCTGCCACACACGCACCGATGCGCCACACATTCCCTCTGCACTGGGAGCAGGAACGTGTCCCACCTGCTGAAGCCACAGGCAGCTCTGGGTGCTACCATCCTGGGCAGCCCATGGTCCAGCTCAGCTCTCCCAAGGGCAAGCTGGAGACCCCCCAGGCCTGTCAGCCCATAGCACCAGTTGCTCCCCATCATCTCACCAGCCCTCCACAAGTGGCTGCACACCAGGGCCAGACCCATCGCAGAGCCAGAGGGGCCAGTGCAGGACCTGAGACAGCTCTGTCCTCCCCCCGGCCCTGGGGTCCCCCCTCATCAGGGCTAGGGACGCTGTGGGGTGGCAGCCTTGGGGGCCCTCGTTCGGTCTCCTCTGCCTCCAGTGCGGGAACAGGAAGGGATCCTGCGCTCCTGCCCGCCCCAGCGTCGGCAGGGTAAAGCTGAGCCCACTGGCAAGTGGACGGGACCAGCTGTGACACCAGCCCCAAGCACATCCCACTGCAGCCTGCTTTGAACCCAGGACAACAGCTCAGTCAGGGGCACAGCCACTTTCCAGGGATGGGAAATACCACCCAAGCCAAATCTGTCTCCACTCAATTTACTCCAGGAAGACAGGGAAGCTGCTGAAAGAGCAGGACCTGGCAGCAGGGTGCTCAGGCTCCCCACTCAGTTTCTCACCAACTCCAAAGGTGGCTTTTAAGGCAGCACAGCTGTTTCCCAAGTGACAAGCTGCCCTTCTCCATAGAGGACTAAAGGGACTGTGCCTGTATAATGATGGACACTGTCCATGGCTCCGCAGGCGACGTTTGGGTGGATGAGATGTAGCCAGGGAGATGAACACGGAGTCCAGGGGCCAAGACACACAGCTGGACTCTGTTGTCACTGCCTGGAGAGACACTGAGCACCAACAGAGAGGCACTGATGACCATCACGGGGCACAGCCACCCAGACCTGCACCCATGGCAGGTGGACTGTGCTCCCTGCCATGCATGGCTGCTCACGCTTCTTCCCACCCAGAAACCCCCAGCGCTGCCACACTCCCTGTCCCAGGGTCATGCCGGTGCCCCTGACCCTACTAGGCCGGGGTGCTGCAGGCCCCACATCTCCCTGGTTCCAGAATGCACAGACAGCGCGGGTCCAGCTCCAGGAGCCCCTCAGCACCCATGGGTGACACCCACCTGTGGAAGAGCAGGAGTATAGAGAGCAGGGTCTGGTCGATGTTCCTGTTGCAGATGCCCTGGTTGAGGAGGTAGCAGGGGTCCCGCACGACGGGCTCCAGCGAGTCCTGGCGCATGATTGAGCTCAGCTTGTCGGTGTTGAGGTTCTTGCGGACCAGCTGCTCCTGCAGCTGCCGGAAGCTGCTGACCGTGGGGCTGCCCAGGTTGTTGTTCTCGCCCCCGGCCCCCTCCTCCAGCCCGCTCCGGTTGGCCAGGTCCAGGCAGCAGCTGCAGCAGTCCAGCCCCACGGGCGACCGGCACTCTTCGGCGGGCGACGAGGACATCCCGGGGACACCCCGTGCGTCGCCACCGCGGCGCAACCGGGGCCGCTCCCGGAGCCGCTCCCGGAGGGCAAGCGGCGGCAGGACGCGCCCGGCTCCGAGCCCGNCCCTGTCCCCGCAGCAGGCCCTCCTGGGACTGTGTGGACCCTCCCAACGCGGTGGCTCGAGGTGGCCAGGGGTGGCCAAGGAGTCACGGTGCTCCCTGTCCCGGCGAAGACCACCTCCCTGCTCTCTGAATTCTGGTGAGGGGGCAGAAGGGCTCAGGGAGGCTGGAGCACACCCGTGGCATCAGCCCCTGAGGCTTTGGCAAGGGCACAAAAAAGTCCATGTGGGTCCGGAGCAGAGGTAGGAATGAAAGAAATAAAAACAAAAGGGAATAAAAGTTCGTGGCATAGTGGAAAAGCTGGGAATGAGCTGGCACCCCCATTGTGCCTGGGAGCTGCTCAGCCCAGAGCCAAAAATCGGCACAGGTGGAACAAGTGGTTGGCCCAGAGGATCTTTGAGGTCCCTTCCAACCTGGTGTTCTTTGTGCACATAGAGCAGGTGTTTCCAAGGACAAGGGGAGACTTCTTGACTTGCCCACAGGGTGCTGGAGGCTCTGGGGGTGTGCAAGGGGAAAGTAAATTTCTTCTGAGAGGGGAAAAGTGACCACTCTGGCAACCTTGCATCCTACTGAGAACATCTTTCCATCAGTGAACCAAAGTGATCCCTGGGCTTGTGAAGAGTGGTTGGAGGGCATCATGCTGTCCTGGTGGTATGGGGACACAGGATAAAACCAGCTGAGATGTGGGGGAGTTTGGGTTGTGACAGGATGGGGAGCAGGAGGGTGCTGAGGTCTTGGCTGAGGAGCAGAAACAGGGTGAGAGAGGGCAAGCAGTGAGCAGGGCTGGGCAGTCATCACTATTGGTCAATGAACCCTTGAGCCAGCCAGGAGATCTGTCACCCCTTCAGAGAGGAAAACATCTGGACAGAAGGACCACGAGGTGCTGGAGAAGGGTTGGCAGAGGGTGGTCCCCTAGGAAGAGAGGACAACCCTACTGCCCACCACGGGCAGGAAGGAAGTGAGGGCAGGGAGAGGAAGTTTGTACAGAGGAATTACAAATGGATTGACAGTAGGAGCTGCAGAAAGCAGCAATCGAAGGACAGCAGTGGGTCTGAAGTGCACAGAATTGATAAGGAGAGATAAACCAGGTCAAAATCCAGCAGGGCAAAACCATCCAAAGTCCCAGGCCTCAGGGATACCAGCGGCAGAGCATGCTGGCAGGAGATGTTCACAGGGCAGCTAGTGTCTCTGAAGGAAAGGCAGAAGCGTTTGGTAAACATTGTTCCCTATTTGGCCAGAAGGAGGAAGATGCATTTGCATCACATGAGGATGAAGTACTTTCCACTCCATTAGTAACCAAGGAAGACACAAGGCAACATTTACCATAGATAAACAACTGTACAAGTGGCCAAGGAGACCCCTGAGCAGTCTCACTCCAGAGTCCTGAGGACGGGCCAGGATTGGGTCCCACCAGTAGACGTGGCACTGCCAAGGGGTCCAGGGTGGGGCAGGAATGACTGGCAGCTCTGAGGTTGCAATCAGGCGAATTCAGAAAGGAGGGGTGACCCACAGGTGTCCCCTCTCTCTGTGGCGCTGGTGGATGTTGAGGACTGTTCTCGAAGTGCTTCCTCACTCCTTCCCATGGTTGCAGAGAGGCTGAGTCCCACGGGAAGGAAGGGAAGCCTCTCCCAGACGATCGGCCCCTCGCGAGGTGTGCCAGGAGCCTTGGCATAGCCTGGCAGCGGGGCTGGTGAGGGGGGTCCTGAGTGGCCCTAGGCTTATGGGGGGGAGGTCCTTGGGTGACCCTAGGCTGAAAGGGGTGTTCCTGGGTGACCTTATTGCTGCCAGAGCCCCCAGGAGCAGGTAGGTGCTGAGCTTTCTTTTCTTCCGTCCCTTTGTCTGGAAAACGCCCTCTTGATGAGGGGAGGGGGCTTCTGCCTGGTATCCCGGGCAGTGCTGTGTCCCGCAGCGGGCTCTGTGGGGTGGGCTACGAGGTGGGGTCCCGGCAAGAGCCGCGGGAGGCTGCTGCCATCCAGTGGGAACAGGGAGTAGGACACGTTGCCTGTGCCCAGGGTTGGCACCCACTTTTCCCCCCACTCCAGCCGCCCCGGCTCTGCCCCTCCGCCGTCACCATGGAGCGGGGTGGTCCCGCAAGTCCTCGCGGCCGGTGCTCGGCCAGGCTGGGCACTGTGCTGCCCCGGGACTGCCATCCAGACCACCTGTCCTGCAGCATGTTGGGTCTGCTGATATTTTCAGCAGGTCGCATCACCTCCTGGAAGAAGCCTGGGGTGCAGGTCACCAGCTCCTGTGGGTTACTTCTGCCCTTCGGCTGTGGGTCCTTGCCCGTGCCCCCTCAAGCCACCCTAGGAGATGACTCTTGGGGCAGACCAAAGACCAACACCTCTTGCTGCCCAACACCAGCCCTGCTACTCCCAAGCTCCTCAGTCCTCATCTGCAACCAGCCCATGTCATGGGCTGCCACAGTCTTGCTTGCAAGCCACGACAGGCTCCCTAAAGCCCCAGATCCTAGAGCCACGTGATGGGATGAGACTATCAGCCCGGAGCAGGCATCCAGCACTGCTGTTGGCAGCGACAGCTGAAAAGTAGGTTTTCTATGTTTAGCTCTGGCCTTTTTGGGTCCTGCTGTTCTCGGGACTGGGACAGTGCTGGTTTCTGCCTGCAGTTCAACATACCTACGCTCCTCAAGGGCACCCAGCTGCTCCGTGGTCCTGCCTTCACCCCAGGCACAGGCAGAGTCACTGCCAGCCCCAAGTCACGGCTAGCACAGGCTGACAAGCCAACGAGAGTGAGGAAACCCACTCAGGGCTGGTACAGACTTGGAGAGAAGGGGCCAGCTCAGGCTGGTCATCAGATGTTCCACGTGGCTCTCAGCTCTAAATAGGATCCTCTTCTCCTGGGTGAAGCATGGGGTAGTCTGCTTCTGGCCCAGGGCTGGGATCCCAGCCCTGTGTCTGCTTCTCCTGTGGTCCCCCCAGGCTGGAGGGGGGATGGACTGGGAAGGAAAGCATGGGAGAAATGTGTGGGGCTGTGGAGGGACCTGGACTCAGCCAACTTAGTGCTGGTTGTGGGCTGAGCTGTTCACTTTCCTCTTTGCAGGAAGACCCAAGCCATGTGCCATCTGTCTAGGAGCTGTGAGCTATGGGGTCTGTTCAGGTCCTATGGCTGTAGCTTATCTTCCTAAGGCACGCTTTGAGGCAACCCTCCCCATAGGGGTCTGGGAGCAGTGTCTCCAGAGCCATCCCCTCTTTGCAGAGGCCTTCTGCAGCTGGGTCAGTGCCAAGCAGGGATGTGGGCACAATCCGTCCGTGTCACTTTCCCCATCCCTTCCCCACTGGTGCCTTGGAGGGACATGGTGTATGTAACTAGGTCATCTGGTCCAGGGGAGCCCACCAGCTCCAGGCTGGACTGTGTCGCCAGTCAGACCCCCCCGCTATGCCTCCGCCGGTGCTAAGAATAACCAGCACCGTCAGCAGCCGTGATATTTGCAGGCTCCCGCCGATGCCACCCCCACTGCAGGCTGCTGGGCACAGGATGCATCTGCTGCCTGACGTCAGTGCCAGCCATGCAGGGGGACAGGGACAGTCTGGGGGGGCCACGTGTGGCTGGTGAGAGGGGACAAATGTCTCCTCCCTACCCAGCCTGAGCAGGGCCATGAACGCTGTGTTCGGACTGAGGGTATTGCTGCCAGCACCCTTGTACCCAGTGTGGGGACCCAGCAATCTGCTGGCCAACCTTGTACTGCTTTTCTACCAGATGTCTCATCCCAAGCACTGCAGGATCCCCAGGAAATCTTGGGAGGACTCCAGGGTTGGGTGGCCGTAGCTCTGTCTTCAGAACCAGAGGCACATGTAGAGACAGGGACCCAGCTGGGCTCTGTTGCTTGGCAGGGGGTCTCCTTTATCCAGGGGGCTGAGACATCCCAGAGCTCCTCATTGTGCAGGGTGGTGTGTGGAGCAGCTTCTCCACGTACCTGAGCAGCCCCTTCTGCTTCACGTGGGGCCATGGGATTCTCCTCTGGGCTTCATGCCTGCCTGCACCCCAGCTCTGCCGCTGGCAGAGGAGTGGGGCTGTGAGTGCCCCCAGCTGCTGCCAACCTATTTTGGGAGATCCCGTGAAGCCTATGCTCTCCTGAAACCCAGCTGCCCTGGTGGGGGTGGCATTGAGCAGGGGTGGGGCAAGTTGAGGAAGAGGATCCTGGCCCTACACACGTGAGTGTGATGTCCCTCAGCTCCTGCTCGTACAGGGGGGAACAGAGTTCCCCAGAGCTCTCTGCCCAGCCTCCTGCCAGCTCCTTCTCTCGCAGCTACAGCCAGTGAGAGGGTGTCACCCAGCGTGGCCATCCTCGTGCCAGCTCTCCTGACGGCAGCGATCCAGATGGTGAGAAACCAAGAACTGCAGGGGAAAAAATAGTTACTGAAAAATCCCCAATCCTTCCCTTTGCCAAGCTTTTCCGGAGATTTTCCTACCCACAGGTCACCTCCTCTGCCCCCACCTTGCACATCCCCTTTCCAGACACCTCCTCCTCTCCTGGTCTAGCTAGGAGAGCAGCTTCCCCCGTACCTAGTTCGGGTGCCCATGGTGGCCCCCAGGCTGGGCTGGCAGAAAGCAGAGTGTTTGCTCCTGCTCTGAGGATTTCCAGGATTTTTTCCATGGGTGGATTTTGCAGCGACACTGTGCTCCCACCGAGGTCTAACGTAGCCCCAGCAGCTGCTGCACTTGCATAAGCAGGGAGGGAGTCCTCGGAGCCCTTCCTCCCCGGCGGCGATGGTGAGTCATGCAGCCGCGGGTCTCGGATGTTTTCCTCTTTGTGTAACACTCCAGCAAATCATTTTAAATGCCCTGACAGGCCCTGGCCGAGGAGCTTCTCGGCACGTGGATGTCCACGCACTGCCATTCCTCCAGCGTTGGGACTTGCACAACCCAAAGGACTGAACGGTAGCGCTCGAAGGGCTGTTCCAGCTGGGCCAGACAGTGATGGGTCATTTCAATGTGAGATTTTTCAGCTCACTGGAAGGGGTTAAAGTCAGATTAGCTTTCCCATGGGGTTGGAATGAGGTCTCCGGTGAAGGGGTAAAACACAGTAACTTGCTGGGGCAAGCACCTCTTGGCATTGTGGAACTGCCCTCAGGCTCTGCGAGGTGCACAGAAAAAGGCTGGCAGAGCATGGGGAGAGCTGGGGACAGGCAGTGGGGCACAGATCTGTGCTGATTCTCCCGTCTGGAAAGCAGGATTTGGAGTAGGCTAACTGCTGCCCATGGCTCAGGGGAAGCCTCTGCAAACTCCCAGTGACGTTTTGCCCAGGTGTTGAGCTGGGATGAAGTCACACTGGTGTTTTGGGCAGTTTGCAGTAGGTAGGGGGGTTTTTTTGTCTGTTTTTGTTTGTTTGTTTGTCTGTTTTGTGATTTGGGGTTTTTGGTGGTTTTGTTTTGGGGGTTTTTTTTGCTGTAAGGCTGCACTTTTGTCCGGTGGGAAAGAATCACTTGTGCAAGAGGTACAAAGCCTGTGGCTGCAAGTAGACACATTGTACCACAGCAACAAACTCTTCCCAGAGTGCCCACATCCCCTCAGAGCATCTGCGGGTGACCAGGCACTCTACAGGGCCATGCTGCAGGCAGGTGCCTATCTCTCCTATGCCCACAGCTTCTCACTGTCCACTCCTCTGCCTTCACTTCCAGCATGTGGTTCTTGCCTTGCTCCCACGCACCTGGGGAGGTGATTCTCTCCCTCACTTTCTGGCATTTCCGTGCCTTAGGAACATCACCTCGCTCCCCCTTGGCTAAATAGGAGATGCTCAGAAGATGCTGGCTCTTGCTCAGCTGGCAGGTGGACACAAGGCATCGCTGGGGTTTGGGAGATGGTGGGCATGGTGGGAAAAGGGCACTGGTGTTGCCAGATGGTCCCAGGATTATCTGAGGCCAGGAGGGGACAGGGGGCAGCTGAGGTGTTGCAGGGGATGCAGGAGGTGGTAGGAGCCATCCCAGTGTGGCAGCAGCAGTCCAAGGGGAATGCAGATGCCACAATCCCTGAGCCTCTCCTGGGCATGTGTGTGCCTGCACACATGCACATGCCTGTGTGTGCTTTCCCTCCTCACCCTCTCTTCTCTGCAGGGCTTCTCTGTTCTCCTGTAGGCTTTGGCAGTCACAGTGAGTACCAGGAATGTCTTATTTTTGGTGGCATTTGAAAGAATGTACAAATATTCTACAAGACATTTATGTCTTTCCCTTGGGACTTGCTAGCTGTTTCCCCATGGCAATAAACTCCCATTTTGAGCACTTTGAATTATGAGCAATGCTTTTGGCTGTGAATCCATCTTTCCAGCCCTTTCAGAGGGAAAACCCTTGTCTACATAGAAAGGTTGCTGTAGAAAGAGGTTTGTACACACAAACAGAGAGGCAGCTTTGGGGCCCAGACACACGACAGCCCTCATACACCACAACCAAGGACTCTTCATTCTACACCTTTGACTTAAAAGCATCTGCAGATTTACAGGGCAGCAGGTCCCAGCACCTGGACATGGGTTGTGCAGACCCTACATGGATGTTGCAGGCGTGGAGTGTCTGGACATCCTCTTTGGTCTCTGTAATAGATGTGAGCTCTCCTTTTGGCGATCCATACCTTGAGAGCACTGTGAGAGCCAAGGTCTTGCAGGACACGTCTGAGGGAAGCAGACAAGTGTCCTGACCTTGGCTCCTAAGGACATGGCAGGTCACGGCTTCTCTTTAAAATGAAATCATCTCAGAAAAGCCCCCAAAGCTGGAGGAAAGCCACCACATCTGGTGATCCTGGGGAAAGAAGAGCAGGGCATGTGGGTGCTGCCACAGGGCATACCAGCACACCAGCCCTGACAGCTCCTTTGCCAGCTCCAAGCAGCAGTGGTGGCATTAGCCTTACATGCTACTGCCTAGCAACTGCTGGCGCTGCTGATAAACCCCCTCACTAGTGTCACCACAGAGCTGATGCTGATGTCCCAGTCGTCTGAGGTATTGCTGGAGATCCAGAAGATACATCCCTCTCCAGGCTCATCTCTGGGGGCCGAATGATCACATGGTAGGAGCATGGGGGGCTGCAGATGTGTTGTCTCTGGAGTGGCCCAAGAGCACACTGGGGCTCTACTGCCTCACCCTAGCCAAGGACCAACCAGGTCCTCTTTCTCAAAGCCTCATCTGGAGAGTATTTCAGGATACTACCTGCTCAGGGACTTGTCCAGCCCATGGCACAGCCACATTGTGCAGCAAGCTGTGTCTCCCTGTCCTCATTGGTCTCTGCCAAGATGAAAAAGCAAGCATGGATTACAGCCACTGGTGGAGGAGGCACAAGGCAGCAGCTGAGCTTCTGAAAACACATGATTTGAGGTACTGATAAATGATCACCCCTGCAAAGCAATTCACTTCCCTGGAAGGCTCCTGCAGTTAGGGAATGGCTTCTTCCCTACCCCCGTTAATTTATGAGAGAGTTTATAATTTATCAAAAAGGCAGATGCAACACAGCCATGGTTATAATTGCTAATTCTGCCTTTAATTAAACACTAGTTATGGGCTGCCCAGCTGTGGCACTACCAGGAGCTACCACACAGTAAATCCATACCTAAGACACTCCCTTGAGTGACCATGGGGCTTTATTCATATGAATGAAGTTACATTATGTTCAGCTGAGCGCAGAAACTAAATTTAATCATGCTCAATGCATGTCCAACCTGTGACAAAATTGATGGACAAGGTCTTGCTCTTGCCAAGTTTTCCTGTGGTCAGAGGATGAAGGTGGAGCTGGTCCAGATTGTGGGCACTTTTGATGCAAACTAAGCCTATTCTGCGTGCAGGGGAACAAACGAGGACCTGTGGCTCCAGCTGCCAACTTGAATGTCCCCAGGTGATGAGGATCCATGGAGACCTTTAACACAAAGCCAAGGTCTGCAGGATGGGGCAGAATGTCCTGGATAGTGGAGGCTACTCAGTCCATCAGCAGCTTACAGGCAAGAGCAGTGATTGTTGTTTGGAGCAGGGCACCCTGGCACAGTTCTGTGCCCATGGAGGAGGGCTGAGCAGGAGACACCCCCCTCTTCCACGGCTCACGTGTCTACAGCTGGGTGGCAGATGCACATTGCCAAGCAGAAAAGACTTTCGTTAAACAACTTTTAGCTCTGCCATCAATTACACCAAGGCTTGAGAGCAGGCAAAGATTCCTCAACACCTGCAGTGCCATCTTCTGGAAGCAGGTGCAGGCTGGGCAGCAGCTGCATCAGGGATCTCTCACCCATTTGTCTCATGGTGACACGCTGGGCCAGGCAATGTCCCCACAGCCTGATGCTTCTGCAGACCTTGCAGGAACCCCCTTGAGGTGCTCCAGGAAACAGCCCAAACTGAAGGATCAAACTGCCAGGGCAGGATGCTGCATGTCCCAGTGTACCTGGAGCGTGTCCAGGCTGTCCCTGCCCTGCTGCTGGCTCTGCCATCTAGAGCAGAGGTGCCAGCTGTGCCCAGGGCCAGCCCTGCTGCCAGCTCCACTTGACTGGGTCATGCTCACTGTATGAGCCTGGAAGGCCAAGCCAAGATCTGGATACAGGCAGACACTGAGAGTGCCTGAGCAGAGAGACCTGCACATGCTGCCTGCTCCCAGCCACACACGTCTGTGCATGCACATTCACTTGCTCTCTCCCACATGTACACACATTCATATGCTCTCTCAGACATGCATACATGTGCACATGGTCTCTCATGCATGCACATTCTCTCTCATGCACACTGGCTGCTCTAGCTTCATGCCCACCCAATGGTCTGTACCAGGCCATGCGCTTGCTTGCAGGCACTCCGAGACCATGCGTACACATGGGCAGATGCAGTCACTGCAGACACACTCACCCGTGTGAGAGCACTGACACGCGTGTCTGAACACACATATGCATGCCCACTTGTGTCCTGCCCAGAGCTGGTCTCTATCGTTGCAGCAGCCACTGGATGGCAGCAAGTCCCCAGTGCTGAGCCACCAGTGCCACCAGCAGGAGGGAGCTGGACTGGCCTGTGCAAAGACGGGAGCAGGAAGAGGGTTGGGGAGCTTGTGGGGAGCAGACTGGGGCTCTGCTCCCTGAGAATGGAGAATTCACCAGAGCAGGAGGAGTTTCCTTGGGCACAGAGTGGCTGGAGCCAGGCTGCCTTTTGCTGAGGCTGGAGAGATGTCAGCACAAAGGATCTATTTGCCCTTGGGGGGCAAATAAAAGGGCAGAGATGGAGAGGAGCCCTGAGGGGAGGTCAGCAGGGGCCAGGGCACATCCTACTTGAGGCAGCCTAGCAGAGCTGAAAGCTCCCCAGGAGCATAGGCACAACACCAGCCTGCATGGGTGTGAGTGGTAAAGACATCCCAGAGCAAATGGTACTCTTGTTTGGCCTCTAAAGCATCCTCTTGAGCCTTTGATGCTAATTATTGCAGGCTTAGTGAAAGCACACTGGCTGCAGTCCCCGTGGTGGCCACTTGTACAAACACGGGGGGAGAACAGTCCTTAAAACTGAATGTATTTCCACATTGGGAAGATCATGGAGTGCATTGTCATGGAAGTGATGGTAAGGCACATGCAAGATAATGAGGTGATTCGAAGAAGCCAACATGGATTCACTAAGGGCAAGTCCTGCCTGACCAATCTGATAGACTTCTATGATGGAGTGACTGCAACGGTTGATGAAGGAAGACAGACTGATGTCATCTACCTAGACTTTAGTAAAGCCTTTGATACAGTTCCGCATGACATCCTTATCTCAAAATTGAAGAGATATGGATTTGATGGGTGGACCATCCAGTGGATAAGAAACTGGCTGGATGGATGCAGTCAGAGGATTGTGGTCAATGGCTCCTTGTCTAGGTGGAGGACGGTGACGAGTGGTGTCCCTCAGGGTTCTGTCTTGGGACCGGTGCTCTTTAATGTCTTTATTAATGACTTGGACAGAGGTATTGAGTGCACCCTCAGCAAGTTCACGGATGACACCAAGCTGAGTGGTGTGGTTGACACGCCAGAGGGGCGAGATGCCATTCAGAGGGACCTGGACAGGCTTGAAAAGTGGGCCTGTGAGAATCAAATGAAATTCAACAAGTCCAAGTGTAAGGTCCTGCATCTGGGTAGGAGCAACCCAAGATATGAGTATAGACTGGGAGAAGAACTCGTTGAGAGCAGCCATGCAGAGAAGCACTTGGGGGTCATGATAGACGAAAAGCTGGACATGAGCCAGCAATGTGCACTTGCAGCTCAGAAGGCTAACCGTGTCCTGGGATGCATCAGGAGAGGCATGACCAGCAGGTCTAAGGAGGTGATTCTGCCTCTCTATTCTGCCCTCGTAAGGCCCCATCTGGAGTACTGTGTACAGTTCTGGGCTCCTCAGCATAAAAAAGATGTGGACCTCTTGGAGCGGGTCCAGAGGAGGGCCACAAAGATGATCAAAGGACTGGAGCACCTCCCCTATGAGGACAGGCTGAAGGAATTGGGGTTGTTCAGCCTGGAGAAGAGAAGGCTTAGAGGTGACCTTAGAGTGGCCTTTCAGTACCTGAGAGGGGATTATAGGGCAGAAGGAGAGAGACTTTTCTCCTGGTCTGATTGCAACAGGACACGAGGGAATGGCTACAAGCTGAAGGAGGGGAAACTTAGGCTGGAGATTAGAGGGGGGTTCTTTACCCAAAGGGTGGTGAGGCACTGGAACAGGTTGCCCAGAGAGGTTGTGGAGGCCCCATCCCTGGCAGTCTTTAAGGCCAGGCTGGATGTGGCCCTGGATGACCTGGTCTAGTGCATGTGGCGTCCCTGCCCATGGCAGGGGGGTTGGAACTAGATGATCTTTAAGGTCCCTTCCAACCTCAGCCATTCTATGATTCTATGATTCTACAGCATATGTCTTCTGGTCATATACACCTTGCATAGAAGTAGGTTCCTATAGATGTAATCACGACACCTTGGTCTGATCCCAGGCATCTCACACCTCTCCCAGCACTTCTGCAAGAGAAAAGCAGGTCTCAGCCCATAGGGTGCAGAATCCCAGATAAACACAGAGCTCCTCTGGGCACATTTCCAGTGGATGCAGGATGCTGCTGCTTCGGTTGCAGAGGAGACAAAACCAAGAGAGCTTTGGCCTGAAAGCTTGCAAACACCTTTGCATCCAGTGAAATGTCCAAAGATGGTCTGGGGATTAACTCTATGGTGCGATACACGATGAGAGGATACACGATGAGCAGACACGGCAGAGGGAGACGTAAAACCTGCACGACTGCTAACTTATCCAGACCCAGTGGGGAAAGAATGGCCGAGAGACCAGTCAGGGCAGCCAGAGCGAGGACAATAAGGACTGGAAGGATCTGGTGTAGCTGGTCCTGCTGGGAGCCAGGGCCACTGTTTTCCATGTTTTGAAGGTCACAAAGCCAGTCCCTAGGGAGATGGTGAAGAGGAAACCCAGGAGAAGGAGCTGTCTGAGCCATGAGAGCCTGATACTGGATGGGTTTGCAAAGAGCCTCATCTTCCCACCAGGATTTCTGATCCCACTCAGGAAGATGCTTTAGTGATATTCCTTTTTGAATATCTCTGAGCCTCAGACACAAATCAATAGGTTCTTATGAACTGAATGCAAGTCTGAGGGGATTAGTGAGAGCTGGGGAGAATGTCACCTCTAATAGCTCACAAGCAAACCAGACGCACAAGTGGTCGAGGGAAGGAGGGTGGGTGGGAGAATATGTGTGGTCCAACATGGCTACAGCTGTGCAGGATGCGCAAGTGCCCCCAAAATGCTGAGGAGTTAACTGGGGCACTGGCAGTATTGGCACATAGGTAGCAGCACAGAGGTTGAAATTTCCAGTGCAAAACAAGCCAGGAAGCAACAGGCTGTGCTGTGAAATTGCTCATTGGAAAGCTGGGGCAGAGCAGAAAAACAAGCAGCAGAAATAGTTTGTGAATGAGCTAAAACAAAAGTTTGTTATAAGTTTAACATAATTAAGGTAAATGAGCCATTACATACTGGTGAGAGACACACATTTAACAACACCCTTTGGGCCTGTGTAATGTGTGTGGCCTTGTGAGTAAGAGCTGCTGGATCACATCTGCAGCACGGGTGGGTCCACGGAGGTGGGGAGTGAGTGGGATGCTCTCACCAGGACCTGTTGGGCTTCTGTTCCTGGGCACAGGCTCCCTCACTCTTCCTCCCCAGGCTCTGGCAGCCAGGCTGGCCCTACCTGCTCCAGGGGCAAGGAAGAGTCTTCAGCACAAGGCAAGAACACAAGGCAGGATGCATTCCTGCCACAGCCTCATTATTCAGATATGAGCTTTTCTTCCCTCTCTACAAAACAGTATGTCAAGAAGCAGCAAGACTCCAGCAGCAGCTCTCCTGGGAGAAACGTTAAAAGTGGTACCTCAAGCATCAAGTTGATGCAATAGAGGAAAGCCTTGTGATCGGCTGGGCTCTGACTGGAGTCCCCTGGCAGACTTCAAAGAGGTTCTCCCCCCAGCCCAAATCTCTTTATCCAACGCAGGGTTTCATCTAAGGAGCCAAACTCCAGGTGGCAGAAGGAGCCCCTTGGAAGTAGCTGTGAGGTCCTGAAGGGATGGCTTCGTTGTCAGCAGCATAACACTGAAGCTGGTGATCAGACCTTTCAATTTGGGAGACAGTGTAAGGAGTTCCCCCGCTTCTGTGCTGCTGTTTGCCAGGCTGGATGGAGTGATGCAGGGTGCTTGGTCAGGGCTCTGCATCCTCAGGGTGCTGCCAGCACCCAGCTGGGCAGCCTCTGGAAGCCAGGAGAGGTCCTTCTTTACCCCAAAGAGCTGTTTTCCCTGGGATTTGCTTTGAGAAACATGTAAGTGAGTGGTGAGTCATGGAAGATGTGTAAGTCTGTGGCTGAGCCAGTGGTCCTCAGCATGGCCTGGGAATGATGATCAGCTCGGTCTAGGGTAAAATAGCCCTGGCTGCCTGTTGCAGCCTGGCTTTGAATAGACATCTTGCAGCACTTTAGACAATGAGGGACCTCAAATCAGAACATGACACCAAAGCAAAGGAAAAACCACAGCTGAGCCAGGCTGTGTCCAGTACTGTGCCATCCTCCTGGGGCTGCCCTTGGGATGCTCTTCTGGAGCTTGGCTCCAAGGACAGCACAGAACAGGACTGTCTTGTAGGTGGACAGTCTTCTCCATAGGATGAAGAGGTTAATACCAGGGCAGTGGTTATCCAGGGGTTTGGGCTGGACTCAGCACTACTGCAAACAACAGGAGCAAGGCCCTGCCCCCAGAAACTGCCAGGCCACAGCAATAGTGTCAGAGCTGGTGGGTTCTGAGAGGGAGTCTTTGCTCTCATGCTTCAGAGCTGCTGGATTTTAAGACTTGCCCATTCTCCAGTGGAAAGAAATCCTTTGGTACCCCAGCCCTTAGCACACCTGTGAAGATTTCGTGAGGGGTATCTGGGGAGAGATGTGGCTGGCTGGGCAGTGAAGATGTTTTTTCTTTAGCATGTTCCTGCTGCTATGTGCTCCCAGTATCCTGTCCTGAATTCACTGGGATCTAGAGGCAGGAGTGATGGAGAAGGGCAGAAGTCAACTCTATAATCAGAAAGGGGTGTTGCTTGGATACACTGCTAAGCAACCTCAGGGCTTCTCAGGGATGGAAATAACTTCTTTTCCTTCTTCAGTTCTTCCTCTTCATTAGCATCAAGCTTGAGCACGCTGCTGGTCTGGCTGCTCAGCACAGTCGGGACGTGGTGTCGGCATCCACCCTTGTGCCTCATCCTCTCCGGCTCGGCTCCAGCCTTTGCTTACAGTAGAACTTTCAGGCTTTTAATTAAATCTCCATGAAACACCCATTTGAGATGCCTAATTTGAAGTGAGAGCTAATTAATTTTATGGGCCTTTACCACGTCTGTTTTATTTCAGAATTGATGCCTGGGATGGGATGCAACGGCAGGAGTGCAGTGAGCAAGCAGCCACTGGCTCCTGGAAGCTGTCTAGACAGCCACGGCTCGTGGCTGCAGCTGGTGACCCATTGAGAGGCTCAGAGCTCATGTAATGTCCTCACTAGGCTCGGTCTTGCTCTTCCAGTGAGATGCCTGGTTGAGCAGGGGGAAAAGAGGAAGATGCTGGGTTAAGCCTCTGCTCTGGCTGGGCTGTGCCATCGTCCTGCAATAGATAATTCTGAGTCCAAGGACCATGTGCCAGGAGCAGGCTTTTTCCCTCTTTCTCAGGGACCAACTCAAGATGACATTGTCTTATCATCTGTTTGCTCCTCCTGCAAGGACCTTTTTCCTCCACTTCAGAGCAGAACTAGAGCCAAAGCTTTGCTGGGTTCCATGAGACATCCAGCTCCACTGCAGAGACTCCCACAGTCAGGATCATAGAATCATAGAATGGCTGAGGTTGGAAGGGACCTTAAAGATCATCTAGTTCCAACCCCCCTGCCATGGGCAGGGACGCCACATGCACTAGACCAGGTCATCCAGGGCCACATCCAGCCTGGCCTTAAAGACTGCCAGGGATGGGGCCTCCACAACCTCTCTGGGCAACCTGTTCCAGTGCCTCACCACCCTTTGGGTAAAGAACCCCCCTCTAATCTCCAGCCTAAGTTTCCCCTCCTTCAGCTTGTAGCCATTCCCTCGTGTCCTGTTGCAATCAGACCAGGAGAAAAGTCTCTCTCCTTCTGCCCTATAATCCCCTCTCAGGTACTGAAAGGCCACTCTAAGGTCACCTCTAAGCCTTCTCTTCTCCAGGCTGAACAACCCCAATTCCTTCAGCCTGTCCTCATAGGGGAGGTGCTCCAGCCCTTTGATCATCTTTGTGGCCCTCCTCTGGACCTGCTCCAAGAGGTCCACATCTTTTTTATGCTGAGGAGTCCAGAACAGTACGCAGTAATCCAGATGGGGCCTTACGAGGGCAGAATAGAGAGGCAGAATCACCTCCTTAGACCTGCTGGTCACACCTCTCCTGATGCATCCCAGGACACGGTTAGCCTTCTGAGCTGCAAGCGCACGCTGCCGGCTCATGTCCAGCTTTTCGTCTATCATGACCCCCAAGTGCTTCTCTGCATGGCTGCTCTCAACGAGTTCTTCTCCCAGTCTATACTCATATCTTGGGTTGCTCCTACCCAGATGCAGGACCTTACACTTGGACTTGTTGAATTTCATTTGATTCTCACAGGCCCATTTTTCAAGCCTGTCCAGGTCCATCTGAATGGCATCTCACCCCTCTGGCGTGTCAACCACACCACTCAGCTTGGTGTCATCCGTGAACTTGCTGAGGGTGCACTCAATACCTCTGTCCAAGTCATTAATAAAGACATTGAAGGGCACCAGTCCCAAGACAGATAGCTTGGTGAAACTTCTTCAGCAGCATTTTACTGACCTGGGAATGCTTAGACCAGTCTATCCTGGCCTTCCCATCCCTGGAGTGTTGCTGCTGCTGGTCCCAGTCAGGAGAGTACCAGCATGAGACCCAGCCTCCATCTGCTCCCCGGCCTGCTGAGCCCCATGGCTGGGGACTGCTGTGGGACAATGGTAGACCATGGCACATCCCTTGCCACTTACTGCAGGCATTCTGGGAGCCAGAACATGGGACATGGAGAGCAAAGCTCTTCCCTGGAGCAGCCTAGGACTGAAGTGTGTCAGCTGGGTTGGGGAAAGGGGAGATTTCCCTGCTGGAGTGACTGTCTCTGGGCCATGGGAGTTAGAGAGGGTCACTAACTCCTGTGCATCAGACCACTGGTAAAGGGTTTAGTGGCAGGTTTGGTGAAGGTCTGCAGGTGCTAGGGTCCAGCAGAGACCCTCAGCACTGTGACTGTACCTCTGCAGAACATCCTGCCAACGGTGCCTACACTGGAGGAAACCAAGATGGACTTGTTTTGAAGGGCCTGGCAGACCTGCAGTCTCTTGCTTTACTGCTGACTGTAAAGGGCCTGGTATTAAACTGTGATTGAAAACATGAATCATATCTCTAATTAAACAGTGTTGCTCTGTGCCAGGAAATCTGTCTCTTTGTCAGATCTTTGTTTTTAAAGGGGCATAAATCTCAGGCAAGGCTAAAGATTGTCTCCTGGACCCTTTATCACTGAGCAGCAGTGATTTATCCTGTGCACTCTGGCACCAGAGAAGGAGTAAAATTAATAATAACTATTTATAAGCCTGGAAGTGTCTAAACACCCATAAGAGCAGCATTACCATTCTGCAAACTGAGCTTGCTTTGGGATGGGATCTTGCCACAGCCAGCCATGGGGGGCAGGGGTAAGTAATAGATGCAGTGGACCTCTCTGTAGCCCACTGGTTCCTGCTGGGACCACTTTGGGCAAAGGGTTGGTTAATGCTTCTGTCCACAGGCTGAGTTGAGGGGAGCCAGGGGTCATCCGGATAGCACAGGTTTCAAGATGGGGATGCAGGCACTCTGAGTCCCCATCCTGGCCACATCTGGGTTTGCTGTGGCCATGAGCTGTCTCTCCTCTTCTCCATGCCTTTGGATAACAAGGGAGAGTTGGGGCTTCTCCTGTTCTACTCGTGGGGGTGTGGTGGATACATGCTGCTTGCAGAGAGCCTGGGCATTTGTGTGTGGTAGTAAATCCCTGCAAATGCTGCTTGCAGATTTCTTTCCAGAGTATCAGGAGGGATGTTGGACCATGGCACGTAGTTAATATCACCATGGCTGTGGCACTGCTATTGTTCATTGTCACATCAGCAGCAAGACTTCAGAGCTACCCAGGACATGCTCCTCCTGCCCCTGTGGGTGGGAACTGAGCTCCTGCCCTCACACTAAGGCTTTGCCTTGCACAGGGCTCCGGCTGCCCTGCCCAGCTCCTGGAAGCAACCTCATCCCTGATATTTGCACCACTTGCTCATAACGTCTCTCTGGTATTTACAGAGGGTTCCCAGGGAATTACCTCACACCCAGAGACCCTTGAGTCAACACTGAAAGAGCCTGCAAGGAAGGATAGAGAAGGCTCTGGCAAATACATATTCACCCAGAAAGATATAAGCAGCATCCGAGCACAGCAAGGAAGAAATTTGGAGCAGATCAGAGCAGTAAATACTGCAGCTGGAGCCAGATGTTAATGTTCCTACAACGAGGAGGAAGAAAACCCAGCCCTGGGCCTCCTGCCCCTCAGTCTTCTCTAAGTGCAGATTTATTTGCATTCGTGCCCTCAGAACAGCTCAGTAGAGCAGTGCCTCAGCAATGAGCTTGGCAATCACACTCACAAAAAGGATGCAGCAACACCAGCAGAAAAGACAATAAAGGATGGTTTGTACCCCCACAAGGTTCATGCTGCTGCACAGCTACTGCAGCAGGTGTCCTCAGCTCAGCTTTTCCACCTGCAAGTGTGGCCCCAGGGCAACCATCTGGGTTTTCAGAGGGATTTCATTGCCTTACAACCTGGCCATATCAGCTTGGACAAAGGAAGGCTGTGGAGTCCCACCAGGATTCTGGTGGTCCAGTTCCACCCACTGCTGTGGCTGCGTTCACTGTTGATTGAAGCTTGTGGAATGAACAAGCTACTCTCAGCTCTGTATGAGGTTCAGGGCTGAGAGAGAGGAAGCTCCAGAATGGGCTGATTAAGATACTGTACCCCCGTCTACCTACTTCTCCTGCAGCAAACCAGGCTGTGAACTCTTCCCCACAGCCCAGTATCCCACCACAGCCCCAGTGAGCTGGGCTGGATGCTACCATTTACTGTTTGCTGGGGGCTCTGCAAGCCAGCCTGGCTGTGCCCAGCACACAAGGTTTGTTCCCAGAGTCTTTCACCCAGTGTCAGCAAACACCAAAGGGATAATTACAGCTAAACCAGGAACTGCAGCAGAGGACCAGGACCGTCCACTGCCACTCCTGGGATCTATGGTGGGTTTGGAAGTCTTTCTTCTCACTACACCAGGAAGGTCTCCTGCGCAGACGCTGCTGTAAAACCTACCAGCTCCCTGGGTGATTTAAAGTGAGTGACAGGAAAAAAACAACTTTATTGCCTTTAAAAACCTGCCAACCCTCCACAGTTCTGACTCAGAGCACACAGTGTCTGCAGGGAGCTAGCTGGGGACTGAGAGCCTGCACAGGGGTGGCAGTGGCAGGAGCCATCGCCCTCTCAAAGCTGTGCCTGAGCAACCTGAGAAGCCTTTTGAACACCTTCCTCCCGTTCAGCCAACCTTCCTCCAAACTTCCACCTGCAGCCAGTGCTGCTGAGCTGACAGGTTGCTGGATATTCTCCCCTACTTAAAAGAGGGGTTTTCAAAGAAGATGGGTTTCAAAACCCACTTGGGAAGTGGAGAATGACAGACGGGGATATAGCTGACAGTACAAAAGGGCTGAGGGAGGCTGAGAATGTAGCTGGGAAGGTTTTTTAGGTGAGCGAGTGCCCTGGATTGCTCTGAGTGTGTTCTCAAGGCAGCTACAGCTTATTTGGGGGATGCTCCAGGTCAGCTGTTGGAGCCCTGAACTTCTTGATTCCTGCCCAGATTCCCCAGAAACAAATTGGAGGAGTTAGGAGATAGTTTTTACAACCACTTTTGATGGTTTTAACAAATTTCTGCTCTATTGGACACCCAGTACATCAGACCATGCGCTGGCCAGAGCCAACAGATTCAAGTGACACGACCCACATTTTTTGCTGGCCACATAATAGATAAAACAGCCAGAAAGAGAGCTCCAAGTGCTGTATTCACATTGGAGTCACTTGCATCCCCCTGAGTGGGGCTGTGATGGGAAGGGAGGTCTGGAGCTGTGTGTGTGAAACCCCAGTGTGCCAGGGATGGCTATATGGGGCTGTGAAGAGCCAGGGTACAGCGTTCTGAGTGGATCAGGGGCATGTGGCTGTACTCGGTAGTCCCAGGGACCTGCCATGTGTTTGGAGACCTCGGCAGCACTGTGCCCACTTCACCCCCCTCCCCTCCACCCTGTCCCGTCAGTGCTCCGATTCTGTCAGTCTCGGTGCTGTTTGAAGCCGTGCCAGAGTGGGCTGTCAGGATCCTTGTGGTTTGAAGCAGAAGCTCCTGACACACCATTAGTGTGTGGAGACGAGAGGAAGTCTGCAAGAGCTGTGGGAGCTGTGGAGTGATGCTATGAGGAGCAGCTTCCGAGCAGGAGTGGGGGTGGGAGCTCTGGGGAGCAGGGAGAGGACTCCCTGTGAGCCCTTGAGCCCATCCATCCCCCTCGGGCTTCCAAAGCAGGGGATGCAGAGGGGCTGGGCTGAGCCATGGCATGCAGCAAACCCCAACACTATCTTCTCCTCAGGGCTCATTCTGTGAGTTGGGAACCCTCAGCCTGCACCCCACCATACCCCCAAGGTGGGGCTGGTGGCAGAGGGAGAGGGAGCTTGGCTGTAGGATCAGCTCCACTTGGAGGGAAAGCTTTTATACCTGCAGAACCGGGAATTTTTGCTGTCAAGCCTCTGTCGTTCACCACAGCCTCCCCTGGACACAGCTCACCATTCTTGTCATGCTCCCTTTTGCAGAACAGCATGGATGTGGGAAAAGTCGGCCAAGGCCAGGGTCTGGATATGCTGGTGAGGCTTTTCCTGGGCTACAGCCCATAGCAGCCAGCAAGCCCATCAGCCTCTGGCAGCCAGAGCCAGCTCGTGACTCCTCTTGGGGTGGGGAGAGAGAAGAAGTACTGCAAGTTTCAGATTAATTGCAAGTTCAATGACTGTGTACATGAATATTTAATTAGCCCCATCTTTCATGAATATGCATGATATGAAAATGTGAAAGGGAGCAAACAGTGAGATGGGAGTAGGCACAAGCACAGGAGGAAGGCAGACCGTGGGAGGTAGAGCTGGAACTTCTGCACCTCTTGAGTGAGGAGACCAGGAGTTTCCTTGTCAGACTGAAGTGCCAGGCTGCAGGCCCAAGGATCTCCATCCCACTCCCAGCAAAGCCACTCCATGAGTCCACCATTTGGCCAGACAAACTGTTGTGGGTGTGCTGAGAACAGAACTGAAGCATGAGAGTGGGAAGGGTGCAAGTTCCCACACTGTGGGTGGATGCAAAACTCCTTGTTGTGACCACTGAGCTGCTGAGGTATCTGCACCAGCATGGCCTGGGGAGACAGCTTCCAAGCTGTGAAGGTGTCTGAGAAGAGGCAGACCTTCCCAGGACAGTGGGGTCTCTGCATCCTCCCTCCAGCACCCCACAGCTGATGGGACTGATGTGGGGTCAGTCTTATCTCCAATGATCGTTGGGATTGTTAGTGTGATTTGTGTGATCTGACTGCCAGAGGCTGTTACCAAGGTGTTATAGATCTGTCAGCACAGCTCTTCTTGTGACTCATAATTACAGCATGAAATCGCTTTATTATTATTATTCTTTTGGTATTAGGAAAAGCTATTGTGATGTGGGGATAAGTCTGCTGCTCTGCTGAATTTTTGCATAAAGAACAGTCAGTGGCTCCTGGGGGAGGAGGGCCATAGGGACCGCCCAGGGAGCCATTCATCAGCTGGTCCCCTGACTACCACCAAGACCCATCAAAGCCCACATGGGGCCTTTGGTGAGTGTGCAGCACTCTGATGAGGTGACCCCAGGCAGGTCAGGTCGCCACCACTGCACCGTGAGTGATGCTGCTTTTCTTTAGCTTTCATGAGAGACGCTCAAGATGAACAGAATATCCTGCCTCAAAAGTTCTGGAAGGATTATCTTAGTCCAAACCAAAATTTCATGTAACAATATATGAAATATGTGCTCTGGATTCCTCCCAAGAAAGAAAGAAATATCTCACCTCAGGCCCTGCCCTGGTAGAAGATCACCAGCCTAGTCTTTGGTGTGAATATGGTGGTGAAGAGTCAGTCTCCCGCCCGTGTCCTCTGCAGACAGGGTTCATGCAGGAACCAGACTGCTCTGTCTGCCCGCTAGCTCTCCCAGTGCAGGAGGTAACGAGAAGATCTTCTCCATCCGCCTTGTCCATCACCTCAATGTCTTCCAAGCCTTGATCTGGTTGTCCATCAACCTTCTCTCCAACTGACGGAGCCATGGTCTCCTCTTGCTGTTCTTCACCACCTCCCTCTGGAGATGAGTACCCAAACTGTGAACAGCTCTCCAGGTATGCAGGCTAAGTGGTACCCTCTCTCCTGCTCCCAGCACCCCTCAGGTGATAGCAGAGCCTGAGACAGTTGTTTTCTGGCTGCTGCCACACACTGATTTTAGAGATCAGTCCAGAACGGCAACTTCTCTTGGCTTCTGGACAATTTTGTTCAGGGATCATCATTTGTGTCCAAGGATGTTATCTCTGCTCCTCTCTCCACCTATTTATCCTGACAAGACAGCAGGCAGACCAGTACAGGGTAGCTGCAGTCCTCTGCTGTCATCTTCCACTTGAAATTTGCCATTTCTCTAATCCTACTTAAATTTTCCATGCCAGCCCTGTCATTACTGCAGTCCCCCCAGGAAGCCTGATTTGCTTTGCTTATGGATTGTGATGATCTGTCTTCCTCTAGGCTTTCCAGAGGCACACTGAGTTCCAGCTGCATTCACCCCTCCATCAGATCCATCTGGACCACGTCCCCTTCTTGCTGCCTTCCCACGACCTCTGGTTTAAACTCCTCTCCCCAGGACTTCTTTGGGCCCAGCTGAGATTTTCTGTCTCTCCTGCCAAAAGACTCTCCAGAACTGAAGATGCTAAATCCCTTCTCTCTGTTGGGGCTTCTCCCAGGCATGAGGTGTATTTCAGGGAATGCCATTAGCTTCACCACTTGCTTCTCACTCTTGGACAACCCCAGGAGTCCTCTGAGCCTGCAGTTCTGCCCCGAGCCTGGCATAAGAGGAGAGACAGAGTAGAGCCATCATCCCAAAGGGTCCAGCCTGCATTATTCCTTGCCTGCTCTGCTCCCTGTCCGTCCAGCCATAGACCAGTCGGGACACCCCTGCCACAGCATCCCAGTGCCTGAGCAGAGGACTAAGCCCTTGATGGTCCTTAGCTGGTTGCACATGAACTACAGCATGTCTCCAGTCTAGAAACTTGCAAAGCTACAGACCAGGGCTGAGCTCCAAGAAATGACCTTGTCAATATGCATTCAAAAGGAACGGGCAAGATTAGAGCAGCAGGAACCAGGACAGGCCCTTTTATAGGGACTGGGGAGTGTAAATTATTAATTTTGTGAGTGTCCTACTTTCTCTGCATGAGACAAGGCAGTGGCAGAATTCATTGCTTCCATGTGTCACCAGTTTTACATCTCAAAGTGATTCAAGAGTCTCTCTCGGCTGCCCAGGAGCAGGCAGTGTGAGCTGTGGGCCATCCTCGGAGTGGGGCTGTCACCCGGGACAGGAAGCATGATCTCCTGACGGTTCCCTGCCCCTCCTTGTCCTTGCAGATGGCTCATAGCCAAGGACTATGGGGGACCATGCTCTGTGTTGGTTGTACAGGTATCCCAAAGAACATGCTCTGCCACAGACACTTACTAGACAAGTAGGTGTGGTGGGGTCTGATGAGCCCATAGCTGTGTGCTCCACACTAGCAGGGATCCCTGTCCTTGGCCTCCCAGTCATGCCTGGGAGGACAGTGAGCGATGGGAACATACCCAGAGCATGAACTTAAGAGGCTGAGGGGGGAGCACAATCCTCTCTGGTCCAGCAGCATCACAGAAGGACAGTACAAGGAAGGCTGCCTTATGCTTCTATATATAAGCCATCAGCTATCAGCTATTTCGCCTCTCAAATATGTTTATCACATCTGAAGTCATTCTCGGGGGGCAGGCAGGGGTTCGCTCTGCCAGCACTCTGGTGGTTGCGTGGCTTTCCCCTCTCCGGTCCTTGTCTGAAAGGGATTAGTTTAGAACATCAAAAGCACTTGCTTTGAGGTAGTGTTTGATGTTCGCTCAGGCTGACTTGGTTTGAGCTTACAGAGGAGGAAATGCATGTAGCTGTCATGATTAAGGCCCTCCTGCCCCATGGTCCAGCTGAGAATCGTGTCTGCTCAGTGGGGTGGGATTCAGCTACACTTGCCCCAGGATCCAGGGAGCAATGCTCCTCAGCACACTGCTGGCCCTGCTGTGGCAGAGGGCCTGGCTGCACAGTACCAGTACAGTGTGCCTGCAGCTCCTTGTGGGTCTCCTGCAGAACCACCGAGGTCCTTCACTCTGTCCTTCAACACCTGTCCCCAGGGCCTCTGGAAGGCTTCTGATGGATCCTTGTCAAACAGGCTCTTGGATTAGGTTTCAGTTTCTCTGTTGCTTTTGCCAATAGGCATTAGGCAGTGCTGGTGGTGAATGCATTTCTTGGACTCTTTTAAATATCTTGTTCCCCTGTGCTACACAGAGCCTAATGTTAATCCTTCTTTCTGAAAAATGAGTTTAGTATTTCTGATTCTGTTGTTCCCTGAGAGTTTGGCCTCTGGGAACCCTTCTCCTCCTGATGCCTTGTCACGCACATGATTTCTAGAGAACAACAGGCTGTGAGGAGGAAATACATGACATCCTCGCAGTTCCTCAAATAACAGAAGCTGCTCCATAAATGATGGGATTATATCTATTCCTTTGAGGTTTCAAATCAAACTCAAGGTACTGTCACTGAGGGACAGACATTAAGGGGAAAGGCATTTGCCCATTGAGCAAATGGAGCTACAGAGCTCTGAGCCTTGTGAAGCTCCAAATGCTGCAAAGCTCCACTGCCAAAGGTGAGGTGCCACCTTCCCTAATCCCATGGAAGTGCTTGTGTGGTCTTGCAAGGAACCTGTGCCAGGAGATACTGGCACTAAAACTCACCTTTCTGCTTTACCTGGTTAGACACCCAAATCCTCTGTGGGTCTGGTTTGGGACATTGGTGTACACCCATTTTACATCAGTGGGGGGAGAGAAGAGCTGAGGAGGGGATGAGGCAGGAGATCATTTTTGCATGAGGGATGATGCCTTGAAAGGAAACCTTTGGCCAGAACTAAGGTCTTGGAGTTTGCTTCAGCATTTGAGCCTCATGCCAGGGAAGCTGGGAAGAAGGGAAGGCTTTGGCAGCTTCTCCTGCTTTTGGAGGACCTGGCTAATGAATAAATCAGTGTAGCTGAAGGGCCATTTGCAAATCACCACGGTAAATGTAAATTTAATTTAAATGTAATGTTAACTCTAACAGAGCCCTGTGAGATGGAACTGAGACCACTGCCATGTGGTGACAAGCTGGGTTAACAAATGTCCTCATGCTCACTTTACCTCCTGTGAGAGTTTGACTTGGTGTTCACAACTGATTCAGCAGTTACCTTTCTGTAAAATCACAGACCAGATAGATCATCTCTTTCCTGGCTGATGGAGCTTGGTGGTGAGCTCTGGATCATTGTGCCATGGGGATATGGCAAGAGGATGCTGCAGGTCTTCCTCCTTGACTGGTTGCTCCCCAAATGCTCCATCACAGAGCTGGAGGAGAAAAAGAAGCATTTTCTGGCATAGTTTCAGATTGGCAGAGTTGTAAATATTGATTGAAGCAATTCGGGTTTACAGCAGGGTTGCGGACCAGGGAAGCTGTGCTGGCTGGTGTGCAGCTGCAGGCTCTGCTTACTGAAAAGGGCTTCCAGCAGCTCCCGCCCTCACCCTGGAGATGGGATATCTGTCCCTGTGTGCAGGCAGGAGGATGAGTGTTGGAAGAGGCTTAAAAGTGGATGGCAGGGAGGGTGAGTCTTGTCAGGACGACTCTTTTGGCCTGCAAAAGCAGAGAGGCACGTGGCAAGACTATTGTGAGGGGCACGGCTGCATCCTGCAGCATCACTCCCATTGTTCATCCCTCAGCACTTTTACCATCACGGGGTACCCAAGCCATCAGACTTGCCTCCCTAATTATCTTTACTTGCTGAAGCACTGCGGGCAGAAGCTCTGAGGGTGACATCTCAGCTGGAGGAGCACAAACCCATGCTCAAGGACTGCAGGACTCCTTGGAAACCTGTCCTGTGCCACGCCAGAGCTGCCTGTGTGGCAGAACTGCTCCCTGCTCCCAGAAATCACATCCAGGAGGAAGAAGCGAGCACACCACGCAACCTCAGCACAGGGAGAAAGGTCCTGACACATGTGTGAAGGGGCCAACAAATGAAAAGAGCACCTCTAGCCATCAGAAATGCCACAGATGTCTTTAAGACTTTTTATTCAGAGAGGCAGAGGTGGGTAGCTCACCCTGCTGATGGGCAGGCAGCCCGGGGTGTCCTTTGCAGGACTGATGCCACTGACATGGCAGGGAGCATAACAACCATGGACCTAGATCCCGGAAGGGATCCCACTGCCTTTGTTCTTAGGGAGAGGCGCAGACATCTCTCTGAGGGACCATTGAGTGTCTGTCAACACCAAAATAGTCTCTCCCTGCAGATAAATACAAACATAATTGTTTGTAGCTTACACACCAGGAGGATTGACTGCCTGCATGACAAGGGGATGTGGTGGAAAGAGAGTTACAAATGCCCAGGACAAAGGTAGCCACAAACTGCCCAGATAACAAACCGTCCTCCTCCTGAGTACAGTGACAGACCATTGCTCAGGGCTAGTGCTGGAGCTTCGCCCTGGCTTAGCTCCAGCCCTTGGGCAGCTCCAAACTCAGGTCTACAAATATTCCAGGGCGGGGGAGAGGATGAGGTCAGCCCAACAGTGAGTCCTGGTCACAGTCCCCACCTCCTGTGTCTCAGCTGATGCTGCCCTTACACCAAGCCAGCACTGAGTGAACCAGGCTGAAGAAATGAGACAGCTGAAAACCAAAAATAATCTCTCTTCCTGTGGTTTTGGGGTTTTTTTGGGTTATTTCTCAGCTGGATTTGTTCCCTGCTCTGTTTCACAATGCTTGCCCCTGCAGCCGGGGACAGTGATCAAGGACAGAAGAGGAATGAACTCCCCAAACTGTTCTGAGTCTGCAGGTGACCTGTGCCAAGCCATGCCAGGAGGGTCAAGGCTGGTGTGGCCAGCAGGATCGTCTCCCAGCATTTCCCAGCCAGGCTAATGTCCAGCATGTCCTTCAGCCAGCTTGGGAGCTCAGTGGAGAGGCTAGGACGGGGCAGGAGCACTCTGGTCTACAGCAGAGCTAGCACTGTGTCCCTGGCTGACTGGCACAGCTCAGGCAGTGCTGGGACCCTGGGGTGTGCTGTCTGATTGATTTAACAGACAGCCTGGAGATGGGGAAGTGTACTGTTCAGCATGGTATCAGTTGGGTGACCAGACAAGGGACTGTCTGCCCCCAAACAAGTTTCTTGCCCTTGGAGGGACAGAGCTGGGCAGCCTTGACCTTGAGCTGCAACACTCCTGCTCCAGGAGGGTGGCCTTGGGAACCTTCCGTCCCTTTGTGAAGCTGGAGGATTTTTGGCATATTTCCAATGTTTTAATTTTTGTTACAGAATTTGAGGAGAGGGTTAGGTGTTAAAACCAGGCCTGACTTGGGAAAGTGAAATGTTACCAGGATGTTGATTTAAAAGCAGTCAGCAAAAACATTATCCTAAACAAACTAGAATTAAACCCAAATATTTTTATTTTTTTAACCCTGGGGTTTGACACTGTGTTGCAAAGCAGCTGCTGTGCCCTGGGAAAGAAGGAGTCAACTTTCCCACACCTGAACAGGGAGGAAAAGCAGAGAAAGCTTCACCAGTGATCAAGTTCAGTTCCCAAGCTGAGTTTGAAGACCAGAAAAGCATTCCCAGAGGCTTTGAGTGTAGAAGAGCCGTTCCCTGAGATCTTCCTCCCAGCATGGGCTGCTCCAGCCGTGCTTGAGTGATTGGGTGTTATTGTGAAGGAGTGGAAGGGACTCTGTCTGGTGGCTGCTCTGCACCATCACGATGTGATGAGTACCAGTTTACAGTGAAACAAAGACAACAGAGGTAAACACCACAGAGACTGTGCCAGGATCCTTGATTTTAACCTTTGATGTGTGTTTGTTCCCAAAGAATCTGGATTTAAATAAAAAGACTGGGCAGAGGAGAAACTCTTTGTAATTGCAGTGAGTCTGCTCTTTGCTAGGGTCGTTGGTGATGAGGAGATCTGCTGTCCTCACGCAGGCTGCTTTTGTGACTTTGCATATTCTTCCCTGGCATGGCATGGTCTGGTCAGGTGTTGTGTGCCCAGTGCTGCTCATCTGCTCTGTGTTAGCAGCCACTGCTTCCACTGACCTTCCTTGTGGATCACATCCATACCTGGTGCTGTGTTCTCAGCAGTTTGTCCTTGGGGCTGCAGAAGCTGTGAGCTACAGAAAACACAACCCAGGGCACTAGAGCTCTTCTCTGTTCAGAAGGGGTCTGCCTCTGACAAACCAGAAACTATTTCTGCTTTCAGAGGCAGTTGAAAGACATTGCTGAGAGCGCTACCACTCCTGCACGTGCCATCTGGAGCTTGTGACACCACTGCCTGTAGCAGATAAAAGTGTTTTCCTTTCTTCTCCTCTTTGCTTTTCCCTTTCATCCAGGCCAGTGCAGTTCTGCAGTTTGCCTGCTCTGATCAAAGCTGGCCAAGTGGGAACACACCTGCCTCCAGCTCCTCCTTGTGGGAAAATGCTCTGCAGAACTGGACCACATTTTCTCACTGCTTCAGCCTGGACATAGCCATGATCTCCTCTCCTCATTTCTGCAGCCCCCTGGCCTCCCCATCAAATGCACCTTAAAGGCTGAGCAGCTGCAATCTCGTCCGTGGTCTGACAAAACACACTAGGTTGCAAAGAAAAAAGTGCAGACTTTTATCCATTACTGATCTTTCAGACAGGTGGAGAGGAAGCTGCATCCCACAGTCTGAGGGGAATTACGACAGATTTCAAGGCCTTGGGATGGTTGGTTAAGGGGTCAGGGGTGCAAGTTATTTTCTCTTCCTTACTTCCAGTACCTGACCATGGTAAGGAATGGAGTAGAAGAATTCAGTCCATAAATACCTGGCTCCAAGACTGGTGCTACAGGCAGGGCTTTGGGTTCTTTGATAATGCGTGGTATTACAGGATACCAGGCCAAATGACAGGAGGTGGGAAAGGCTTATCTTCCAGGGGGAAAAGGATTCTAGGATGAGAACTAGCAGGACTCATCCATAGAGCTTTAAACTAGTTTCAAAGGGGGATGGGGTTGTTGCCAGGTCTGCACCAGTGGGCCAGTGTTCTAGTGCTAGTACTAATACAGACCAGAAGGCCTCCCACTTCCCTAGAGTAGAATTGGCATGCTCAGCTCACTCCCTGAAGTGCCTGGATACCAATGCACGCAGCATGAGGAATAAACAGGAGGAGTTAGAAATCCATGTGAGGTCAAGGGGTTATGATCTGGTGGCAA
>VWZX01000384.1:252253-344101 GCA_013399015.1 Galbula dea
ATGGAAGGATGAGCACGATCCAGCAGTGTGCTCTTGTGGCCAGGAGGGCCAATGGGATTCTGGGGTGGATTAGAAGGGGTGTGGTTAGTAGGTCAAGAGAGGTTCTTCTCCCCCTTTCCTCTACCCTGGTGAGGCGGCATCTGGAATATTGTGTCCAGTTCTGGGCCCCTCAGTTTAAGAAGGATAGGGAACTGCACAGAGCCACCAAGATGATGAAGGGGCTGGAACATCTTTCTTATGAGGAAAGGCTGAGGGAGATGGGTCTCTTTAGCTTGGAGGAGACTAAGGGGTGACCTCATTTAGGCCTTCAAATACATGAAGGTTGTGTGTCGGGAAGATGGGGTCAGGCTCTTCTCAGTGAAGCCAAGGGGCAATGGTTGTTAGCTGAAGCACAGGAGGTTCTGTGCAAATACAAGAATTTTTTTTTCCCATTTGAGGTGGCAGAGCCCTGGCACAGACTTTGCAGAGAGGCTGGGGAGTCTCCTTCTCTGGAGATATTCCAAACTCATCTGGATGCGCTTCTGTATGACCTGGTCTAGGGAATCCTGCTGTGGCAGGGGGGTTGGACTAGATGATCTTTTGAGGTCACTTCTAACTCCTAACATTCTGTGATTCTGTGACCATACATGTCAGCAGCCAAGCTCCCCAGAGCCCCTAAACACTCTGCAGACTCTGACCTACCAGCTCCCTTCTCAGGCACCATTTCATGTCAGCACCAGGAGAAGTGGTTGCACCAGCAGCACAGAGGCAAGTGAACTGAGGAGTAAGAAGCTGCTGGTCAGAAGCTTTGCAATGTTCATTTTCCAGATCAACAGGCCACAAGCAGAGACCCCACCACTGCTCTCTGTTTCCCCATGGGATGACAGCAGAAAGCAAACAAGGGGAGCAGGAGGAAACTGAGCTCTCCCATGGGGAGCTGACTATGCAGAGGGATGTCATGCCAGGAGCTTGTGCCAGGCTCCACTGGTGCCTCCAGTGGAGACAAACACCCTCCTGCAGAGCTCCCCTTGTAGGCAGTGGGAAATGTTCCTCCTTCTCTGCATCCTTTCTCTGCAGAAGCATCCCTGCTCAACTGGATCCTGCTCTGGCTCCCAGAACAACATGCCAGCTTAGCTCCATGTTTAGTCATGGCAATGGGAGCTCCCCTTAGGCAGACATGGCTGAGATCTCAGATCTGGTTGGCATTGCATCCCTCTTCCTCTTCCTTGCAAACATGCTTATATTTTCCCTTCCATGGTGCTGTCCTCCTACCTTTCTGCACTCCTATAAGGGCTTCCAAGGGCTTGACACATTTGCAACCCACTAAAGAGGACTTTTTGCCCAGTACAATTAAAATTAGATATTTTTTCCAATCAGCAGCAGAGAGAGGAGATGCAGCCTTGTCTCCAGCCCAAGTCTTCCCTGAAGCTGATGGAGCTCAAGTCCTTACCCACTGCACCAAGAGGGCAGGGGAGAGCTAGGGGTGTTGAGGAACCCTCTCCCTTCTCTCCATCCACCCACTGCTGCCTTGAGCTTAACACTCTGCATCCTGCTCCTGCTGGGAACGGAGTCCACAGAAGTGCTCTACCTCCAGCCATACTTGTCACAATTCCCATGCCTAGGCTAATTAACCCAGGGATGGGCATGAATTCATAGATCACATCAATTAAAAACCTACTTCATTTTGGTTTTCAGCTCAAAGAGAAAAAACAACAACAGTGCCAGGACAGTATTTAATTATACCTCACGATTGCAGTTTTATATCCCCAAATTAGAGTGTACTGTACTTAAGTCAATTAGACATTCTAAAGCTCCCGTTATCCCCTTCAGATGTTAATAAACTCACAAACTTACAACTCACTTTATTTGTAGCTCTTGCAACACCGAACTGCTGTTATTTATATGTTTCTAAGCTGTTTTTAAACAGAACAGATTTTTATTACTTTCTGGCCATATGCCCAGAAATGGGTAAAGTTGGGGGGGGGGGAAACAACAAACCAACAAATGGGAACTTCTCTTTCTGTTTTTTTTCTCCTCTGCCTCTGTCACTGAGTGACTACGCAAACTGCAAAGAAAGGACCAGAGGGTTAATTGCTGAATAGGTCCTACCAGGCACCATAGGAGGCTGCTGGGGGCTGATGAGTCCTGCAGAGATGCAGCCTCAGATGCTTCCCATTGCCCTCCGTACCCCTCTGTGGTTCCTGCTTCTGGGCACTCTTCCCCAACGAGGGTTTTCCCTGGCCCTTTCAGGAGCTGTGCAGTGGGTGGGTGCTGGGGTCATAGTGGGGAGCAGAGCTGGTGATGACATCCATTATGCAGAAAGTACAACCTGAAGATGCCACCTTCTTCCTCAGCCTCCAGCTTCTTCGCCCTTGTTTAACAGCTCACACCAAGAACAGCAGCCTGTTATCCATGGGCCACTGAGCCCTGAACCTCCAGGAGACTCAGCTGCTGCTGGAGTAAGCATGGAAGGTGTCACTGCCTCCAGCACACGTCACAGGGATGTGGGGATGCCACTGAACAGCTGCCTGCTGGAAATGACTCTTCGCATTAGCAGCTCTGTGATGGAGATCCATGAGCATCATCTCCTGCAGCCCAGTGCCCCAGACCCTCTCCATCCCACATGCTTTCTGCAGAGTTCCTTCTACCTGATCTCCTGGCACAGGGCTGAAGGGGAGGATGGTCTTCACAGCTCTGGTCCCTGATCTGGGCATTGAAGAGTTAGGGAAGGGGGAGGAACACCTCTAAAACCTGTTCCTGAGCAATTACTCTTGGACAAATGTAAGAGCAAGTCAAACACAAGAGCAGGTTTGGCACTGGTGCTGGATGTCTTATCTGCTGGTATGGCTTCTGGGAGCATAGAGATAATAGAGTACAGGCATCCAGGGCCTCTGGCAGAGTCTCCTATATCCTGCACCAGGGGCCAGGTTCCTTCCTGGGGTGACCTGGGGGGGGGGTGCAAGTGTTCCTCTGAGCCCCGACATTGTGAATACATCACAGAGAGCAGTGTCTATGCTGAGGGGAGAGGTGGTTCATGCTGAGGAGTGCTGGTGTGATGTGTAGCAATTTCAAGGTAGTGTCCATAAAATCGTTTGATAGTTCTTAATCTCTGGTGGTTTTCAGTTGTTAACACGTGTCTGAGCTGCAGAGGGGCTCATGCTCAGCTCCCTTAATTAACAAGAGGGGAAGTTTCTCAGCTAGTTAAATCCTGTCTGTAATGAGCAGCCTCATGCTCGTGTTAATGGTATCTTGCTTGCCTCACGGAGTGCCGACAGCCCCCTGCCAGGCAGGGCTGGCACATCCCCAAAGATCCTGCATGTCCTCACAGCTTTCTCATTGCTTTCCTGTCCCCTTCCCCTCTCTTCCCACTACTCACTCCTGTCCCACAGGCTTTAGGTGCTCCCACCCTGGTCTGAAGCAGCTGGAGGGTTACTTCAGTGCCAGGCACCCCCTGCCCCGTCCTCCCTGTGGACTGTGCCCCAGGGAGAGGTGTCGGGACTAGGAAATGAGGCACAGGGATGGCAGCATAAGCAGGGGCTGGGGGCCTGGGGCTGAACTGAAAAATAGACATTAACTGGGCTGTCACCATTGAAATTCAGAAAAATAGAAGTTTCCAGTTTTCTCCATGAAAATCTCAGTTCCAGCTGAACAACAGTTCTCTCAGCTGGACAAGTAACAAGGGAGGATGTCACTAGCATGCACCCACACACACATTTGGAACTGTTTTCATTTAGAGCTTCCCACCTGCAGCAGCTTTTGCCCTGTCGCCAGAGTCTGTCTCACAGCTGGAGCCAGCAAAGCTGTGCTGAGGACAATGTGGGACCAGGCAGATAGCACATCAGGAGGATGTGTCCCTTGCAAGCACCATGTCCAGCCCATGCAGCTCCATCACCAGAGCCCTCTCCCTCCAGAGGCAGCAGTTCAGGGGCAATTCCTGCTTTAAACGTCATGGAGTTGCCAGTGGTTCCTTGAATCTTTTCCTTTAGTGACTCTGGGCTGTGTGAAATCTTGTGCAAACGGAGCCACTTGGTTGACTTACTGTCCCCAGTTACCACCACAGGTCCTTGAAGCCCCAGCTGATCATGCTTCATGCTAACTCTGCTCTGGCCTTACCTTCTCCAGCTGCCCAGGGTCTGTGCTGACACCAGCCATGACCTGACATACCAAATGCACCTCATCCCAAGGAGGCTGTAATACCACCAGGGCTGAGGCTGGCTGGGCTCTCCCCCTCCACTCTGCCTACACCTTGCATTGCCCATGCAACAGCAGGCTGGTGGAGTCTGCTATTCATTCAGCTCTGCTGCAGATTTTGGCCCATTTAACTTGCCTGCAGACATGCTTGGTCTTGCTGGGTTAGAGCAAAAGAAGATGTGTGATGAACCCACCATTTAGCCATACTTTCCACAGCCCAGGTTCACGTGGGAGCTGACCTATTTATCCCTCTCCCCCACTCAGAACTCCCACCTGGGGTTTTGCTCCTCTCAGCTGCCTCAAGTGAAAGGTGATCACAGCCCTTACCACACTCAGGAGTGCTGCATTTAATGCTTGAGAGCTCCAAGCTTGGTCTGCCTTGGCCAGAGTTAACCTGCCTAGCCCAAGGTTTCCAGTGCTGGCAGGTAACCAGGATCCTCCATGAGTCCATGCAGTCTGACACACAGGAATGGTCATTCCTAGCCCTACCAACACATTAGCTGAAGAGAGATTGCAAAGTTTAGCAAACACAGTTGCCAAAGAGAATGTTTTGTTCACACTGTCTGGAGACGTTGGTTCAGAGGCCAGATCCCACAGGGAGTTTTTTCCCAAAGCTGAGATGAGATCCTAGATGACCTTAGGGTGATCTCTGGAGTGACTCAGAGCAGGCTTGGCCAAGTCCAGACAATCATGCTCAGGTAAGTTGTTGCTTTCACAGGGTTCTGTCCCTGAGGTCTGTTTGGGCTCCTGACTTTTACTTATGCGAAATTAGGGTAAGGAGGGAAGGTAGCCTGGGAACCACTCGGTGAAACCTTTGGAAGGCTCCCTGTCACGTTCCCACTGGCTCATGGCACTGGATTATGTCCGGTCCTGGTAAACACTCACAGGCAGAAACCCCTGGTCAGGAGACTGCCACCGGACTTGCATAGTTGGAACCTCCTTGGTCCCTCCTGAGTCATGGGGAGTGCTTTGCCCTTCGGAGATACAGGAAGGTGAGGACTTCTGGAGATCACATGCCTAGCAGAGATCTTTGGTATCTGGCTCTGCCGGGTCCCCACATCTTCGACACATGCATGCCCTGCATGATTCAGCAGCAGCGTCTGGTCTGGTCCACTCCATGCTTTAGAGCAGAGGCAAACTGAGGCACACATCCCAGGACTGCCAGGACTGAGAGCAGGTGTCAGGGCTGATAAGGTGAGGAGGATCTGCTGCGGATCAGAGCAGTGTCTCCACAGGCAGAGACAGCCTGTGGAGCCCAGCTCCTCACACGCACCTCTCAGAGCTGGCATCTGGCAGAGCCGAGCAGGTAATGGTAACAGAGAGCGTTTCATAACCGAAGGATACAGGAGGAGATGATGAGCTGGACACATTATTTCAGACACATTTCTGGTGACACTTTGACTCCAAACTGTTTCAACTTCAGGATGAAAAATGTCAAACTATTAGTTCATAGTTCAGCACAGAGCTGCTTGGAGACTCTGGGGCTAGAGGGAGGTGATCTGAAAGTTAGAGAATTATTCTGTGTGCATGTTCTTTTCTTTTTTCTTTTTTCCCAATTCCCCTGAGGCTTTCCAACTTATAAATATGCACACTTGTGTGGCAGCTATGTTGAGCAGCTCTGTCATGTCAATAAGCCACATCACGCAGCATCCTAGAGAGCTCATTGACACTGGAGAACGCAACAGCTAATCCCAGTCCCTGGCCTGCTTGGCATCCACTTCCAGGGATGTCTTCTAATAAAAGCTGATGAGTACACGAGATGGGAGCAGCAAGGGCTGCTGAAGAAAGGCAAGAAGGTTCAGGGCAAGCTGAAGATCCAGGACAGGAACAGCAGTGTTTGCTGTAGACTGAAATGATCTGAATAGATTAGAGGACTGGGCTGCCATAAACCATATGAAATTTAACAAGGACAAGTGCTAGGTTCTGCACTTGGGTAGGGCCAACCCAAAACCAACATACGAGTTGGGCAATGTGAGGCTGGAGAGTAGCACTGTAGAGAGGGATCTGGGAGTTTTGGTAGATGATAGGTTGAATATGAGCCAGCAGTATGCACTGGCAGCTACAAGGGCCAACAGGATTCTGGGGTGCATCAAGCACTCCATTGCTAGCAGATGGAGGGAGTGCTGATCCCACTCTACTCGGCTCTGGTGCGGCCTCACCTGGAGTACTGTGTGCAGTTTTGGGCGCCACAGTACAAGAAGGACATGAGGTTGTTGGAGAGTGTCCAGAGGAGGCCACAGGGATGGTAAAGGGAATGGAGGGGAAGTCTTATGTGGAAAGGCTGAAAGCACTTGGTCTGTTCAGCCTGGAGAAGAGGAGACTTAGGGGAGACCTTATAGCCCCAGGGTGAAGCACTGGTATGGGGACCTCCCTGCAGCCCCTCCTCCATTGCCACTAAAAAGGAGAGGTTTCACAGCTCTGCTGCTCTGCTCTCCAAGGATGAAAGTGCTTCCCCTAGTCGGCTGCACTCTTCCCAGCAATTAGCTGTTGAATCCCCTACTGCTTTAATGAATTCTCCTCATTAAAGAGCAAATACCTCAGCGCTGGGGACCAGCAGAGTGAGACACAGTTAGAGTAACCCCAGCTGCTGTCCACCTATAACCCACTGCCTGGCTGGGGACAACCTCTTTTGCCACTGCTCGGATTTGTCACCTGAGCCCTGTCCTGCCCTGATCTGACCCACAAATGTGGGCTGCAGACCCCTAGAAGCCAGAGACCAGAAACTGTTCTGAGAGAGGCTGATTTTCTTTGTGCTGCAGCAGGACATTGGTGGCCACCACGTCTGTGGTGGCATCAAACAACAGGCCACAATGGCTTTCTGGGGTGGGAAAACCTGCCTTGACAAACATTTTCATGCCTTGTGAAGGAGACCAGCTAGCAAGCTGGGAAAGCAGGGTAGGTCTACCTGGGAGGGTCTTTTCCCTACCTTCACTGGTTACTCCAATAAAAGCTTCTAGTTACAGACAAGGATTAAGGGATTTGTAAGAAAACAGAAGAAAATATACAACACGATTGTCTTCATCCCCAAGCCACATACCAGTAGTGTGACTGACTCACAACTGTCTCTGCCATTCTCTATTGCTAGATGCACCCAGGGCAGCCTTGGGGACTGGCATCATAGCACCCACCTCAGCCTCCCTACTGAGAGTCCAATCTCCTCAGTATATGAGGTTCTCGCATAATTTTTGCTTTGCTTTGCAGAGATTTCACTAAGAAATACCCTGCAGCCAAGGGTTACTCCCAGAGCTGGGGAGAGCAGCTCAGGGGCATTCATTTTAAGATGTCCAGACCAAGCCACCTGCCCTACAGAGGGCTCAAGCATGCCCCACCTGCCCCAGAGGTCAAAACCTTCTTTTGAAGACCGGTTGTTAGTTCTGTGACACAGATACGAGAACACTTGGAAAAGCTTTTCAACGAAAGTAGCCCCCAACATCGAATGTCTCTGTGCAGAATGAAAGCAGCTCACTGCTCTATTTTTAGCTTCCCCATAACAAGCTGCATGAGCAGGCGAGAGGAACAGCATGGTGATGAGGAAGTTTATCGCACTCCCATCGTTTCTACAGACATGTTGTGCTCAGTGAGATTCACCAGCAGCTCATGCCAGTGTCTCTCCTGCCTCGAGAGAAGGAGCGGTGCAATACCCCAAGCAGGCGGCAGCAAGCAGTGAGGCTAGGGAAGCTGTTGGTCTGCTTCTTGCTATAAGCAAGAAGTTCAAGCCTGCCAAAGTGGTTGGAGGTGGACTAAGATCTGCTGGTTCTTCAACAACCTTATCTCACTGGGGTAGAGCAGCCCAGCTGCAGCAGAGCTCATCCTACCAGGGATTCGTGAACGCGTCTGGTCTCTCTGCTGTATTGCTTTTGCCTTTGAGTTGAGGTTTGAGCTTTGGTGTGCTGGGTGAATTTCCTGATGTGGGAATGAAGAACAGCCCCAGTTTGGGAAGAAAACACTCCACAGGCAGTTTTGGCCCAACAAATCATCCTGGAAGGAGATGACAAGAGCTGAAGCACGGCTAGATAGCAGGGAAGGGCAGTGCTTCAAGCTCCCTGAAACACGCTACAAAAGGAGGAATAAGCTTGACCTAGATACATGAAATAATGTGGTCCTGGCAAAGAACTGCAGCAGGAGTAAGAATTACACGTTCATTAAAAACCCAACTCACTTGCTGTCCATGGATACCAACAGCCTGGAATTAGACAAGCACAGGGATGAAATGGCTTCAGCTGAATCCAGATTCCCAAGTGCTGCAGCCATGCGCCGAGTCTGTACAGCAGTGTCCAGGAGCATTTTGTGCTCCTCCTGCCCTGCACCATGCTACTGTGCCAGTAGCTGCTGTCTTCGCCCATCCTCTGAGGGCTTTAATTGGTGCAGACAGGCCCACAGCCCACTCTCCAAAAGCTGGAGGCATTGCTCTCAGGAATCCCTCTTGTCCCCAGTGCATACCAGCCCCAGCAGACCATGGTAGCCAAACAGGGCTGTGTCGCATCAGGTTATTCCAGCAGTGGTGTTACAACACTAGCAAAGGTGTGTGAAATCCTGTGGTCAGCCAGGAGCAGTGGTGACTCAGGGACCTTCTTCTGGCAGGACCTGGTCACTGTGGCTTCTCATGCCCTGTTCTGGGATGGATGTATTTGTGCCCTGCCACATGGGAAGGGAACACAATACTTCACAGGTCTCTAGAGGGTGTTCCAGGCTGTGTGGAAGGATGGAAAGCACAGGCTGTCACTAGAGGACTCCTTGCCTGGAGTTACCAGTTGGCATCTTTGCTTGTGTGTTCTCAGCCTGGTGTGAGGCTGTGCCTCCCACATCCACTGCCCTAGGGCCCATGCAGTGTGTTGCAAGAGCATGAGCTGAAACAAGTCTGCTCAGGTATTTTCCTCGTGCCCTGGAGCAGGTAGCATGGACCAGGGAGCATGGAGGTCTCTGATCCTCATGCCACATTCAGAACACCCTAGGACTGGCAGAGCCCATCTGGCAGGTGCTCGATATCAGGAACAGCTTCTGCCTTGGCTTCAGCTTCCTATCAGAGCTTGGGCATTGCCTCATCCCCACCCAGGAGCGTGGGAAACACAATTGCTCTCTAGGCACTAAAGAGCAAGCACACAGGATGCTAAACATGGGCAATCTGAGCTAGGGAAGGGAAGAGGGAGCACAGACAAACATTAATTTGGGAAGTGCAAGGAATTTGGGAAAGAAACCCCATCCCCACCCACACCTCTAAGGCATGTTGCAACACTGCTGGCCCAGGTTTCCTTCCACCTCCAAGAATGATGGCATAGGTGCCTGATCCCAACCATACAGACTCATGACTCATCTCAGGGCAGTGGCTGGGGACTAAGCCCCCCTCACCCATGGGCACTGCAGCCCGGGGGGCTCTGCCTCTTGTCCTCTGGCATCTCTGCTCTGCAGAAGGGAGGTCTGCGGACCCTTGTCCCACCCGCTCTGCCATCACAAGATGCTCTGCAGGACCTTTCTGAACAGCTCTGCAGCCCAAGTTTCCAACACTGAGGGACATCACTGGGAAGCTCTGGAGTGCCACAGGCCCAGAAGATTGTCCCCAACCCTGGTCCTCAGCTGATGAGAGGCCACCACTTTGGTGGAGCAGTGCATGTGTGCAGGCAAAGACCTTACTGACCAGCACTGACAAAACCATCCCTAGGGTAACTGCAGCAGGACACCCACCCCTCAAGGTCACCATTACATTAATCTGAAGTGAAAAGGTTGAGGGCTTGTGTGTTTGGCTTTTTCCTGCTTTGATGGCTCTGATTTTCACCCTTTCCTCTCTTGGCCTTATGGGGTCCTTATTAAGAATATACTTCTGGAAGATGTTAGTGGGACCTGGCAGGGTCACCACCAAGAGCAGAGAGACAGCTCTGCACACACAGCACCAAGCACATCCCCATCCTGCACTGCCCAGGCAGGCAAAAAAGGGGTTTATAGCCTGGTTAGCCAGTTTCCAGCAGAAGTGTTGACAGGCTGCTCTAAAGCATGGCTTTCAGCTGTTATGATCTCCATATATTTAGATTTCCAGGACCTGGTGGATGGAAGAGCTGACAAGTTCTGTCTTGGACCTATCACTCGTGTTGTATTCATGCTCTTTGGGATGGCAGTGCTGCTCTCAGAGTCCTTCCCTGTTATCTGCCATTAGCAGAGTGTGGTGGGGAGTGGGGACATGCTGGGCTTCAGACCAGGATACCAGGAGTGTCACAGCTTTCTTCCTCTGTAAGAACCCTCTGGGAAAAGTTTTTCTCTCCCAAAGTAGGGTGAAAGGTTTTGTGACCTCACCATCGCTGATTGCCCCATAAGAACTGAGCCTGAACCACTTGCATTTTATCTGTCGGACAAATTTTACATTGATTTAGAGCCATTTAATATTTTTCACAGGTTTCCCCCCACAAAATAATCTGAAACATGCCAGCTCTGTTCCTTGCTCAGTGCAGAACCCACAGCTCTACTGGGGGTGAAACCACAGCCAAGCCTCTGCTGTGAGCACCCACTCCTGAAATAAGGAGCAGATGCTGGTGCCTCCCGCTTGTTCTTGCCCAGGTCCCTTCTTAACTTTTCCTTCCTGCCTCTGCTGCCACAGCCTGATGGTCACGCTGGCTTGGTGTTGTCTACAGTTGGCTAAAGAGCCAAGTCCTGGTCTCCATGGGACTGATCCCCCAGCATCACCCCTGTGGTCCACTGGAAAGAGATGATTCCAGGCTTCAAGAGTGTGACAGCAGCAGGAAAACGCAGATGCCTCCTCTCCTCACCACGCACTCAAATAAGGCCTTTTCTAACAGCTGCCCAATGAGTCAAAGCTCCTCTGAAACCTCTCAGCAAGTGTCGTGCTCTGTGTGGAGCCTCTAAAGGTGCAAAGGGCAGCATGGTGGCTTCACCCAGCAGAGGAGCTCAGCACCATTGCGATGGGTGACAGCTACAGCAAGTGCTCAGCACCTCACAGATGTGATGTGCACTTGCTTGCAGCAGATTGCACATTTCTTGCACACTTCTGCAATATCTGAATTGGGAATGTGACAGCCTCACATGAGGGGCAGCAGCTGAAGATAGTCATGCCGGAGGCGCAAAGCACAAATTTTTCATATCTAATGAAAAATATTTTGGGGGAAAAAACTGGCCCCACAGGAGATGTTCTGGGACCCACATATCTAAAAGAAAAGTAAACATAGGCTAAAGTTATGCTTGTGAGGTACCATTTGAGAATCCAAGCAAAAGGAGAATGAGGTAACATGGGTTGTAAAGCAGAAATGTCTCCAGCCATTACCAAGGGGCTGGGGAAATGCTACTGCCTCACACTTTCATGGATCCCCATGGATGAGGAATTTTACAAGGTATGTAAGGATTATTATCGTTGGTTTACAGTAAGGGAATTGAAGTGTATGGAAGAGACATGATTTGCTAGAAGTTGCCAAGTAGCCTCCAAACCACCTGCCGCCAGATAAATGTTATGTCTGCTGAGGGCACCCTGCTGTGCACCAGCTCCTGCAGCAACATCAGTTGGGTGCCTCACACACCTTGGAGCAGGAGCAGCACATCCAGCCACGGTGGGGGGCGGTCTTGTGGCTAAAGCACATGGGTGGGGGATGTGGCATGCCTGAATTCTGGTGCCACCTCCCCTCGTGCATGCAGCCACTTCCCTGCACAGGGCAGAGAAGCAGGACAGAAAAGCAGTGAGGTGGCACCACACTGAGTTCCCACACTCACTCTGCGTAGGATGAAACCCACAGGGAACATATTCTGCTCACTGGCATCTGCAGTCAGAGGGACTGAAACACTCAGGGTGAGACCCTCCTGCACTCATCTGCTCCTGAGCCCCTGCAGCTACTGTAATGTTAAGGGTAAAGAGCACATTGGGTTTGTCTAATTCCAGCAGACGTGTCTGCTCCAGGGACATGCTCTTCCCTAGGAAGGGAAGCCTGTATCTTAACACAGCCTGAGTACCACACTCAGTACTGAGTGGCTGGAGGAAAGCAGTGCAGTCATCCCTGGTAATCCTCCAAGTGACACTTTTCTTTAAGAAGAAGACAGATTTATTCTTTGAGCCTTTTCGGTAAGGACAAAGGTTAAACAGAAAGGACCTTTCTTCAGCAGAAAGGAACAGGGATATAACCCTCATAACCCCTTCATGTCAAAGCACTGGAGGACCCCTCTCCCTCTCTCCCTCTGTTCCTCCCTCCCTCCCAGTGCTGCTCTGCTTACTCCACATCTCTACTCAGCAGAGGCTGGAGTTACAGCCACCTCCTGCTCTGCCACGCAGGAACCAACTCCTGGTACTTCCACCATGTGTGCTCCTCTGGAGACCACGAAGAAACAAAGCTCCAGGAGCACATCCATATTTCTGAGAGGTTTAAGCGAGCCCTGGGAGGGAGGCAAGGCACAGCACAGCTTTACAAAGTGATGCTCAGTGCTAAGAAAACCAAGCAGTATTATTATTTAATCTCTCCCATACTGCAAACATGAAAGAGTTTGCATGAGAGCAGGAAATAAAGCTAAATATTCACTCAACTACAGAAAGGCCAGTTAACCTGAGGCCACACACAGAGTGAAGGGAAGGCAGTTCATGGAGGAAAGGATGGAAGAAGTGACCATGTTAGCAGGGGTCAAATCAGTTCCCAAGCTCCAGAGGTTTTTGCTGACCTGAGGTCAGGCAGCAATTTCTTCCAGAAGAAAAGATCTGGAAAGCAGTTGGCTGTGGCAACTCCATGTCCATCACTTTGGGGTCACCTAGGAGTCTACAGCACAGCAGCCTGGGGTGACATGGATGTGGAAGAGCTCAGTGGGGGTCAGGAACTTCAAATCGGTTATTTTAGAGTTTAAATCAGCATGCACAAGTCCTGCTCACCTGGGCTTCTGGGGGTCTGTCAGGATGTAGCCAGTGAACATCCCATCGTACCAGCAGCTCCGTCCCAAGCAGTGCCTAGCTGAGGTGCCTAAGCAAAGGTTCACCACATCCCAGGAGCCAGGGAATCCTGCTCTGACTCACAGTGGAAACAAGAACATCCTGACTTTTGAGTTGTTGCTCCACAGCCAACCCCAAACCATAGACCACCAATATGACAGACCCCAGACCTACAAGTGGCCTGAGGGTAATGACCCAAGAGTGTAACAGCACCCTGCGTGTTTTTCCCACAATTTGGCCCGTGGTTGCCTCAAGCAGAAGAGAAGCTGATTGTTCTCTGGAGGGCTGACACCAAATGGAGCCCTGATGTGCTGTCCCTGGGGATGCACACCAACAGATCTGTGGGTGTCAAGGGTAAGTTTGTGGAGTGCAGCCTTCACAGACTCCCTTCCAACCCTGGAGCAACAAGGGTGGCTTTGAGGATTGTCAGCTCTTTGTGCATCGCAGGGATTTAGCAAGGTCTTACTTCCCGTATTGCATCTTTTATGTTCTTAAATCCAGACTGGGTAGGAAGCGTGACAAGCTCTTGGCATTTCAGTGTATGCTGGCAGGCAATGGCCTGGGATTAATGCTAGCTGGGCTGTTCTGGGGACACAGACTGTGCACCAGAGATGCAGACAAAAACCTCCTCAAATAAACTTTTCAAATGGAAAATCCTGCAATTTGCAGAACTGGATCAGCAGTGATTATTTCTTACCCATTTCAGGGGGGAGGACTCCCCTGAGTCCACGGTACAAAGGATTTCCAGAAGCAGTCTACCCCGGGCATCCCTGCCTAATGAATTCACCCCCATGCACACCCCCAGGACACCAACTTTCCCTGAGATGGATCTGTTTTTTTCTCGTTCTCTGCAACAACTCTTCCCCTAATTAAGAAACCATAAATACGATTCTAAAGAAATCAGGTTAGGCTCCATGTGTAACACAGGAAGGAATTTGTACAGGCTTTAAAGCTGAGGAGCACGAAGAGGATCTTTGCAGGGATTTCAGCCCAGGAAGGTTTCAGCTCTTTCCAAAAGGGAAGAGAGAAAAACAGAGACAGGGAAAGAATAAGTGACACGTGTCTTTTAAAGCTGCTAATGGAAGATTCCCCGAGGCGACCAGTCGAGCTGGCAAACCTCCCGTCTCATTTCTTGACAGGTTCCTGTCTTCGACAGAGTTTCCAGCACAGACATCTCTGTGTTTGGGCACTCAAGGGCTGACAGCCACCAGCAAGAGGGGCCAGCAGGACACAGCCTGGATCCCACTGAGCCCCAGTGCAGCCCACGCTCAGGGACCACTCACACCTCCAGCTCCTCCACCTCTCTTCTCCCCAGCTGTCTGCTGAGACAGGTAAACATTTTCTCTTTTTAATGGTGCTAACTCTGACTTAGATAATTGTTTGTGGCTGGGGATGGATTCTGCCAGACTGAGGTTTGCCTGCTGTAGTGTTCCACGTAGCAGCAACAACATGGGCCAACGGCTGCTGGGTACTGGTTTTGGTGTGTAGTGTTTGAGATTGTGGAGTCTTTGCTGCCTTGGTATTTATGAGTTAGCCTGAAGACATCAGCCATGCTCCTGCTCAGTTCCTTCCAGTGTTTTTTCAGGCACTGCCAGCGTGGGGATGCACAATGAGTACTGACAACTTTCCAAATTGTGACTGTGCTTATTGAATGTCACTTTTGCATTCCCTTAGAGGACCATGCTGGCTTAAAAACATGGTTTGATCAGAAGGCAGCTGTTCTGCAAAACTTGCAGATCATCAGTCTAGAGCCTTTTGCATGTCGGGACATGCAAAATGTGGGGACAGACCTGTCAGTCTCACGTTGCACCCATGAGTCCCAGCTGAGCAGTGCACAGTGCACAGGGAACAGGCATGCAGGTCCAACAGCACTCAGTGTGCAAACGAGCAAATTAGGGTCTGTTGTTAATAGCCTGTGTGATCGTGTGGCACTCTGCTGCCTGGTCCTACAGCAGGAGGTCCCATTGCTCCCAGCACTCTTTGCTCTGGAATGGTTTGTTTAAGCATTTGAAGTAAGGAATGAAAACTGGTGCTTGCTCATTTTGGGCACTGCCAGCCAGGCCCAGGCAGCTGGGGAGGTGCACATGTGTGTGCATGCGGGTGCCATTGCCTACAGCCTGTTGGTGCATGTCTAAAACCAGAAATCTGGATGAAAAGCTGAAAGTGAAATGCAATGTGTCCAAAAAGGTGTTTCCCCCTCTGGGGAGGCAGCCACTTGGAAATGGGGAGGGATGCTCAGTGAAAAATGGAAACTGTATCAAGAAAAAAAAAAAAGAAATAAAGAAAAAGAAGAAAAAAGAAGAAAAAAGAAGAGGAGAAAAGGCTGGTTGGAAATTCTTTGCCACCCCAAGTCTCCCCTGTGCTCCTGTGGAGCTAGGACACCATGCTGGAAGGCTGATGGTCCTTCCCTGTGGAAAGGGGCAGACTCCCTTTGCCTCATGGGACACAGTAGTGGCCCCTGCTTGGGAGCTGCTCCATGGTACAGCTAAGGATATGGCTAAGGCTAAGCCTATGGCTACAGCTAGAGCTCTCCTAAGGAAGAGTATCTGCCTGTGGGCCCCTCCAAGGTGTGCCTTAGAGAAGTGCCCAGAGGCGTGGGGTGCTTCAGGGGCTGCTCCCATCTAGGCTACCAGCACACATCCCACCACTGGGAGGGAGCTGGGCTGGGCTCCACCATGGCTGGTGCCTGCAGTCTGCCAGGAACCCGAGGGTTGCTCATAATTGGCATGGAAAAAGCAGATGATTATTAATGACTGTGGTTCATGTTTCACACTGGAGGAGCCCAAAGCCTCTTATGGGTGGGGTGTGCAAGAGCCTTTGGTGTCGGTCTAGCTTTGCTTGCTTTTAAGTTGGTAATAAAACTCCCACAGACAGTGCTGGGCCAGAGCTGGGCCAGCCATGCTGCATGAGGTTGGGAGGCAGGAGGACCTGGCCAGGAAGCCAGCATCCTTGTGTCCCAGCAGAAAAGAACCAGGATGAGCCACTTGCTCAGGCACCATGGGGGAGGGATACCACCTTCCCAAGTATTTCTGGGAACAGGTAATTACGATAAGATCTTAGCATCAGTTCTTCTTTGCTATGTTTTTGACAAGTACCCAACAAAATAGACACCTTCCAACCCATACAGTCAGTGCATTAGTGACACACTAGTCAAACTGAAGAGTGGGAACTTTCCCGGTTATCTGGCAGGGAGAGGAGCTGCCTTCAGGGATTTAATCCAAGAGCTGTTGGAAGTGATCTCCATTTTCTAGTGGCTGAGCTGGTTGTTGTGAACTGTTGAGCACACAGGTTCCTGTTGCTTGCAGCTGGTCTTGTGGCACCTCTCCCAGTTCCTGTCCATGCTGAATGTCCTCAGGGAATCTCATAGCTGCCCTCCAGCATTTTGAGGTGTTGAGGATTTTGGCCCAAAGGGTTTTAACTGCTCAAGGAGAGTCATCTAAAATGGACTTCAGCTCCTTGTTGAGCACAAGCAGGAGGAAACTCTGACATACCAGAGCAATTGATGTGGTCATGTGTGCTGCCTTCCGGAAAAGTGGCTGTGGAGCATCCTCTGCCTGGAGGTGGGGAGGAGGAGGACACTGCTGTGGAGAGCAGGGTGACAAGCTCTGTTGGAGGCACAGACACTAAAGTCAACTCCTACGCTGGGACATGTGGTTCACTCTTAATTTCCTGCATCAATCACAGAGGTTAATGTGCCCTTCAGGAGGCCACATCCAACAGCCTGCTGGGCCGGAGGCAAAGCAATTCCATGGCTGTTTATGGTGTGAGGCTGCTGGAAGGACTTTCTGAACCCCATGTCTCCCACACATACACAGTCAGAGCAAGGTGTTGAGAGAGAAATTGATGCACAGGGCTCACTGTGGTGGGATCAGACTGTGCTGGGAATCAGAGGTGCCTGGGGTGGCTGTGGCCAGACATAGGGTTGGTTTCCAGGGAGTGAAACTCCATGTGGGTTGCAGGGTGAGGCCAGTTTCTGGGTCTGGGTGGTGCTGGAGCTTAGCCTAACTCACCCCATACAGAACCAGGATACCCACCCCCCATTGCTTCCCCTTAGTCCCCCTCAAACAACCTTTGGTCTGGATATGCGGGACGTCCCACTTTCCCACAGGGCGCAGAAAAGAAAGATAAGTCAGTGCTTCAAAGCCAGCCCACAACCCCTTTTGATTCTGCAGATGAAGGGTATGAGAAAGTCCCTCTTCTGCTCTGGTACCGGGAGAGACAGGCCAGTGAAGCCTAGTGAACACCAAAGCCACGCAGATGGACTTCCAGGATGCCATCGGCTTCCTCCCTGGCACATGGAGTAGATGGCATTTCCCCCCACCTCTAAGATGAGGAGGGTGGTCCCATTAAGGTCTGACACACAGTGACCTGCCTAGGGTTTTCTGGGCTCTCTGCCTCCATTGGTACCATGAGCAAGTCCATGCATGGGGACACAATGCAGCAGCAGGGCTTCTGCCATCAGATTCTTCTTGCAACCACCACCAAAAGAATCTGCTCCCTGTGTCCTGGACAGTACCATCATCACAGCATTCTTCTGTCCCTAAAAATGGGAATCACTGCCCGCATGCCCCCGTGACACAACCACTGCCAGTGTCTCTCCAGCCTTGGGGCTGGTCACAGAGATGAGACACAGAGACAGGGCTGAAGGTGTTGTTGCCACATAGATCTGGCCACTATAGAGCAAAATGCTCTGGAAAAAGCACCAGCTGGAGGCAGGAGAGTTGTCACATTGATGCACAGGGCCTCCATCACACCACACGCCTGAAAAACACAGAACAAGGTCCTTGTACCTGCATGGTTGTATCTGTCACTGGGCAAAACAGAAGCAAAAATAGCTGTAAAGGCTTATCCACATTTATGTCCAAATCCACCTTGTCTGCCTCTGCTTTCCCCATAACATGCTGCTGACATCACAGCAGAGTTCTAGGATGCATGGCAGACTTTCCTGGGAAAACACACTTTAAAATCCTGATCATGAGCCTTGTACTCATCTGACCTACTCAGTAGCACATGATCCATGCTGAAAATCATCTGGATACTAAATAATTATAGCCTAGTGCTGATAAAGGAGCAAACTCATAATTATCTTCAGAAGTTATTTGATAAATGATTTTAAAAGACCCACCATGAATCTTGTTAAAATTGGGAGGACCCAAAATCTGCCTGCAGCCAGGGGAGTGAGAGAATGAGAAAGAGGAGCTCTGGCCCTTCCATCCCCACATGGCAGCAGAGTGAATTTGTTGCTGACTCCCACAATGTGCGTTTTTCTTGCACCCCATTAGGCTTCCAAACAGTTTGAGTTCTAGTTCCTGCAGAGCAGTGCCTACTGCTGCCTCCTGAATGTGAATGCTGACAGAAGGTCTGGTACGTTCAGAGGAAACTTTGCTTTCCATTTGTCCTGATTTCACTGGGACAGAACCATAGGCCAGCCATGGGCTGCAGCTTGGAGCCAGCTAGGGCAGCTGACCTGAGCTGGTTCCAGGTGTATCCCATCTCATAATAAACCTCACTCTCGGTATAAAGGGGTGTCCTGGTTTGGGTTAGAACAGAACTAATTCTGTTCAGTGATTTTATTTTTTTAGTTGAAGCTCCTCTAAGAAGCTGCACTTTGAGACTAACAACATGTTTTCATAGACACTGTCAGCTTCTGGCAGTGATAAGGCCTAATGTTTAGATTTACTATCAGGGATGGGATGCAAAGCAAGGTCACTCCTAAATCTTGTGTCCCATGTTGGGGGGTGCAGGGTAAAGGCTGCACCTTCAGGGAGGAGCAGACAGGACAGGTGACCCCAAACTGACCAACTAAAGTTTTCCATCCCATATACGTCACATTCAATATATAAACTGGGGGTCAGTCTCCCCTTGCTAGATTGTTCTCCCTTGCAAGATTGTTCTTCCTTTCTGGTCTTCCTTTTCTTCTGTGCTTCTGTGATCCATAAGTTTCTGCATCCAATACCAGGATCCAGCCTGACTCATCTGCTGCTGAGGCCTACTGCTGCAGTATCACTGGTGATGTAGTTACCATCAAGGGGGGATTTAGGTTCAGTATTGGGTTCTGTACATATTTGTATATATTTCATTTATCAATTTTATTATTATTAAAGTAGTTTTAGTTTTATTTTCCAATCCACAAATCTCTCTGTCTCTCTCTTATCCCCTTTCCCTTCCCTGTCATTGGGTTGGTGGTTGGCCCAATCTCGACCCCCAACAAGAGGGAAGTTTGCTGGGGATGGGGATCTTGCTTAGTCTCTTGTTTGTGCCTGTGCTACTCCTGATGCTGCTGTTCTGCATTCTCTTGAGAATTGTTTTCCTCTTTAATGTGAGTGCCATATGTATGCTGGGATGAATATAACTTTGTACACTTTATGTTGGCATTGGGATTAGTTTGGCTGGTTCATTAAATCTGTTTTTATTCGAACCCATGGGTCTCCTCTCCTTTTCATGATCTCCCTTCTCTGCTGGGGGAGGGGTCATGGGGTGATAGAGCAACTGCTAGAGTTCAGCCCCAGATATGAGCTGAACACAGACACTGTTAAGAGTTTAAATAAAACCCAAAAACATAAAACACCACACACACATAAAAAATACATACAAAACCCCCTAACACTGAGCTACCTTTCTACTCCTCTTTGGATTCCCTGGGCTGACTGGGCGTCGTTTAAGGCTTTGGAGAAGACCTGGAGGGAAGGGGTGGAGGCCAATCTCAACCAGTCCTTCTCCATATATTGCAATATGTATGCACCTTGCAAAAGCTTGTTGTGCAAGAAGGGGCTTGCCCACTGCAGCCCACCCAGCAGCACCTTGCAGCAGGTCTCAACCTCCTGCCTCCCTGCAAGCTGCCCTGGAAGGTGCTGAGCTCTGTCTGCTCCACTGAGCACTGGCTCCCTTTGGATGGCAGCAAACAGCATCCTGTGCTGAGAGCAAGCTCTCCCTTCCTCCTGAGTTAGTGAAAATATTTTTTCCAGTCTGTAAACATTTGTGGGTGGATGTAAAAACCCAACCAAGCTACTGCATCATCTGCCAGGGCCGCACGCAGGTACTTCCATGGCAGCTGCCTGCTGGGGGAAGCTGTTTTGCACTGCAGTTAGGGAGCATTCTTCCCAGTAAGAAAACAAATTGAAAATAAAGGCTATTTTTCTCCCTCACTCTGCTAAGCCATGTGCTCCCCAAATGGCAACTCTTGGTTGGCTCATAGGTACTTGGAAGTGCTCTTTCATTGACAGGGTGAAAAAAAAATAGCTGAACCAAAGGGTTCTGTGAAGGTCCTTGTAGACCATGATTTGTGATTGTTTATTCTCAGCAGCAAAGCAGAATCCATTAGGATAGATGTGGCTGTGAAGGAGAACATTTCCCTTCTCCCTGTGAAGTGCAATTACAATAATAAGCTGCACAAGAGCGAGACCAACTTTTCAAGCAGCAGGTTCTGTGAGCAGCAGAGCACCTCCAGAAACCCTAGGACATGACTGGTGAGAGTGTGCTTGTGGAAATGCCTCTTACACCAAATCAGCACCACCAGCTTCCCTCCTCCAATGGCCTGTGGTCGGCAGGGCTCCCATCCAGGCAGGACCCTGCGGGCAGTGGCACTGGCTTCATCTGTCCTCGCCATCACAGACCAGGCCTGGAAGAGCTGGAGGCTGCTGGTGTGGCTTCACTCCTCCCCCCAGAATTGCTACTGCCACCGGAGCAGGAATTTCGTGCTGGCTGGAGGCTGAGATCCTTGGGTAGCTGCACTCTGGTTTAATCTAGCAGGATCCTCTTGGGAAAACAAGGAGATAAACCACCTCAGTAGTAATACTTAAGAGCTCTTAGATGTGAAGCTTTTGCCTTTTATCTCCCTCTAAATTAAGTATTTTTGTTTTTCCACAGTGGACCATCAGCTCTTCCCAGAGTGTGAGGGCAGCTGGAATGACCTGGGTACTCCATTGCCCAGCCCAGCTCTGTTTTGGGTCCCATTTAACAACAAGGGAGAGTGATCTGGCTGGTTTCCAGATCTCTGATGGTGGAGATTCCACCACATCCCTCGTTAAATTGTTTGAGTAGTTAATTGCCCTCATAATGAGCAGTGTGCATCATGTTTCTCATCTAAATTTCTGGGTGAAACTTCCAGCTCTGGTCTCCTCTTTGACCTGTATTAGATGAAAGAGCCTTTCCCATCCTGTGTCAGCTCCCCACACAGGCTTTCATGGTCTCAGCTGGAGACGCCCATGACCTCTGCCTCAGTGAGTGACTGAGATTTTGGAGTCTTGCAACTGCTTTTAAGCCTCTCTGTGTAGGTTCAGCTACAGGTCCAGGGAGCTCCATTTCACTCCCAGCCTCCCTTTAGAGGCTAGACAGCAGCACTGAGCTCCACCACCATAACACTAGCACCAAAGTAAGGTCCCAGTGCTGCCTCCTTGTTCCCCTTCTTCTGCTCAGGGTGGCAGCAGCTCTTTCAGCTGGGCGTGATGCACAAGCTCAGGTTCAAGATGTCAATGACAAATTTAGCTGTGCCCTTAATGTGTCCTCTGAGCCTTCTACAAAAGTCTCTGCTAAAGCAGCTTCCTAAAATGTCTGTGGAATGAGCATTTCTTAGGGCATATGATCCAGAGGAGGATGCACAGAGAACCTAGAAGGAAACCTGGGCTTGGGCAGAGCTGTTTTTAACCTCCTCAGCACCATGCTGACTGCATCTGAGAATATTGCTGACCAGGTTTGAGGTAGTGCTTAGAAAGGTTGAACAAAATATGTTTTATAAGCATGATGGTTGTCATGAATTATTTGACTATTCTTAATCAATTTACTCATTATCTTGTACCACCTGCTCTCCCTTTAAAAAGGACCTCTCTAGAGTATCCTGGGAGAGCCTTGTCCTTATCTGAAAAGTCTCTGACACCACAAGGTGTCTGGAAAAGCAGCCAACAGCAACTAATGAGTTCCTAAAGCTCCTCCAGAACTCCTGCATTCAATTAACCCAAACTTGCTGTTTAAGAATGAGCTTCTGAGAAGACTCATACCAGGCAGGGCAGAGCAGTGGATGACTGTGCACTGTCACACTGGTCTTGGTGCCTGCTACAATGTCCATCGAAGGAGAGGGATTAGACAGTCCATAGGTGTGCATAGCTTCATATTCCTCCTCCTCCTCCTCCAGGCTGCAGTTTCCCATTAAGATTGAGCACTACTGTAATTTAAGAAGTCAGTAGATAGCTACTCCCTCCACCGAGCACCACAGAGTGCAGAGGGAGGAGTGGCAGCAGTGCTTCCAGACAAACCTGCTGGGTAAGGGTCCAACGCACTAGACAGGGAGTTGCTGCCCCAGTCCAGGGAGCCATGGAGCTCCCTGGCGAGAAGGTCATGGAGAGGCCAGAGCTCGGGAAGTATTTGCTTAGGCCTCAGATGGGGACTTGGGGCTGTGACACCCTCTAACAAGTTGGCAGCAATAGTCACTGGAGAGTCTGTTGGCTCTGATCTGGTTTTCACTGCCCCATCTTTGGTTCCGATGCATTCCCAAAGGAAGATGCAGAGCAAGGGGTAAGGAGTTCACTGTGGGAGGGTTGCACTCCAACAGCACCAAATAATTTTAGTACTTCAAGAGTTTGCAGACAAGTCTTCCAGCATCATTAAGTGAAACTGCACAGATTGACTCTGTTGTTAAAGCATTCCCTCTGGAGCAGGGACTGCTGCTCCTGTGCTCTTGCTCTGCTCTTCCTTCACTTCTTTCCAGCCTCGTTATCTTCCCTGTCACAGCTTTGTGCAGGCGCAGTCACCCCACAGCCATGACTGGAGGGATCATCACCTCCCCACATCCTCACTGCTGAGTGAGCACAGTCTCAGCTGCATCCATCATTTTACTTGTCACCTTCTGCTGCAGGCTCCACTGCTGTGCCTCCATTGCTTTCGGCATCACTGCCTCTGTGTACTCCTCTTGCTGAGCAGCAACAGATCACATCATTTCTGAGCTCTTCTTGCTCTGATTTGCATGTTGTTGTTTTCTGCCTGGATCTCGCCTGACTGGATGCCGTGGTGGGATCAGCACTGGTTTCACTCCCTCTGGGCTCTCTACAAGCTGTTGGCCCATCTCTTGCTGGAGAAGGACTAATCACCCATCTCCACTGTGTCCAGCTTTCCTCTGGGTTTCAGCCACATGACACACAGAGCTCCCGAGTCTCACTGCCTGCTGGGGAGGTTTATTCCCAGCACCTTCCCACTCCCCAGAGAAACATCTGAGCTTCTCCAGCCACAGACTCAGCTCAGCCCAATGCTGAAGTCCTGCCTGTCTGGTACAGCCTCTTAGGAAGAAACCACAAGAAGCCAGACCATGGCAACCCCTCACAGAGACTTCTGCACCCACATTCACGCTGCCTTTTGCAACAGCCTCTGTTTCATATCCTAATTTAGTAAATGACCTCAACATGCCCTTTGCTGCCTCCTCTGCCTCATTAAGGAAGACTGCTGTTTAGGAGCTCGTTTTCGGCTGGTGGGCAGCAACAGCTCAAGATGACACCACTCACAGACACAGGAGCTCCTCAGCTCAGGCAGGGGTTTTGCACTACCCTGGCAGACCCCAGCCCCAGATCTCCACGATCCTGCCCAGCACTTGCTTGATCCTGCCCGAAGGTGTTACTCTGAGCTCCAGGAGAAAATCTGCTGAGATTTGTTTCTCCTTAAACTCCCCTAAGCTTATCTCTTGTTTCCTCCATTGTCTTCCAGCTGAAGAGGTGAGAACAAGTAGGAGAAAGCCCTTGCTGGCTGTCAACAGGTCCAGGTAGATCTTTTGGGAAGACTTAACCCAGGGCTGCAGGCAGAAGGCAGAGGGAGAAACTGCAGGAGCATGTCTTTGGGTTGTGAAAGGGTAGGAGATCTTTGAGGTCCTTGGAGTGCAAATGTTGCATGTTGAGGAAAAGTCAAGTTTTGAGCATTCTGGAATGAGTCTATTGCTTTTATTCTGGTTATAAATATTACCTCCATCTCTCTGAGCCTCCCACATCTTTTTGGCCTCAACCTCCGTTTCTTGGCCTCCAATGCATTTCCAGCCTGAACCTCCCTTTTGGGCCTCCCATCCTTTTTCAGCTTCCCACATGTTTTTGACCTTGCCTTATCTCTGGGCTGGCTGGAGGAGGGAGGCTGCAGGGAGGCTTTTTCTCCTTTGCAAGGCACAGAAGATACCCTGAAGCCTCCTGGAAGACTGCATCAGGTGCTGTAAGAGCCTGTGCCGTAGCCTGAGCTGTGCCTGGCATTGGGTAGGAATGCCAGGTTCCAGGTAGGTGGAAGACTCACACCCTCTTTGTGCACTGGAAGAGATTTCCTAAGGACTGATGTGAAGGGGTCTGGGGTTAATAAATTAGACCTGCTGTGACCTGGGTAGCTCTAACCCTGTTCTAGCACACTGGAGAACCTCACTCAATGCTGAGTGAAGAGGTTGAGTGAGGAGATCTTTCCGTTTGCTCTGCAGCTGTTGAGGGGCTTGTGGCCTGAGAACTGCTCATCTTCCTGTTTACCAGCCCTTAATTGCCACTGAGTTTGGTAGTCACTGTTGTACCTTTTAGATGGCAAGTGCTTTAGGATGCTGATGGAGCAGGTGACCAACTTCTGCTCCCACCTCTGAGTCTCCACAGCTGGTTTTATACAGGGAGAGGGCTGTACCTACCCCTTCTCACTCCTCCACCTCGGTGCCAGTGTCAGGCTTGTTCAGGGTTGTTTCACTACTGTCTTTGAAAGCATGTTCTCAGGGTTGCAAGGGTTGGCTTGTACCTACTGGGATGTGAGGCTTTCTACCTTACCCAAATCCCCCTTATCCATATGCATGATGAGATACTCTTTACCTACCTGATACTTGGCAGATATTTCCCCAGGACCCTGCACCCTTTGCTTGGGATTTTCACGCAACAGTTCTCTGTTTGCCCTCCAGAACAAGGCTCTAGCCAAGCTTTCTCCTCAGCTCTGTTGAAGTTCTGTGTTGAATGCAAAATCACGTCTTCATGTGTGCTTCCCTCAGAGCTTACAACTGATCCATGTGCTTGCAAGTGTAATGGATGTTTTTCCAACATGAATATCTGAAAGCTGGGACCCACAGCCTGAAGATCCTAGGGAAAGGCACAGGCAAATGTGTGATCCCTCCACATGCCTGACCCAAGGTTCTTGAGATCCTTTCTCTACTCCTGAAGTTCTCGACAGGACAAGACTCTGCGCAGACCTGCTGGTGGCCATGGCCACGCTGCACTCAGCAGGCTCCATACCAATGTGGGACCTTGGAGAAAGAGCAATACAGGAGAAGCTACTTCCAAACAGGAGCTGTGTGGTGGTGGCAGAGATAAACCCCCAGTTCTCCAGGGTGTCGGTGGCCTGTCCACACCCTGTCACATTATTTTACTTTGTCTGTAGCCTCCAGGCTTTTTTCGATTTCACTGAAAAGCTAAAAGGTCCTTGCAGAGAGGATATGATCCCTGAACCACCAGCCCCATTCCCTGAGCCACCAGACCTATTCCCTTGGCAGCATCCATCCTCTACAGGGAGCAGTGGGAGGAGCTCTGTGGAGTTGGAGGAGTGCAATGGGAGGTGGCTGTGATGCCCAGGCAGAAGGGACTGAGCAGAGGTGGCCCTTTCAGGTGCCTGACCTCATAGTCTGAGGGCTCCTGTGTGTGTGTTTTCACTCTGACATCTTTTAGGCTTAAAAATCAGGCTGAACAGGGAAAATCAGACTGTCACATGAACTGCTTTGTGCCCCACGTGGATCATCAGCTCATTCATCCTGTGGAGGCACAGCACCAATGCCTGGCTGAAGCAGCTGAGGTTCTCTTCCAGCCCTGGACATGGCTGGAATGGCTGTTACCCTCTCATTGCCCACCCTCAGCAGACCTGGGTGGGGCTTTTGGGTTTCATGGTCAGGCTGGGAGCACCTGGGCACTGTTCCATAGCTGGAAGGGTAAATATCTGTTTACTCTGCTCTCCACTCCCTGCAAAAGTTTGCATTAGTGGGAGCCTGTGAAGCTGAATCTGTTCAGCTATCTGAGGACTAGTTTCATGGTGGAGTTGCTGTGGGGGCAGCAGGACTCTGGATTAGTGAAGGCTTGATGAAACAAGCAACAGAGACCAGAGAACTTGTGCTTTATTTTGGTGGTGAAGGAACGTCCTGGCTTCTGGAGTGACCCTCCAAGGATATGTAGGAGTCCGCTCCTGTGTCTTTATAATTCAGCAGAAGGTTTTTCCCCAGAGATGTTGCTTTAGGTGCCACTGCCAGAGCAGAGCAAGTGGCATTTTGGCTCTATGTCATGACCCTGGCAAGGTAGAGGAGACCTGGCTGGGGCACGTTGTGCAACACACCTGCCCAGCCCGGTCTGGGAATGGGAAGGACTGGGGCTTGTCATGGCATGGGGAGGCTTTGGAGACACCCACCACCCCCTGCCTAGGAGCTTCCAAAACAAGGAGCAGCTCTTGCAGATGTTCTGGGGAGTTCCCTGCTTCCCTCCAGCTTACAGTTTCATGTCTTGCCTCTCCTGTGCTCGCTCCAAGGCAATGGGTGTCTTATCTCAGCACCTTGTCCCACCCCACTGCTGCTCCCCAGAAGTGCAGAAGCAAAATTAGGGGCTGCTCCTGCTGGGACTGGTCTGGGGTCTCCGCTGCAGAGCCTCACCTTCCTCCTGGAGGCTTCTTCTCCAGAGAGAAGGTCTCTCCCTACAGAGGGTTCCTCATCAGCATGGATTGGATTTGCTAACACTTGTGTTTGCCTGGAGCAAACCCACTTAACCTGCAGCTGACTGGGATGGCTGAGCTCTGGTGTAAGGGGAATGCAAACAAGCAGCTGAAACACGGAGACATTTAGGAGGTGGCTGGAATCCTGGCTAGGTAGCCCTCAGTTCTCCAACCCTGACTCCTTTCCTGGGTGAGAATTTCCCTTCTGGGGACTCCAGGGGAGGCAGAAGGATGAGATTGCTCACAAGCATGTAGTGCAAAATCCTGTCCTTGGACTCTCCTAAGAGCTGGACTGGGTTGAGAACGTTTGCAGGACTGGTTGGTGTGCAGTGAGGAGGTGCACCATGCACCTGAGAGAAGAGGTTTTGCTCTTTGGGAGCAGCTCAGCCCTGCTGTGGGTGCTTGTGCAGGAGAGCGTTGAACAATGAAGCCTTAACAAAGGTTCCTTGAGGCATTGGGCAAGTGGACCCTAAGCCAGAAGAGCTTGTTTTGGGGCAGGTGAGGCTTCTGGTTTGCTTATCATGGGAGAGCTGGAGCTTGGATCAGGCTCTGAAATTCCAGGCCTCAACATGAGGTGGTGCAAAGCATCCATTTCCCATCTGTGAGCTGGAGCCTTGGCTTCCTGTGCAGCAGCAAGGAAGATCTGAATGCCTTTGGGGAAGAGCTGGAGATAAAGGAGGTGCTAATGAAAGCTAGAAGAATGAAGTCCTCAAAACATAAAGAGAAAATGAGAAGAGATTCTTCTAGGGGAATTCATCCATCCTTGCCCCTCTGTGGGCTGCCTGTCTGCTCTTCAGAAGCAGCAGGAAGAGGGATTCAGAAGTTTAAAATATTTTTTCCCCTCTAAGAAGAGTTTTTGGAAGGGGAATCCTGCTCTGTACCCTTGTGGTAGTTATCCACTAAGCAACCCAGGCACGCGGCATGGCTGCAGCATCTCAGTTCCATTTGTGAAATGCAGATGCTAACGCAGAGGAGCCTTGGGCAGGATAATCGTGATTCCTCGAGTCCCAGCAAAAAAACCCCCAGATATCCCCTGCTCAAAACGCACAGGTCCTGCTGAGAGGGCTGTTGAGCTCTCAGACTGACTCCCTGGGTAGATGGAGATGCTCTCCCCACCCCTGGGGAATGTGAGTCACTCTGGAGTGGTTAGCACACCAGCACTGAGAGCTCTACCCTGCTGCTGCCCTGCGTGCTCAATTAACGTGCCGTTTGAACCCACACCGTCAGTATTTTGGACACATGCATACACACAACACTGCTGTAACAATAAGTCTTTGCCCAAGGTCACCTCCAGCTTCTAATGCAGAGACCAAACTAATCCCAGCGTTCACCACGGTGTGAGCAGAGCTGTTGTCTGCCCGTGATTGCTTAGGAAAAGTGTTTGGAGGACTTAAATAAACATATAGTTCTGCCGCTGAGCTGAGGTCTGGTGGGTCACAGCCTGCTCAGCCCCCAACATAGGATCTGTTCTGCAGGTGGAGCCTCAGCTCTGCACACCCATCGCTGCTCTTAAGCCCCCCTATTCGTGAGCAACAGCTGATTTCTGGGGGCAGAGGAAGGCTCTGGGGCTGACCCCCAGTGGTCAGCCCAGCAGCTATTCCAGTCCCACCTCTCCCTGTGCTTCCCAGCCCTGCCAGCCTGCTCAGCTATAGCCAGTGCTGGGAGCTGCTGCGACATCGTGACACCACGCAGCTGGCCCCAGCTGCACCATGCTGTCTAGACTTTATTTCTCCCTAGTGCGCTGTGGGAGGATGCCTGAGGGAGTCTGAGCTCCTGTCCCAGCCGAGCTGCTAGCGCCTGCTCCCCAGCAGAGCTTGTGCAGCCAGGCTGTCACTCTGGAGTCCTTGGGAATGGGGGTCTGCTGTCATATCCTGCCATCTGCTCTCTGCGAAGGGCCTCGTTTCTCCCACAGCCTGTTGTGCCTTGTCTCAGTGATGCACATCTGCGCTGTCCCCCTTGCTGTTTCACCCAGCCACCAGCCTGGCGCGTGCCCAGCAGCCTGGATCCAGCCCTGGCTACTGGCAGTGGCCTGCACCAGCCCTGTGAAGCCCTGTCTGAACAGAGGAGGACCGGGCTCTTTGGCTGTTTGCTCCCCTCTTGCTCCTTCTGCACGGATGCGAAAGGCAGATGACTGACATGACTTGGTCACAGCTGTGCAGGCTCTCTTTTTGCTGCCAGAAAAGAAGAGATAGGGTTTGATGCAGAACAAGTGGTCTAGTGGTTAGGACTCAGTGCTCTCACAGCTGGGATCTGGGTTCAAATCCCAGTCAGGGAAGCTTTGTTGTGACCTAGTCTTAGGGAATCCTGCTCTGGCAGGGGGGGTTGGACTAGACGATCTTTCCAGGTCCCTTCCAACTCTTAACACACTGTGAAGTGGTGCATGTTAACCATCCCACTGTCAGATCCTCTGAGGAAAGAGGGTCTGTGATTCCTCCACACAGTGAGATGTGTGTAGATGTGGCTGGACATGGCTGTGGGGTTGACCTACACTGCTTGGTACAGCACAGCCACCTCATTCCACCAGACAGTCACAGCGTGGCAGATACCATATGCTCAGTGTCTGATTGTACCAGTATAGCACAACTGTGTGAGTTGGTGTGAGCATGAGTGCAGTGTTGATGGTATCATAGCATGTCAAAGGCAGAAAATGAAGTGGCTGCAGGTCAGTGCACACCATCACCCACCAGAACCTCTCTGTGTTTCACCTCAAGGAGCTCTTGGAGCTAGGATATGTTTTCCCTCATGTTTGTTTTGAGGACTCATCCTGTTTGACACTCAGGGCAGTCTCCAAACAAGTAACCTGCACAGCACATTCCCTCCTTACCAGAAGAAAATCACACTCCTGGTTCCTTCTCCCTTGCCTCCCTTTGATGTTGTTGTCGTGGTTTCATATATATGTATATGTTCACCTCATGCATGTCAATGCAGCCTCACCCGACAGCTCATGAGCATGTGGGGAATGAACACCTGGACATCCTCTGAGTGATTTAAGCGATTTTTCGGCCATAACTGCCTATGGTAGCACAAATACATTGAAGGGCTCACTGCTGGGGAACTGGGACTCACTGTGAACAGAAGAACATACATGAGCCTCCATGACAAAAGACAATATGTGGTCCTTTATGACATAAGAATATATATTGTTCTCCATGATATAAGAATGTATGTGGTCTTCCAAGATGTAAGAATGTATGTGGACCTTCATGATGTTAGAACATAGATGGATTTCCATGACATAAGAACATACATGGTCGTCCATGACGTAGGAACATATATAATCCTCCATGACATATAAACATACATGGTTTTCCAAGACGTAAGACCATACATGGTCCTCCATGACGTCAGAACACACCATATTGACAGAGGAACCTCCCGGTGCCCCGATGGGGTGATCTCAGCTCACACTAGGGCGGAAAGCTGCGAGGGTCTCTTCATCCCCCTGCTCTTCCCGGGACCCCGCGGCCTTACCTGCAGCGGTAAGGGGCGTGCCCGCGGGAGAGGCGTGCCCGCGGGAGGGGCGTGCCCGGGGCGTGGCGGCGGCGGGAGCGCGAGCGCGGCACCGCCCCCTCCGCCCCGCGCGCCGCCGCTGCCNGGTGGCGGCTTCCCGCTCAGGTTTGCCGGCTGCGTTCCCGCGGGGAGAACTGGGGGTGGGCCGGCGCCTTCCAGCACTACCGCGGCGGGCAGTGGGCGCACCTCGCGTCCTTTCTGGTCGTTCCTGTTCGCGGGAACCGGCCTGCCGGGAAGCGACTACGGCTTATCGTCGGGAGCGGGTCTCACTCGGCTTCTCGCATCGTGCCAACCCCTGCCTGCTGGGCTAACGGCCCAGCACCTCCCACCCCTCCTCTCGTTACCCCCGGGTACAGCCGGTCCCATCCCTCCGGTTCCCGAGCCCGCAGACCACGTTCTAAATCCCGGTTCCAGGATCCGGCTGCTGCCGGTGGGTAGCTCGGTGCGGAGCCGGTGCATTCTGCCGGCTTCAGCAGCGTGTCACAACCTCGATCACGATATAAAGTTTGGTTAGATGGACGTGAGGAGGTAACAGGGGCTTCCGGGACTGGCACAGGGAGTTATACGGGGAGGAACGGGAACATGTGGTGTATGTACTGGTGCAAACCCACCATGGAACCGGGAGCTGGGCAGCATTCCTTAGGATATTGCTTGTGAGTTTTACTGTCTCCGATATTCTCGAAGATGTCATGGCTGGTCTTAGAGTGTGTTCTGCTCGAGCTGAGAATCTCCTGTTAGGAGAGGCTCCTGGGTGACGTGTGGGACCTGAATTTCTTCGTCCTCACGCTTTATTTGTGTGTCCTGCCTCCAAAACCACATCGACAACGCGATTCACTGCTCCGACATGCACAGCTGAAGGTGCTTGTAGCATGGCTGGGGCATCAAAGAGCCTTTCTGCCCAAGGGTGGTTGGGTTTCTGTGGAGGACGAGTGGCTCGTGTTGCTCCACCGTCTCCCCAGGTCTCAACATGCTCCAGCTCTGCCCTGCCTGGTGCTGGCACAGGCCTTTGGCTGAGCCGCAGAACCTCCACTGAGCCTTTCCTGCTGGAAGGTGGCTTAAAGGCGACCGGCTCTGCTTGATGAGTTGCTGCAGCCAGACAGGAACTGGCATCACTATGGTGCCAACCGGAGCATTGCCCATCACACTAGGGAACTGCTGGCTCCTGAGGGGCATCAGCTGGGTCACTGCTGGGCAGCATCTGGTGAAGCCAGGCAGTGCTGCCTGCCCATCACCCTATGTGCTCGGGTTGAGTGGAGGCTTAAGCTGCTCCTTGACCCTTGTAATAGGATCAGCAGTGCACTTCCCTTCCTCCTTCCCTCTCTTCCCTTCCTCCTTCCCTCTCTTCCCTTCCTCCTTCCCTCTCTTCCCTTCGTCCTTCCCTCTCTTCCCTTCCTCCTTCCCTCTCTTCCTTTCCTCGTTCCGTCTCTCCCCTTCCTNTTCCCTTCCTCCTTCCCTCTCTTCCCTTCCTCCTTCCCTCTCTTCCCTTTGCTATCACTCTCCCTGCTCCAGGAGGGCAGTGGTGCACTATGACTGGAGTGGTGCACTGTGTGCCAGAGCGGTGTGGCAGCTGCAGGCAGAGCTCTCCTGCTCTCCAGGTGCCATGGGCTCTGTGCTGGGGCTATTGCAGCTGCGTTTTACCTGCTGGGAGGAGGACCCTTGGAATTCATAGTATTAATAGGATGGCCCAGGTTGGAAGGGACCTTAAAGATCATCTAGTTCCAACCTCCCTGTCACAGGCAGGATGCCATCCACTAGACCACATCCAGCCTAACCTTGAACAGGGATGGGACATCCACAGCTTCTCTGGGCAACCTGTTCCAGTACCTTACCACCATCTGAGCAAAGAATTTTTTTCCTAAGATCTAATGTAAATTTTCCCTCCTTCAGTTTGAACTCCTCACTGGGTTCTTGCTCCTTACGGAGGGGTGATAAGACCAGCCATGATACAGGAGGAATCAGGTTTGGGCAGGTGGTGGTGTGCTGTACAGCCCTAGGTGTGCCAGTTGCTCCTGCAGCCGTGTGAGGCAGGTCTGTGCCCTGTGGAGCCTTCCGCAGCAGCGGTTGTGCAGCCAGGTCCCCAGCCTGGCACAGCCTGTTCTGGGAACAATGCTTTGGAGAAAGAGATGGAGCTGCAGCAAGTGAGGAACTCCTCTGCCCTGGCAGAACGTTGCCCTTGCTGGTATGAGCACAGGTTGGGGGGTGATGTGCTGATGGTTTGAGTGTCATTGAGAATGTGTGCGTGTGTGAGAGCTCACAGACCATGTGAGACTGGTGACTGATTTTTAAAATCAGGGTTGTCTTGTCTCTTGATCATCTCCTCAATGGACAGGGAGGGGTGGTTCCAAACCTGCACTGGGTTGCTCAGCCTGACCCCCCTGGACTGTGGCTTTGTGCCATCAGGGCTGGAGGCTGCAGGACTGTCTGAAGCAGAAGGTGGGAGGTTTGAGCCTTTATCTCAGGTCAGCTCCTGACTTCTGGCAGTCATCACATCTCGAAGGCTGGTTGCTGGTCAGACCATGGCTCTGGAACTGTCCCCTCCAGCCACACTGGAGACAGAACTTTCACTGCTGGTTCTTCAGATGAAGCTAATAAGCTGTGTGGTGGTGATGTATCTCTGGAGGGTTCCTGCTTCCGATAACATCTCTTTGCTCCCTGAAATCTCTGGTGGGCTCATACTCCCCTCTTTGGGGTGAACTAGCAGAGTGTCTCAGGAGGGTTTGTGGCTGCAGAGAGAGGGGTGAACAAACAGCCTTAGGGAGGTTTGGGGTCAGTGCTTGAACCTGTGTGGCTGCTTTTGCGTGTTTTTTCTGTTCTTCCCCTGGAAAGCAAGTGCATGTTGCAGCTTAATGTGTGCCTACCTTAACTGTCATCTTCTGCAAACGAGCGGCTCCATCAGCCTCTCCTGTTAACGAGAAGATGCAGTGGGGAGGCTGATGACTGGCCTCCATCGACTGCCTCCTCTGGTGCCATTGCCTGCCTGGGGTCCTGAAAATGCCAGGGCAGGAGGTCACTGATGAGAGAATGGGGCATGTGTGTGCGGCTGAAAGCCGCTTTGTGCGGTGCGAGGGCGGTGTGGCTGTGACTGTGGCTGTGACTGTGGCTGTGACCATGGCTGTGGCTGCTGGCAGGCTCTGGCAGCCCAGCAGCAGATCCTCTGCCGCCTTCCTGTTTTCTTATGCATGGCTGCCAGAAAACGTCGCGTTGGCTCTTTTTGCCCAGGACCTGCGCCTCTCTCTCTCTCTCTTTCTCTCTTTCTTTCTCTTTACAGTTGGACTCGATGATCTCAGAGATCTTTTTCAACCATAACGATGCTATAATTCTGTCCTTTGCTGAGTGTGAAGAGGGGGACAGTGCTGAGCCCCGAGCCTGTGGGTTGTGTCGTCCTTGGGGATGACATGGGCAGGAGCTGGGCATGCTGCAACCCTGGCTTTGCAGGATGGAGGTGAGGGGACCCTGCCAGCATCGCTGAGATGTGCAGCACTTGGTGCCTTTGGCATCTGCCCTCCCCCCTGCTCCTTGTCCCAGCCCAGAGCAGGCTGGGGAGTGAGGCCAGCGGCAGAATAGCTGCTTTTGTGCCTCTGGCCACGCTGGCCTTTTTCAGGAAACAGCTTATTGTGTTCTCTGGCAGCGCCAGGCTCCGTCACTGCCTCCGCTCCTGCCTCTGCTCTGTCCTTGCCTGTGGGCTGCCCTCAGCCCTGGGTCCCAGTGGGTCCTGTGTCCAGGGGGCACTGGCTGGGATGGGCAGATCCTCACAATTACTCAGCTGGGACCCTCAAGGCAGCCCCCACCCCAGCAATGCCCACGAGCACGGTGGGGAGAGGAGCAGGGTGCTGCCCTGTGGTGAGAGGGCTTGGTGACAAAGAGCTCTTTGTGCCCAGCTGCCCCTCACTGTGCCCAGCTTGGCCGTGCTGTGCCCCTTTGCTCTGTGATGGGTGACGCATGGCCCCATAGGGCTGGGATGCACCCAGACCTGGGATAGGTGCCAGGCATGTCTTCCTGGGAGTTTGGATCTCTTTTGTCTTCTCCCTGTGCCCTGTTTTAGCTCTGTGGTGCCAGCCTGCCTTTGTGCAGGTCACATCCCTATGTCACCAGCAGGGCTTGGTTTTCTTCTGAGCAGACCAACCTGCCATGCCTCTGGGTGCATAAGTGCAGGGGACATCACTCTGCCACCCCTTTCCCCTGCTGCTCTTTCCCCTTTGGGGTCTTCTTCACAGCCAGGCTCAAGCTGTCAACTCTTTCCTGTACCTCCACCCTAGCCATATCCCCCTTTCCCTTTGCCCATTATGTCCTCTTCTTCTGCACAGGGCTGTTTGTAGGGGATGTTGCCTGTACCAGTTGTCCCTCAGTGTGACACCAATGGCCCCTGTGAGAGCCCAGGACCAGTGAGGAGTCGATGCACCATCACTCCCCTCATCACCCAGGTTCCTGCAAAAAGTTCTGAGGCTGTTCCTGGTCTTGGCCAGGGCCACCCTAGGATGGTCCAGGCACATTTTGGGCTGTGCTGAGTCTCTTAAACTGAAGTGGCAATAGCTGGTGGGAGTCGGAGGCTGTTTCCCTATGAAAACCATGTTTATTATTTAAAACCATCCTGGCTGGGGTGTGTCTGGGCTCGGGAGCCTGCTGTGAGCAACCTGGCCTGATACAGAATGCCTGCCCTTCCCCGGTTCCCCGGCTGGGTGTTGGCAGCTGGATGTGCTTCCTTTGGGGCATTTCCTGTGGGATTTCCGCACTTGGAAAGGAGGAGGGTGCAGGTGGGTCTGATTCCAAGGGGATCTTCAGGGAGTGCCCTGTGGGTGGATGGGGATGCTCACTCTCATCCAGAAAGGGTTGAAAGTGATGCTGGATTTGTTTGCTCTCAAAAAATAAGAGTGGAGAGACTAAATGGGAGCTGGTTGGGAGTGGAGTTATTTTGTTGTTTGTTTTTTGGGGGGAGTTGGGTGTGTTTTTTTACAGCTGTTGCAGAGTTGGACGCTGCAAGCTCCCACATCTTTAAACTCTGTATTTTATATAGCTCTCCATCTGAACTCTGTACTTGAGGGGGAAAAGGTAAATCCAATAGCTTGTGAAAGCCAACATAAGAAATAATTGGACTCCTACTGCATGAGAGAGAAGCTGAGGGCAGACCCAGGAGATTCTTTTTGCAGGCTGTGCAGGAGGGCGTTCAGCAGGTCTGTGTGCCAGGGCTGCTGGTGAGGGCGCGGTGTGTGTGCCTGGAGTGCCAGGGCTTTGCTGGCTCTGTGACATGGCTTAGGATCCCCCAGGGAAAGGGGCTTTGTGCTCTCCAGAGTGTTGTCACTGTCTGTAGCTGGAACTCCTGTCTGAGGGAAATGAATCTCTGGGTCTGTTTGTCAGATGCTGGAGCTCGACCACAGTGAGGTAATGGCCCAGAAATTAAATTTCATTTTAATACGCAAACCCAATTTCGAGATGGTTGACCAAAGGAGAAAAATTAACTTCAGAGAGCAGGCAGAGGCCTTCCTGAAGTAGGACTGAAGCAGAGCATAATGAGAGTGTGCTGGCTGAAGATCTGTGTGGGAGCAGATGTGTGCACACACCCCTCTGAAATGCAGCTGGAGCAGGGCAGGAGAGCTGTGCTGCCTGTCCCAGTTCCTCCTGTCTTTCTGGGATGGTGGGATGCTACGGGTGCCAGTGCAGGATGCTCCAGGTGCAGAAGAAATCCAGAAACTCTGAATTGTTGCAGAAACATATTGGCTTAGGCCATGTAAAGGCATTTTGTTTATCTTAAAGCATCCGACGTGTTCTTGGGGCTGGCGCTGGGGAGCTGCTGGAGTTCCTCTGGCAGCACGTCCCAGGAGCAGCCTGCACGCACGTTGCTGTCTCCTGAGCCCTGTCTGTGTCTCACCAGCACTCCTGTTGCCGAAGGCTTCTCCATCGATGGCTTTGCTTTGGTGCTTGTGTCGTCTTCTCCCAGAGCTGAGAAGTTTGTGAGGGGCCAGAGAACAGAGTGAGGATCCCAACCGGCTCTGGAGCTCTACTTGTGAGACCCTGAGCTGCATCCTGCTGTATGCTGGAGAATGAGCCAAACTCATTTGCGTTTGTTTAGCAAATTCACCCTGATGTCTTCTGGCCTGTGCTTTGCATTCACGGTATATTTATGGCATGCTGGGACCTGGCTTCAGCTCTCCTCGCCAATGCCTCTGACTGCCTGCATTGCTATTTTTTTTTCCCCTCCCAGAAATGTGCTATGAGGTTTTTGGGTTTTTTGTGGGTTGTTGTTTTTTTCTTTGCTTGGAGGTTTTCCCTGGCTGCTCGTGGCTCCAGCTCTTGCTCCCTGGTGCTGGAAGCGTTAATGTACCTACAGGAAGCAGGAACAGGCTCGGCCTTGGTTTGCAGGAGAGTGGTAGGTGCCGAGCTGCACAACTTGGGGTCTTTTCTGTGGTGAACAATCCTGGCCATGGTCATCTTCTTGCCTGGGGCATTCCTTCCCCTCCTTGGCTGGTGGGCGAGAGATGTCCTCTGGTGTCCCTGCTGCCCACATGACCATGCCTGAGGTTCTCCTGCTTTTCTGTGCTTCACCTCTCAGACTTGCTTTCCTCCTGGGAAATCGCCTGTTTCCTCACGGATGAGTGCTGGCCTGTCCCAGGAAAAGCCTCCTCCTATTTATCCTCTCTGGGATTTTTCTTCTCAACCTTCAAATCCAGGCCTCCTGGCTTCCCTATTCTCCCTCAAAATTATGGTCCTTCCCTCTGTTTCCCAAAGCATCTGCTTCACCTCCCCTGGTCCGTGTTGACCCATCCCAGCTCCCTCCTTCCCTGGCTCCCACAGCTGCCTATGACAGGTGCTCTGCAGCCTTTTCATGGTCGAACCAGGAGGATTTCTTCCTCACAGCCTCTAGAGATGCTCTCTCCTGTTCATTGTTCGCTTGTTTCAGCTCTTCTAGTGTCTCTTCCCTTCTCTTCTGGCGCCTCCTCTCCCTCTTCACTACAATGTCCTTGCTATCCCTTACCTTTTTTCAAGCCCATTGCTCTCCCAATAACTGGTGGCACCCAGGTTGGGTTTCCCCAACCTTTCTCCTTCTAAACCTCTGCTGCCCTCCTGACACAGAAGGTCTTTTGATAGCTCCTGCCATGCCTGAGCCACCTCTGTGAGAGTCTGCATATGGAGAGAAAGTTCATTTTTGAGGAGAATGTTGTTCTGGTCTTTGGCTTCATTATGCTTTGAAAGGAGGGGGCCCAGCTTCTGGCTGTCATCAGAGGATGCTTTTCTGCGTCCTGGCTACTGTCACCTTCCTGCCCCCTTGTTCCCACGAGTCACGTTTGCATTTTTCTGGCATGAAGTATTTCGGCCTCTCTTCGTCCCTTTTATCGGCTTCCTGAAGTCCTTTAGCAGCACTTCATGCCAGGAACAATCGTTGAGCAGCATTGTGTTCCTGCTTGTGGGAGGTGATTCGGGCTGGTGGGGGGTCATTAGTGGCAGGGTGATGTGTGTCACCAGTCGAGGTGCCTCAGGACTGATGTTACCACATAGCATGGAGTGGTGGTGACCTCAGCCATGCTGGAGCTGCTGTGGGAGAGGATCCAGCTCCTCAATGCAGTGTCCTTGCTGCACATGGGGATGGCAGTCAGCAGGAGCAGGGACTCGGCCTCCTTCCCACTGCCTGGAGAGCTGCTCAATGCTCAGCTCCTTGGCTGAGAGGACCATGGTCTGGGCATGCCATGATGAACTGATTTATAAAGATATCTTTTTTTTTTTTTTTAAACTCTTTCACTCCTGCCAATACTTTCTCAAGCCTCCAGGCAGTGGCATGGTCCCTGGGTGACCTGTAAAGGGCCGTGCTCCCTTTAGCATCCTTGGGATTCGTGTGTATTTGTTATTCTTTGCCAGCCACGAGCTTTGCCATCCATTGAATGCTTCCCCATGGAGCATCCCGGCAGTTGGCTGCTCTTGGAGGCACCTCTGTGTAAAACCTGTCTGCAGCCAGCCCCGTGCAGGGGCTGTGATTAGTACAAATGCAAAATAAAGAGCGTTTTCCTCTTCCTTCAGATCATTACAAGAACACTTTACTGTTAGGTAGCAGGTATTGTCTGTGCTGTGCCTCTTGTCGCTGCCTCCCTCCCTCCGGCAGCCCGCAGGCAGGGAGGGAGTGGGATGGCAGGAGAAATTGCCTTTGTAGTATCTGCTTCATCTAATGAATTGCATCTGAGGAGAGCTGAAAGGGGTGGTGGAGAGATCCACAGCCCTTGCTAGCCAGCAGGAAGATCTCCTTGGTTGCCTCTTGGAGCATGGAGGAATGCTCCAGGAGGTGCACAATGGCTGACCTGTACTGTCTGGAGCGTGGGCTGTCCTTTTAAGGACCAGGGGCGATGGGGCCACCGCTGCAGTCGTAATGCTCCAGGGAATAGGGTGGCATTGGGTGATCATCCTGCATGCTCGAGGCTGAGCCTGCGCTGCAGAGTGGCATGTTCAGGGGTTATGCTCTGGTCCTTCCTCACAGTCTGATCTGTTGGATGACTTGGTGAGCTGCTCGTTCCTAACCCAGCTGTGTGTGCTCGGTACCTGCCTTGCTTGCTCAGTGTCTAATCCCCATCCTGACATGAGCCATGGGATGTGGTGGGTGGTGTCCTGCAGCAGTGTAGCCTTATTGGTGTCCTACTGACGGCTTGGCCTTGATCAGAAAACTTCGTGGCAGAGGAGCAAGCCCAGGGCTGCTCTGGAGGATGTTGAGTGTTGCATTGCTGGTGGAGCATCCTGTGAAGTGCCACCAATGCTGTGTCCCATTGATTAAGGGGGAAACTAACATTGAATATTTGGAGAGGATGGCTGAGGACCGGACAATGAGACAATCTAGGTGTGGGGTACAACACAAAAGAAGCTGCAGGGATAAAGATTGAACAGAGACAAAGAAATTGAATAGAAGCACCAGGCTGGGCGATGGGACAACTTAATGGTCTGGGTTTGGAGCACAACACAAAAGAAAACCAAAGATCAGCTGGACCCGGTCTTCAGTCTGGCATCTCGATTCACAAAGGGGGACCTAGGGGGTGGTGTATATGCATATGTAATATGTTGATAGTTTCCCGAAACACATTACAGTTCAACTGTACACCTGAAATACTTTGTAGATGGTAGCCTGGTGCATATGTAATGACACTCTGCAACTGCATTGATAGTTTAATCACTTTGTAGATAGTAGCCTGGTGCATATGTAGTACTTGAAATACTTTGTAGATGGTAGCCTATTTCTTATGTAATACTTTTATAGAAATGTTGATAGTTTCAATTGTAACGTAAAATAACTTCTTGTTGCATATGTTATACCCTGTAACATAAATAGAGCATGGCTCAGGCAGCAAGGTGTGCGTAGTTTGGTGGAAATATCCCCTGTGCACCCGGCACCGAGAATAAACCTTTTCGTGAGTAAAAATATTGATTAATTTCCTTAAATCACCATGGCATCCAGAGCAGGGGGTGGGACATGAGGGCTCTGCCATACTGGCCCCCTCTGTGTGCTGGACCCTCCTTGCTCACGCTGTAGAGCATGAGATCCTTTGCTTTCTAGCATGCTCAGGGTGTTCAGGGCTGCACCAAGGGGTTCATGTGAGCAGCTGGAACCTGGAACTGGTGGTGCTGTACCTGTGCACTCCCTGCTGCCTGGGTTGGGTCTGGGATGCAGATCTTTTCAAGCCAGCACTGCGGGCTGGGTGATAAAACCCAGCCGAGCTGGAGCTGCAGAAAGCAGAACTTGGCACTTGCAAGTGGGTGGGCACCAAGCAGCAGTGACAGCACCAACATGCCGAAAACATCCAGCTCTCCAGAGCCAGCACCACCCACTCTCCCATGGTCAGTGGTGTGGGAGATGCGGGAGCTATGGAGCTGCTAGCAGCTCAGTGCTGGGTAGCAGGATGGGTGCCAGGGGGCAGGGGCTGGCTGGCTGCTGGGCTCCAAGCAACTTGTTGTGATCCCTGGGCCCAGGGCTCCAAGTGTGGCTGTGAAATGGTGCAAATGCAACTGCAAAACCATCTCTGTGTTGGGTGGAATACGACTGGGGGAAGCTGAGCTGGTCGAATTGGTGCTTTTTAGGGCCTTTTTGAAGATAAAGGGTAAAAATGCTTATGTGCAGAAGTGATTGAGGGCTGTAGAGTCCTCTCCAAAGGGATGCTAATGGTTATGAGTCACCTCAGAGCACAGAAGCATTTCTTGAAAGGCTTCAAAAGACCTGTTTAAAGCTCTGGCAACTCGTCCAGGGAGCTCTGATGTCCCTGTCCCCCCATTATAGTATCATATCATAGTATTGTCTGAGCTGGAAGGGACCCAATAGGATCATCGAGTCCAGCTCTTAAACCCATGGAGGACACTCCAAGAGTCGCCCCATGTACCTGAGAGTGTTATCTAGCGCTTATTAAAATCCATCAGGCATAGTGCTGAGATAACTTCCCTCAGGAGGCTGTTCCAGATCCCAGCCACCCTCTCATTCTGCAGCACTGGGAGGAGTACTGGGAAATGTAGCTCACAGAGCACTCATGAGCATCCAGTGTAAGAAAATGCTTTTAAGTTCTGTGATATGACAACAAGCATTGATTCGTCCCTCTCCAAAATGAAGAGTCAGCAGAGGGTCTCCGACATCCTCCAGCCTGGCAATGGAAGGATCAGTTGGGTCTGCAACTGGGCTGCACCCTCTGTGCTGGAGCCATGCAGCAAAGTGGGAGCTTCCCTCAGGGTTTGCTCATGGCTGATCCAGTTTGGCATCGCTGGCTGTGCCATGCTGGGAGCCAAGCAGGGCTGGGACGTGGGTGCAAACCCCATTCTGAAACCTTCAGCGCTGGATCCCTTGTCACAGAGGTGCCCACAGCCCCCAGCATGAGCCTGGGTGGTGCCCAGAGCTGCTAATGGTGGGAAAAATGTTTCTCCAAAACTGGTGTACCAGCCTCCATTTGCAAGAGGAAGCCTGAAGCAGGGAATCCCTGGTCCAATCCCTCTGCTCCATGGTGTGTTGCTTCCCTCCTTTTAAATAGTTTGTGTCTTTTAGCCGTGGCCCATGGGCCAAGTTTCACCAGCCTGGGTCTCTCTTCCTGAACGTGGCCGTGGGGGGGGAGGGTGTGAAAGTCCAAAATATCTGCTACCTGCATTGTTTCTGCATTGGGGATTAACGCTAATTATTCCCCCATTGTCTGCAGTTCCTACAGGAAGCCTTGTTTATCTTTCCCACCTCACCAGGAATGCAACCCCAAGGAGCCGGTGCAGATATATTTAAACTTGCAGAGAGCTGCACAATAGCCTTTGAATTTCCCGACTCAACTCGGTGGCATCTGTCACAGCCTGGTCTGTGTTTAGGGGTTTGGAGGCTGGGTCGGGCCAGCCTGGAGAGGCTCTGCAGCAGTGCCTGGCTCTGGCAGGACTTGCACAACCTCCAGTCAGCAGCATGTGAGGCTGGGATCTCGCTGGGGAGGCTGGAAGAGCCTTTTTCCCTCTGGCAGCACCGAACAGCAAGATGGGATTGAAGTGACATGGTCTGCAGCTTTTCCATGGGCTCTGGGGCTGGTGCACTGCCATGGCACATGTGCTCTGCAGAACGCTGTCTGAGCTGCTGTTCAAGTTTTCAACTAGTGCCGCTCTGGAGCACAGCAAGGGGATGCCAAGCCCTGGGCCAGCATGCTTCGGCTTTATGCCTGTGCTGGGATGGGACCATACCCTGCCTGAGGAATCCCTTCTTTGGTTGAGGATCTGTTTTCACTCTGCCCCTTAGTAAATGTTCCTTCAGTAGCAGCCTGGAGCATGAGGATCCCTGGGCAGCATTGGTGGCGGACTGGCTTCTCACTGTGCAATGCTCACAATTGCAGCAGCGCTGGCACCTTCCTGGATTTAGGTTTGTGTCTTCTCCTGACTCTGTCCTGCAGTGCACTTTGCCATGAGCCCAACCTTGCCTTTGCTGCAGTCATTTCTCAGCTCCTCTTTAAACTAGGCTCGCTGTGGGTGAGCAGCACCCATGTCCTGCACTGAGACTTGGTGTCCCAGTAGGAGACTCTGGAGTGGGGATAGCACATGAGACGCAGTCCATGAACAATGCTTATACCCTGGTATGGTGTCAGGGCTGCAGATGCTGGAGTGGGCTGGTGCTTCTCCAGCCTCCAAAGATACTGAGGGGTTCACCCTTGGAATACTCCTCTCCTTGGCCACCCACCCTGAGGTCAGTGGGGCTGACATGCAGCCTCACCTTGGTCTGGTGTAGGGAAGAAGCTGAGCTGACATGGTTGGTGCAGGTAGAACGTGGGGGGTTATGGTGGTGTTGTGGGGGTTTGCTTGCTCTGCAGCTGCTGGCTGTGGGCCCTGGTGGTGCTGCATTTGGTGCTGCACTTGATGTTGCATCGGTCAGGTCCTTGCCTGCAGCAGCTCTTTGCAGGGTTGAGCACCTCTCTGTGCAGCATCCGTCCGGGGGATAAAAGCCATGAGTTGCTCTCGAGCCCAAGAGGTTGTTTTGAAGCACCAGCTGCTGCTGTGCTGTATTTCCAGCCGTGCCCTCCCCATGCCCTTGCAGGGCCAGGGGCCGCTGGCTGCTGGCAGGGACGTGGCTGGTCTGGAGCTGCATTGCAGGCAGTGCCTGAGGAAGAGGAGAAGGATGCAGAGCCGCGGGTTGTATTCGGAGAAGGGCTCGGATGGAAGAGCTGCAACGATGTCTGCCCTGGCAGGAGCCAGCCTGGTGCGGGACATGTGCTGGGAGCTGATGTGAGTGAGTACTGTGTTCTGCTGCCTGCCTTGCAGCAGCGACTGACTGTGGTGGGCAGAAGAGAGGACTTAAGTGAGGGTGGCAGGAAAGCAGATAACTGCAGGAGAGGTGAAGGGGGGAGGGAGGCGGTGAGACCAAGGACAGAGCACGGCTTTGGCAGGCAGTGGAGGGGGGATGGTAGGACTGGCAGTGCCAGGACAGCGGGAGCAGTGGATGTGCCAGTTTGGATGAGTACCAAGTCTCCAGCTGCTCTTCTGAGTGACTGTCCTGGAAGCAGCTCGCTCACATCTGTGCTGGGCTTGGGAAGGTGGAGCTGCTCCTGCTGCTACTCTGGCCCTTGGAGCTGGGCACCTGCAGATGTCCCTGTGGCAGCAGGGGTGGAGCGGTGGCCAGTGAGTGGTATGTGCTGGAGGCTGGAGCATCCCAAATTGTAGCAGTGCCACAGGGTAGTGGTTACTCAGGTGGTGCAGAGCTTATACATCATGAATAATCCCCCTTTTTGGGGAGAAACCAACCAAACTGAGTTATGCAGCCCACCAACCATGCAGGGCATGGAACTGGGCATGGGAGCTCTGCCACCAGAGCCTGGCAGGAGAAGTTCAGGAGAAAGAGGATGTTGTGAGGAAAGATCTCATCAGTCAAGACAGCACAGGCAGCAATGAAAGTGGAATTCCCCAGGGGGATAAGGTACTGTGTCCATGGAGGAGTTGAAGAGCAGCAGATCACCAGGTCTTGGTGGGCTCCATCCAGCTCTTCAGGAGGAGTTTAACAACCAACTGCCAGCAGAAAGAGATCTGTTATCAAAAGCAACTGCTGCATGGGAGCACAGCCTTTGCTGCTCTGTCCTTCGATCAGAGAGGTACGGGGAGAACTGGGGGATTACAAAGCAGCCAGATTTAGGCTAGCACCGAGCAAATTGGCTGAGAAAATAATTAAAGCTCTTGTGGAAATGCCTGTGCTTCAGTGTGATAGATTAAGTACGGCAGTGTGTGGTTTTTTTTGTACAGGAAATCCAGTTTAATTGCATTTTGGGGTTGGGTTTTTTGCCTTCTTTTTTTCAGCATTGCAGTAAGGTGATTGGGGAGAGCAGCTGGGGGATGTGAATTATTTGGATTTTCAGAAAGCTTCAGACAAATTCACTAAGTTATTAAGGAAACTGTTAAGGCAGGAGCTGTGTGAGGAAAGGCCAACTGCGGTGTTCTTCAGGTTTACTGGGAGGGAAGGGTGAATGCTGCAGCAATGACTTGGCCAGGAGGATCCTGGTGGGTGGGGAGGATGATCATGGCTAGGGAGGGGATGTAGTTGGCCAAGGGAGACACTCCTTGCTGAGGAGGGTGCTCCTCACTGTCAGGGGCTTTGAGCTTGAAATTTTGAATGGACACAGCAGTGTGTCAAGGTTGCAAGTCAAGCACAGAAAAAAGAGGTGCTGCTAGGTTAACTTCTCTGGCTGAGCTTGGTTGCCTTGCTCTCTCCTCACAAGTTTTTCGTTAGCTAGGGAGCTGCTGCTAATTAAACAGTTGTTGTTCCTCACAAGGACCTCCTTTCTCCTGGGACAGACATGTCCCAAGGGGAAATTTGGGCAGTTGTTTGAAATGTGGGGTGTGGAGGGGGAGCCCCCGTCCCCCTTCAAACCAGGAGTGGGTCCCTGCTGCTGTGGGAGGGTCCTGTTCACCGGGACAGGGGCTGGGGACAGGACGTGGCCGGTTTTATTTCTCCCTGAGCAGAGATCCAATTTCAAGCTAATTTTCCTGAGGACAACAAAAAGCTCACAGACAACTGCTGCCCAGATTTTATATCCTGCTGTCGTGCAGCCAGTTAAGGAAAGGGTTGCCATATTTTATTTTTATTTTTTTAACGCACGGGTGGAGCAGCAGAGATTCTCTTTTTTTAAGCCTCATTCTTGGAAGTGGCTGAGCAATTTGGGCTGAAGTTGGTTTTTTTTTGGGGGGGAGGGAAAGAAAAAAAAAGNCAACAAAATCACACTTGGCATAGAAGATCTCAACCTGAAAAGTTATTAGCATTTTCTCAGGAAGGTCTGGAGAGGAGAGAAGAGGTGGTTTGCAGTGTGGGGCTCTGGAAGCCTGGAAAAGCCCTGCCCTGTTTTGGTGCTGGGAGGACAAGGAAGAATTTCAAGTGGGCTTTGCAAACCTTGGCCCAAGTGAGGGCTGACAGAGATCAGGAGGTTGTGCTGGAGGGGAAACCATGACCTACCTGCAGATGTACATTGCTGGGTCATAAACTCTCTGTGATGGTTTGGGAAAGTGAATGCTGCTGTGTTCAGCTTGGCAAAGGCTGATGCTCACTGCGCACAAAGGGGATTGCCCTATCCCCACTGAACAGCAGCGAAGCCAGATGCTGGTGGGACAGGATGTTCTACCCTGATCAGCTACACACAGTTATACAGCAGTTGTATGCTGATGCCTGGGGAGCATCGAGAACTGCATCCTGAACAAACCAAACCCATTGCTTGTGGGGCTTGGGCAGGGCTGTGGCACTCCTTGTGCCTCAGGGCTGGCTGTGGGCAGGGGCAGGAGGACCCACTCAAGATGGGGTTGTGACCAAGGCCAAGGAATGAAAAGAAATTGCAGCTGTTGGTCTTGAACACAGGTGCAATGTGTTGTGTTGACTGACTGCAGGGAGGTTGGACTAGATGACCTTGAAAAGTCCCTTCCCACTCAAACCACTCCATGATTCCACTGTTCCCTCACCTGCTGCCCAGACTGGCCTCCAGCAGCTGAGGTGCCTGTTGGTGGCTGGTACCTGCCAAGAGTTACTCCTTGCTGCTGTCCCACTGAGCAAAGGATGCTGTGCGTGCCTCTGAAGGTTATGCAATGGGAGAAATCCCACCCAGCCCTTTCTGTGCCAAAAATATTTGGGTTCATGTTCCTGCTTTGTTAAAGTGCTGCCTCTTGTAGCAACAGCCCTGGCTGCTGGCAGTGTCCCCAGGGCCAGCTGACCCTTGGGCACAGGTGACACCAGGCTGTTTGTAAACCTCGTTAATACTTCATAACCTCTATATTTAGGGAGCTAATGACTCTAAACAAAGCAGATTTTAATCTAATCAGCTATTCCTCGTGCCACATCAATCCTGGACATCAAAGGGAGAAGCATGAAAGGCTTCGGAGGCAGTGCCAACTGCTTGGCCCAGGTGTGCCTGAGCTGCCTGGTCCCTGCTTCTGCTTCTACCCCAGCCACGCTTCAGAGGCTTTTCTCAGCTCTGAGGGATGTTGTCCCAGCAAGGAGAGAAAGATCAACATAAGAACAGATCTCAGAAACAAAGCAAAAGACTGTTTAAATGTTTTTTTCCCCTTGGATGGCAGTGAAGCCAAGCAGCATGCAGCATCTGATCTGTGGGAAATGGTCCTGGTGATGAGCAGCTTTTGCCCTGCCTTGGAGAGGCTGCTGGGGAGCTTCCCACACCAATCGTTTTTAAATCCTTTTCCTTGTATTGGTAAGACCTTGAAACGGATCTTGTCCATATTATTTTCTTTGGGTTTTTTTCTATGGCCAGAGAGATTCCTGGATGCAGTTGGGAGGTGAGAGAGAGGTGCCCCGTGCTGGGCTTATATGTGCAGTCAGGAGTGTCAGGCTCTTACAGCGAGGCAGCTACTCTGCCTGGAGCATGCAGGGAAAGTCAGGGATCAGCCCTAACCCAAAGGTTTTAGAGCAGGAGGTGCCGGTGGCTGCAGCAATGGTGATGGGGTATTATGGCTGTGCAGCAGGAACCCCCTGTCCTGCCTAGCTTGGAGCACGGCTGGAGCCCAGCAGATCCCTGTGGATTGTGCCGAGCTCCTGGGCAGGCAGCCAGGAGCTTTTCCTCCTGCTGCTTTCCCATGGCCAAGATGGGCTCTGAGGCTTGAGAAGAGCACCAGGGGCCATGGAGAGGAAGCTGCTGGGAACCTCTCCACTCCTCAGCATTTTTGGATGCAGCTGCTTGAGGGGGGAGAACATATATTCATATATATATATATATATATATATCTCAGTGCAAGGCTGCATTTGGACAGGGTTGATAAGGTTCCTGCAGCATTAACATATTTAAATATCCAATTGCTTAATTTTATAAGCCCCTTGAGCTGGTGCAGGGAAGAGCTCAAGGTCTTCTCCAGGCTCTTTCAAATCCCCTTTCAGGCAGTGAGGAAGAGCTGGTGGCATTGGGAGGGACAGGCATGGGCAGGTCACAGAAGGGCAGTGGGGTGGTTTGCATCTGCAGAGGCTGGAAGCAGCCATCTGCCCAGGTCTGCTTGGGTGCCATCAGGTTGAGGACAGCTACCAGCACTGATCAGTGGTGAGGTTGGAACTGGCCTTGGAGAATGCTGCGAGCTCAGGATCCTTTAAAGATCTGAACCTTCTTGGTGGGAGGAGGTGCATCAGAAAATACCTGCAGAAGGTGGGACCAATCCTGGCCCTGTCAGGGTGAGAACTGGCTGCTGAGCAACAAGTTCTGGCCGACCCTGTGGCCACCTCCCCTGGGAGGATTCTTGGGGCTCTCTGCAGCCAGACCCGCTCCTGCTGCTACTGGTTCATCCTAGCAGAATGAATGTTGGGATGTGCGAAGTGTTGGAATGTTGCAGAGGTGACATCCCTGACTCCCTAGGAGCCTCTTTCTGGTGGAGAGGAGCTTCTTGGGAGAGCCTCTGCCTCATATCTGTTCTCTTCCCTCCCAGGTACCAGACCACCTTCCCTGGGTTTTGATGCTGAATCAGGATCGTTTTAACTAAAGATGGAAACACTGGAGTCAGAATTGACTTGCCCAATCTGCCTGGAGTTATTTGAAGACCCTCTCCTGCTGCCGTGCGCCCACAGCCTCTGCTTCAGCTGCGCCCATCGCATCCTGGTCTCCAGCTGCTCCTCTAGCGAGTCCATCGAGCCCCTCACCGCCTTCCAGTGCCCCACCTGCCGTTATGTCATCTCCCTCAACCACCGGGGCCTGGAGGGCCTCAAGAGGAATGTGACCCTGCAAAACATCATCGACCGCTTCCAGAAGGCATCCCTGAGCGGCCCCAACTCCCCCAGTGAGAGCCGCCGCGAGAGGACCTACCGCAAGAGCCCTACAATGTCCGTGGCCAGTGAGAGGATCGCCTGCCAGTTCTGTGAGCAGGATCCCCCCCGGGACGCCGTGAAGACCTGCATCACCTGCGAGGTGTCCTACTGCGACCGCTGCCTGCGGGCCACCCACCCCAACAAGAAGCCCTTCACCAGCCACCGTCTGGTGGAGCCCGTGCCCGACGCCCACTTCCGAGGACTCACGTGCCTGGAGCACGAGAACGAGAAGGTGAACATGTACTGTGTTGCTGATGACCAGCTCATCTGTGCCTTATGTAAGCTGGTGGGACGCCACCGGGACCACCAAGTGGCATCCCTCAGCGATCGCTTTGAAAAGCTGAAGGTAAGTGCCCAGCAAGGTCATCTGGAGGGGCTGGAATTGGCTGAGGCATAGAAGTAAGAGCAGAAGCTGCTTTCAGATTCTTCTTGTGTAAGCCAACCACCTCCTGACAGATGTGGGCTCCTCCAGGACCACCATGGTACCAGGAGGCTAAGCTGGATCTTGCTTGTGCGACTACAGCAGTCTTTGCTGTTTTATCTCCTGCTGGTGTGTGTGTACCCAGCTCAGGCCCTGGACCTTCTCCTCAAACATCTGCACAGTGAAACCTCATCAGGCACCGAGGTGCCCTGTGGCTGTTGCCCAAGGAGCGTGGCTTTGTCCAAGGACTTTTCCTGTCCTGTAAGAGAGCTGCAATGGCAAACGGTGACCTAGGGGACCTGTGAGCATGATCCTCCGAGGCTATTGTGCTCGAGCCATGCCGGCTCTGCCCTCTTGGAGGATGGGAGCAGAATGGGTCAGACTGCGGGCATTTCCTTTTGGAAAGCCATTCCGCAGGCCTCCAGCCTGCAGGAACAGTTCAAAGTGTGTGTGAACCCTCCTGCTGTTCATAAAACCTCTCCTGCAGGGTTTACCCATGCCTGAGGAGTGCTTCGGGGAGTGCTTTCGTGTCCTCCTGGACCCAGCTTGCTCAAAGCTTCTCCGTGTCGTAAGAGAGGAGAGGGTGGTGAGACACTGGTCCGGGTTGCCCAGAGAGGTGGTAGATGCTTCATCCCTGGAACCATTTCAGGTCATGTTGTTTGGGGCTCTGTGCAACCTCATCTAGCTGAAGATGTCCCAGCACATTGCAGGGAGGTTGGACTAGATGAACTTTTTAAAGGTCCCTTTCCAACCCAAACATTGTCTATCCTTGTGTCCCTAGAGACAGAGCAGCAGAGACAGATGACGGTTCTCTAGCCCATTTCCTTGTAGCAAGTATCGATCCCAACTGAGTTACTGTTCTGCTGCTCTTCAGGAAGGAGAGATCCAACTTCCAGGGATCCCTCAGGGGTCCTTTGAAGCTGAATTGTTATGTGGTGGCTGTGGTTGTACAGAATATGATGTGAACCTGAATGGATGGTGTTTGACCTATATAAAGTCAGAAATCCATCTCTATCCCCTGTGCCTTCCACAGGAGTCTGCAAAACACTTTGAATCCTCTTTTTTTTTAATATTAAAACCAAAACAGAGCTGGTCCCGTTGGAGGTAACGCTGGTGGAGCTGTGGCAGCAGTCATCACATTCCCATTATAACCCTGCTCGTGTTTCCAGCTGCATCTTCCCTGCTTCTTTCTCCCTTAATGCTCTGGGCTTGTTCTGACCCAGAAGTGCTTTTCTTGGCTCTTTGTCTTGTTAATGTTTGGAACAAAATCGATCTGTCCACTCTTGTGTCTTTTTAAGGGCAGAAGAAACACTTCCATCAATCTAGCAGAAATACAGAAGACTTTTTTTCATATCTGCAGGCCAGATTGTTTTTTCCTCCTTTTTTTTTTTCTTTTAAGAAACTGATGCCCAGGAGTTAAAACAATCTTTCTAGCTGTTATGGTTTCCTGGGCTGGTTTCCAACCTGCCCTGTTCTAGAATCCCCCAGACCCAATGTGACATGCTCAGGGATGTGACTTACAGATCCCACAGGAGGAACATGGTGTGGGATGTCCTGCACTCTGTTTCTGGCTCCCATCACGTGCCAGCCATGAAGTCTGTCTCTGGTAGGTGCTGCTGCATGATCTTGGTGGCAGCATGGTCTGTGGTGGCTGGTGTTCTCCAGACCATGATCCGCTGATTCATCTCTGTGTCCCACCTCACCTAAGCTTCCCCCATGTGCGGAGCATCGCCAGCAGCTCAGTCCTTAGTCCAGGACATTCTTTTTCCATGAGGAAATGTCTCAATTAGCAAGTTGGAAACCTTGGGAAGAAATGACCACGTATGTTTGCAGGCAGTAACACTCAGGGGTAGAAATCAAACCCCTTTCCATGTTTCCCCCTAGCCCAGCCTGTGTCAGCCAGGCAAAGGCATCTTGAGACAAAACCCTTGACAGCCTGGATTGCTGCTTCAACCAGCCAAATCCTGCAGGTTGCCAGAACACCATTTTTTTTATTTTTTATATATATATATATATATTTACTTTTAAATGACATTCTTAAGTGATTTTGGACAAGGAGAGAAGCTCTCCTCTGCTAGGAACATTCTTTCTGTGCTATTCATCGGCAGGAGCTGGAGCAGGGCAGGGTGGCCATGGTTCAGATGTGGCTTTCCCCCAAGATGAGTCTCCCTGGTTCCATGTCTGTCATCCCTGCTCTGCCTGTGCATTGGTTGGGCTTTGTTTGGGTGGGTTTTTTTTTCCCGTAATGCTCTGCCTCCACTGCAGGAGTTGCATGAGGTTGATGCTGAGCTTTACTAGCTGAGCCGCTATTTGCATGAGTACTTGGTGTCATCTCCCTCGTGCAGCCTCAGTCTGTAGTTCTGACCACAACAGGCTCTGGTGAGACTCAAAATCCTTCCCAGGATCTGAAATCACTAAAAAACACTCTGGGCTGGGAGCACTGGAGCATGCAGCTGCCCAGGAACCTGTGGCTGATGGAGCTGCTCCTTCCACAGCCCCCTTGTGCCCAGGACCCCCTGCACGTCGTGGCAGGGCTCTTTTCCTCCTTTCTCCCCAGGTCCCTGGTGGGTGTTAGGCACCTGCTTTCGAGGACCTAGCCTGGGCGTCAAGCACTGAGTGGTTGCTCTTCATCTTCAGCTTTGATCCTGCAGCTGGAGCAAGCTGGAAATGCCTTTTTCAAGGGTGGGGTTTTTGTTGTTGTTTTTTTCTTTTCTTTTCTTGCTGGAAAATTGGGCTTTGAACTAACTTTGTTCTGTCAGAAGGGCTATGCTTGCCACAGAAATCTTTGGTGGGGAATTATGGGGTTTTTTCCTTCTTAGAAGAGCAGAAAGCCTGAAAATCCATAGCATTGTGTCCAACCCCTCAAGCATTGCCCAGTGCTCCCCTTTCCTTCTGAGCTTGTTTTACATTAGGAATCTCTGGTGTGTGCCAGAATCTCCACACTGTGGAGATTTTACATCAGGAATCTCCAAAGCGTAGCTCTGTAAGGATCTGCCCATACCTTATTACTTACATCAAGGTGTTCCAGGAACCAGCTTTCATCCTTCTACGGCTTTTTATTTTGTGCATTTTCAACTCCATTTGTTTGTTACAAAGGAACTGGGAAGTGTGAGCAGTTTTCCTAAACTGTGGTAAATCCAAGTTGGGAACATCGCTGGGCTGAGGACTTGACCTGGCCCAGAGTGGCTCACATAATGCCCATCACTGTGGTAAAGAAGTTCTTGCTCTGCTCATCCTGCTGTTTGCCAGCACACATTTCCATGCCCAGTTCTTTTGAGCCCATGAGTTGTCACATCCATAAAAGCAGCTCTATTTGCCATGGGCTTCATCTTGGACGTTGACTGTTGCCTTCTAGCTCAATCAGTGGTGCAGACATAGGGATACAGAGCAGGCAGGAGAAACCACAGGGATTTCCAACACTGACCATCCCACGCCGCTGGATTTCCTGTGGGGCAAGCATCCCCCTGTTTTTGGGATGAACAATGAAGGTTTTCCCAGCTTTTCTCCCCTCTGCTGGGACTCACAGCCCAGCCCTGGCTTGCCCAAGCTGAGGGGCAGGGAACGCTCCTGATGCGTGACCTGGGCTATGAGCAAAGTACATCAGGATTTTGGTGCTTGTTTTTATTTTCTGCATGTTCAGGAAGGGTTGGGATGTTGGATGCAGTCAGTGGTGGTGAAGTCCTTCAGCTTGTCTTGCTGGCTGCAAATCAACATTAAATATCAAATTAAAGATGAATGTAGATTAAGAGCAAAACTAATGGCTTGACCTAGATAAAGCGAGCGCCTAGGACAGCAGCACATTATCTGCCAAGTAAAATCTCAGATTGCTGGAAACTCATAATTAGATGCTCTCTGTGGAGCCTGCCCTGCCCCAGGTCCTGCCCGTGCCGGGGCTGGCTGCGAGGTCACACTGTGCAGTGAGAGCTGACAGCGAGAAGGGCTCTGGCTGCTGAGTTCTGTCTGGCTCCTCCTGACCGTGGTTTGGGCTGGAAGGAGTTTCTGGAGAAAGGATTTTGCCTTAATTATTTGCTGCCGTCCTTTGCTTCTCCATCTGCTCTGTTTCCTCTGCAGGGACCTGAGAAGGACCAGCTCAGAGGAGGCTTTTCCTTTGGTATTGCTGAGGGTTCTCTTGATTGCCAGGCTGGAAATGCACCCCCCCCCCCCCCCCCAAAAAAAAAAAAAAGGGAAAGATGTGTTCTGTAACACTTTTTTTTTATATCTTCTCTTTGCTAAAGGAGGGGCAAGAATCCAGGTGGAAATTGTGTTGCCTGTTAGGCTTTGGGGGTGTGCAGCTTCCAGTGGGTTTGGGTGAGTGGGACTTGATTGTAAAAAACAAAGAGCATCCTGTGTTAGACAAGTGGTGTGTGGAAAGCTGGTAGCTGCCCAAAGCTCTCAGGAGGGTAGTGGGGTAGGAAAATCAGGGAAAGCCCTTCCTTCATGCTGCAGCATGGGACTTCTTTGCCTTGGGACCTGTACACGTGTTCTTGCTTGCGCTGTGTGAGTCACTGAGATTGCTCCTTAATTTATAATTTACTGCACTGCCATGGGGCTAAACAAGGTTTTTTAATATCTACACACATACGTATTTTCCCCACACAAAGAAGAGTTCGCTGAGAAGCGAGGGTTACCATCATGACTCCTACACAGCACATGGGAGGCTGCTACCAGCTGAAGTGCCAAAAGCTCTGGTTGTGTTGTCGCTGTTGGATCTTTCACCCTCAGCCAGCAGCAGATAAGCCTTTGCTGCTTCTCTTCCAGCCCTGCCTGGAGGAGGAGATGCAGCCCCAGCTGAGGCTTGCTTCAGCCCAGGTTTGTGATGCGGGGAGGTGGAGCAGACCTGCTGCTCTGGGGACCCTGGTGACACGTGGTCACCTACGATGCCACAGCCTCAGCTGTGAGGGCAGAGGGGGTTTGAGCCCTTCTTGGCCTCAGCCCTGGCTTAGAATTGTAGAATTATCACAGAATGTTTTGGAAGGGACCTTTAAAGATCATGTAGTCCAACCCCCTGCAGTCAGCAGAGACATCTTCAACCAGAACGGGTTTCTTAGAGCCCCAAACATCCTGACCTAGAATGGTTCCGGGGATGGGGCATCTACACCATGGGCATCCTGCCCATTGCCCACTGTAGTCCTGCCTGTGCGGCACAGAACTGCTTCCCTGCCCAGCACAAGCCTCCAGCTCCTGGCTGCAGGGCTGCTGTGGGTACACCTCATCACTTGTACAGCTTCCTGAAAGGAGGTTGGAGCCAGGTGGGGGTTGGTCTCTTCTCCCAAGGAACAAGTGATAGGACAAGAGGAAATGGCCTCGAGTTGTGCCAGGGGAGGTTTAGGTTGGACATGAGGAAGAATTTCTTCATGGAAAGAGTTGTCAAGCCCTGGCCTAGGATGCCCAGGGCAGTGGTGGAGTCACCATCCCTGGAGGGTTGAAAAGCCACGGAGATGTGGTGCTGAGGGACATGGTTTAGTGTTGACCTGGCAGTGCTGGTTGGACTTGATGATCTAAAAGGTCTCTTCCGACCAAAACAACCCAGCTTGCTGAGCACCCATCCCTAGGGAGAGGCTCTGGTCCTATCACTGCTGCCTGGCACCAACAACCCTCTGCTCTCCAAAACAGCCCATGGCTTTGCCAAAAGATTAATATTCCTGCCTAGAGCTGCTGGTGCTTAATATTCAGGATATATTGCATTGTGGGCATAATGAATATTCAAGAGGTGAATTAGCATAGCTCAGTTAACGATGCTCTGCGTGCAGCCGGGAAGGCTCTGGCTCCTGTCAGACCTGTGCTCAACTGTTGGTGGCATGTGCCTGGATCTGGAAGATGTGTCCCAGCAACGTTCAGTGTCTTGAGGTAATTGGGAGAATCACTTGTGTGCACTGGGGTGAACGTCATCTGAATTTCTTAGCAGGCTCCAAGTCAAGCTCTGAGATGCTGCATATTGCTATTATTACCACATTAAACCCTTAAATAGGCTTACAGGTGTTATTAAGTGATCTTACCATGACAGCTGACACGTTTTTTTAAAAAACCCACTTTGAATATCCTATGTGTGGTTTGATGTGCCCTTTTATAGACATTAATGTACAACAGCAGAGCATCTGCTGATGAAAGTCCTCCTGTACTGGGAGCGGAAATGGATCTCGGGACCTTGAGCTGAGGGAGGCATGGGGTTACCTGCTCTGTCCTTTTAGCTGGCTATGGGCTTGTCCCTGAAGTGTCTTGGCTCTTGCTATGGGCTTTCTGCCTCTCAGTGTGGTGGTTCCAGGGAGATTGTCCTGTTGTTGGAAGGTGCACATCTCACAGAGCTGAGCACATCCAACACTGCTGCGCGCATCCCACAGAGCTGGCACGATCCGGCTCGTGATGAGTGCTGTGATCATCCCCTTGACCTCAAAAGGTCTTTTCTAGACTAAATGATTCCACCATTCTACAGAAGGCTGGTAGATCAGCCCAACTCGTTCTGATCTTTATCTATGAACAGGTATGTCTGTGGTGAGGAAAGCAGAGGTGTGTCCCCAAAATCTTCTGAGCTGGCTTCCAGATGAACAAGTTTGTGCACCTCTGATATTTTTGTGGAGCTCCTGGCTGGGTGGTCTGTAGGAGGCCACATCAATACCAGTGGGAGAGCCCTGTCCTTGCAGGATCTTGTGATTGTATAATGCTATCCAGTGTGCAACGTGAGCTTCTCTGTGACTGATGTGTAACATATGGCATCCATGTCAGAAGATGGAAGCGCCATCACAGGCCATGCAGCCAGGCTGGATGAACAGCGGTGGGCTAGCACTGAGAGTCAATTCTTGCTTGCTGATTAAACTATGAGGTGGTCAGTCCTCCTGACCTGCCCTTCCCCTGCACCCTGGGCAGTGGCCTCTTCCCATGCTTTGCAGGTGCTGCTGACGCATCTGTCAGTGAGGTCTAGACCTGCTGCAAATGTTGGAGGAAGTGATGTCTTTCCTGGGACACAGCCTCTATCAGCACTGGAGGCCATTTGATCATCGCAGCCCCATCCATCCCTTTCCATGTGAAGCTCACAAGTCTCAGCTGAAACTCCACCATAGAAAAAACCACACATGTCACTTGTCTGTTTGCAGAGCATATGACTCGTGTTGGCATAGGACCTGCAAAGAGGCAGTGCTGTGTTTGCAGGATTTGTGTTGGTACTGCCTGGGCAAGGGGAATCTCCTGGCCTGTGACAGTCCATCTCCACCACCCACCTAAAAAGCAGCCAAGCAGAGATGTTAGCAGGAGCCATTCAGGCAGCTCCAATTGGTTCTCACAAAGCAGCAGCTGGCTCAGCGTTTTGCTCCTGCAGCACTTTGATCTGTCAAGCGTTCACCAGGAAAATTAGCTGTAAGGTCTTTGCTTTTGTGAAGTGCAGGAGCTTCAGAGCATGAAGTGTGAGCTGTGAGGACCTGCTCCCCCAAGGCCTTGGTGCTGCACCACCTCCCAGCATAGCTTCTTTTCTGGGACTTGGAATGCCCCTTAGTGAGCAGAGCTTCTGCTGGGAGGAGGGATGGGTGCTGGGGGTCCTGCCTGAGCAAGGACTGGGGGACTGGGCTCCTGGAGGTGAACTTTTCCTGGGATTACAGCCTGGAAAAGATCCTTATTGTTGTGAAGCCTCCTGTTGCCTTGAAGAGCCTTTTGAGGTGGAGGGAGAACTTAATCTTTGCCAAGATTGATTAAATTAATTTCTTAAGATCATAGGAGCAGAAGCTGCCGTAGTCCCTAGTCTCTGGCCACAAGCCTGCTCTGGTGGCCACGTGCTCCTTCTGATCCTAGTTGATCAGGCTGTCCTCTGCCAGCTATACTTTGGGCTGCAGCCCCTCAAAACAGCTTGAGGTAATTCATTCTCCTGCTCTTTGCTTGCCTGTGGCAAGCTTGTGCTTGCTCTGCCTCAGTTTCCCATCTTTAAAGCAGTGCTATATGAGATTGATGTTTGAGAGGCAGGAGATGGCCCAGAGGAGCTCCTGGTAAAGAGCAGCACCATCTCCTGAGCCCAGAGCTCAGCTGGTGAAGGGAAGAACTATTGATTCCTCTTTACCTTGCTTTCAAATGGAGTTGTCAGTTTTCTGACTGAAGGTTATGTGCCATCAGTGATTTGCTGTCTCCAGTTTTGGTTTAAAATCTTGCAGTTGACCTTTGGAGAGGTGAAGCGTGTAAGAGTAGGCACCCAGGAGGCGTGCTGGAGAGCAAGGTACGTTCCACTTCTTTGGGTCATTTGTTGTCAGCTCAAAAAGAAAAGAGCAATATTATGCAGGAGGGCAAAGAGGAGCTTCATCTGCTCGTTGGGCATGGAGACCTTTGAGGTTCTTTCTGTCTCCTTATCTCTGGAGAGCACCAGCATCGCTGGAAGTACTCCACATGCACTGAAGCACGTGTATGGATGTGTTTCCACCCATGGTGATGCTCCATCTGCTCTTCCTGGGTTGAGAAAAGGTCAGTTAATTCATCATTCATTAGAGGAAGAGGTTGTGATGCCACTGAGTTTGAGGGAGTTGGTGTGATTCCTTCGGTGCTGAAGTGCTGGAAGGGTGATGGGCTTTTGCTTTAATCTTCAAGAAAGGGTGAATTTTGGGAGTTTGACAGCAGAGTTTGACTGATGTGTGCAAGGCTGAGGGGACTTGGGTGCACAAGAAGGTTTCCCATGTCCAGCCCTAGGTGTGAGCTGCAGTGCGCTGACATGTCCCCGAAAGGGATGGGAGCTTTTCCCACAGGAAATACCCATATCCTTCCCACTGGGACCTGTGTGGGAGCTATGTCAATGCAAACCCATGTCAGTTGCTTGGGACCAGAGCAGCACTCACGAGAGGAATCCCATTGTCTGGCCTGATGCTTCCGTTGCAGGCAAAGGGCTGGTTATTTATGTCTTGGTCTTCGCCTCCTCTTTTGGCTTTACTTAGACACATCTCCCATGCTGTGCATGGAGGACTGCTGACCTCGGGGGGACCCCAGCCCCATGGAGCAGCTTTTCCCCTGCAGTACATGTCTGCAGGGCTCAGACAGGATGTGACAGCTGTGCTGTGAGGGCCAGTGCTCCCAGGACCCCCACTTTGGGCACCCTGGTTCCTCTTTCACCATCTCACCAGGTCCCTGAACCCCAAGACCTCACCGAGTTGCAGCATAGCTGATACCTCCTGGGAGAAGAGAAACAAGTTATTGTCATGAGCTCGTTTGTGTGTTGTTGGACAACAAGTTAACCAGTCTGGGGGCAGGCTCTGCTCAGTGGTGCCCAGGGACAGGCACTGAGCACAAACTCAAACCCAGGAGCTTCCATCTGAACATGAAGGAAAACTTTAGTGTGAGGTTATAGAGCACTGGCCCAGGATGCCCAGAGAGGTTGTGAAGTCTCCTCTGGAGAGATTCCAAAACCATCTGGAGGTGATCCTGGGCACCCTGCTCTGGGTGACCCTGCTGGAGCAGAGAGGTTGGATTAGATGATCCCCAGAGGTCCCTTCCGGCCCCCACCATTCTATGACTCTGTAGTTCTTCCTGGTGAAACTGGATTCTATGATTCCATAGGAGTTGGACTGGATGATCTTGGGGATCTTTTCCAGCCATAACGATTCTATAATTCTATGGTTTTATGAGATGAGAGACAAGTGCATTGTTCTTCTTCCACTGGCCTGCAGTGCCAGAGGTGCTCCTGCCCTCAAAGGGGAGTGAATTGGGATCTTGATCCTTGTATTGGCTTCCAAGGTTTGCCAAGGCTCTGTCATCTTCCCTGGCACTGCTGGCAGTGCTGGTGCCTTTGGCCGCGTCTTCCTGCAGCTGCAGGTTGGCACAGCAGTGCCTTGAGCTGACGTGGCAGGGATGTGGCCCAGGGATGTGTCACAGGTGCTGGCAAACCACTGTCACTCTGGTGACATCCTTCTGGCAGTGGCTGATCAGGATGCGATCTTTGTGGCAGTGGGGTAACTGTGTCACTTTGACACTCCCAGCCAGAAACCGTCACAGGGGATGGGGTGTGTGGCCATTTGTAAAACAACTCCTATTACAGTTCAGGATTGGGAGGAAGGTGAGGGAGGGTGGCATGGCCCTGAGGCAGGTCCCCGGGGCGGGGGGGTGAGGGCTGTGCCACGCTGCTGTGTCGAGAAGCCCATGGTGAGATTTGCTCAGGCCTTTCTGCATCATCCCTTGCTTCAAAAGTAGCCTTTCCATTTGATCTAATGTCTCTTGATTCTTGAAGCTGTGGTTTTTAACTTGACAGTGTTCATTGTCATTCCCAGTAGGAAATATGTTTGGGACCAGTTGGGAAACAGGAGTCAAAAAAATTTAAAAAAAAAAAAATTACCAGAAGGTTTTCTCACTCCTTTGATCTATTTTATTTATTTATTTAAACAGAAAGCACAGTGAGAGGATGAGTAGTCCCCTGCAATCTGCCTGCTGCCCTGGGTGTCAGGGGATGGTGCCAGCTGGGCTGCCAAAAAAAAAAATAAGGATCTTAAAAAAGAATCATCCCAAGTGCATGTTAGCAATGAGAGACGTCACAGACTGAACTCTGGAGCTATGTCGGTTTTCCTCCTTTTTCTCTTTCTCTCTTTCATTTTGTTTTTGTTTCTCTCCTGTTCCGTTTCCACATGCTGGTTGGAGGTTGTGCTGGCTGCGGGTTGTGCGTCAGCAGATGCTGAGTTATGTCATGTTCTACCCAGGGCTGATGAATGCCCCTTTTATGTTGGACCAAGGCCTTAGGAAAGGAGGATGGAAAGCTGATGTGGGAACCAGCCCCTTTGACATCCATCTTCCCCCTATCCCCTTTGGAAGGGCCTTGGCAGCATTCTGCAGCCTCTCCTGACCCCAGCTTAGATGGCATGGGCCAGGCTGGTTTTTTTTTTTCTCCCCCTTTCCTCAAGTCTCAGATCTGAGGAGAGCAGGAAGGTGCTGCTTGAGAGCTTCTTGGCCAGGGTTTGGCCAGCCCTAGCAGCAGGACAGCACAAGGTTTTCCATGAATAGGAGTTTTCCCTCCATACACAGTTATTTTGTGAAGCGTAGCAAAGTATCCCACTTAGAGAGATTGGTCCTGGCTCTGGGCTCCAGTTGATGTCAGGCTGAGGGACATGGAGAGCTGGGAAAAGTAGGAAGAATGGGAAGTAACAGAAGTGATAGCTTCTGAAATGATTTAAACCTGAACCATGCCCAACCAGGGAGTTTCTTACTTATCAACTTACTTTATCCACTGCCAAGCTTTAGTTGACTTTGGATCATTCTTCTTGGGTAAGCAGAAAGTTCCCTTACACCTATAGCAGTACCTGTTGGGGAGAGTCTTTTAATGCTCAATATCTGCTTTTTAAACAGCTCTAAACCACTGCGATCAAAAATCAGAAATAAACAGTTAATTGGGCTGGTTTCAGAGCCTCCCAGGGCAGCCAGGCTTGCCAACACATCTATCAGCAGTGTTGGGAACAAAAAGTTCCTGTTAGCAAAGATTAGCTTTGAAAGAAAGTTGAGGGAACTGGGAAAAAAGACAGGGAAGAAAAGAAAACGATATAAAAGTTTTCTGAGTAACTCTCTTTCCACAAAGCTCTGCCAGGAGGATCTATGGGGGGAGGGTAGTTGTGTGCCTTGACAGAGCTCAGGCTTGAAAGAGTCTTTTGACCCGTGGGTGGATGTGCAGGGAGGGAGTGGGCAGGGATCAGGGTGGTGTGCAGGGGAGGAGGCAGCGATGCAGACAGGGATGAGGGATGCAGGAAGGGGAGTGAGCAGAGGTGCTGCTGAATGTGGAAACCTCCCTTAGTTCTTCCATGTGCCATGGGTCTGCTGCTGACCTTCATGCAGGAGCTGCTGCTGGAGCTCTCGGGCTTGCCTGACCCCATCTCCGTGCCTGTTGTTGTTTGGGAGCAACCCCAGGAGCCAAGGATCTAGGATGCTCTGTGGCAGTTCCTGGTGCTGTTAATGCCTGGCTGCTTCCCACCAAATCCCGGTAAAGCTTCATCCTTCTTGGACCCCAGTGGACTGCTGCTGGGCAAATGGTCCCACTGGTACCAGTTATCCCACTTATCTGGGGTGTTTGGGAAGCCCATCCCTGGGGAGGAGAGGCGATGCGAGAGCCTCAGCTTTCATGTCATCACAGGGCTGGTTTGTGTGTTATTGTGAGACTTCGGAGAGAGGCTCAAAAGCTGACTCAGATCCACCCTAAAGGCTTGCAGAAAGAACCAGGAGGCAAAGAAAGAGTCCCCACGAGGTATTTGTTTATTTTCTGAAACTCTTGGGATTTTCCAGCTGGTCTCGTGGCTCATTTGAGCTCTGACTCACTAAGGCTTGGCAGCCTGGAACGTTCTGCTGCCATCCCAGAGCTGCTGGGGCTGAAAGCTAGCACCTGACGGCTGCACCTAAGGGATGCTGGCGGCAACTGCATGCTGCAGCACCTCCCTGACCCCTGGGGTGTTGGAGCTGTGCACAGTGCTGTGCACAGGCACAGTGCTGGGTGCCCAAGGCTTGGAGCACTGCTTGTTCCATGCTGGGAGGTCTTGCGCATGGGGAGAAGGTTTGAGGGTGTGAGTAGGGGGCAATGTTATGCACCCTATTACATGCCCTTGGGGCTTCTCAGGTGCTGAGGGTCAAAGTCATGGCCAAAACGGTGATGCTTGTGGCAGTCAATGAGGGGTTTTCAGCACAGAGCAGAGCATCTCTGCAGGGGCTATACAGGCTCAGACATGCTCTTTAGTGGGCACGGTGCCCAGCAATGGGGTTGCAACGCATCATGAAAGCTCACTGTGACACCCAGAACAGTCTGGTAGGTGATGGAGGGCTCTCCACAAAGCAGGTTATCTGCTGGGTCATGCTCTGCTCCACACATTTCTGAGCAGCTCTATTATTCTGCATATCTGATTCATTATTCTAAAGGCTGCAGCCATGGGGATCCCAGGGCTGTAGGAGAAGCTCAGCTTGCTCTTTAAATAATTGTGACCTTTAAAGACTCAAAAGACAGGAAGCAGATAGGAAGAACACGGGTTTTGTAAACCTGAGGGTTTGGGAACGCCTGGGTGATGGTTATCCAGCATATGGGAGTGAAAGAGTGGGACACTTAGTCCCTTTGCAGCACAGAAGCTGTGGGGAGCTGAGTCTCAATCCTTGGGTTACAGAGCGTGGCTTTGTGTGAGCGGTGGATGGTGCTGAATGGTTTAAATCATCCATTGACTTCTTCAGAGGCTTCTCAGCCACACGTGAAGTTTGGAAGGTTCCTCTGTTCAGAGCTCAATGAGATTTTGTGCTGCCCAAAGCCAATACTGCACATGACAGGGAGCAGCTTTCCATAGGGCTGTCATGGTGCAGTTCAAGATCTGTGTCTCATGAAGCTGTTCTGGCAGCCCAGCTGCAGGTCCAGGCTGAGGGATTTGGTTCCTGTTTATTCTGGATGCTCACCTGCTGCTCCTTGAGTGCTTCTCTGCTGCAAGGCTTCAGCAGTGTTACCTGAAGCCTCTGCCCTGTCATGCTGTGGCGCTCTCAGAGCTGACCGTTATCCACGAGGTGTTTGTCAGTGTGTATCCAGCTGGGAGAGTCCCTAACGCTGCTTCCTCCTTTTCCTGGATGGGGTTTGCAGAAGCTTTGCCAAATCCTTAGTCTTCAGGGTGAAAATTTCCAGTGTAAAAGGCTGACATTGGGTGTGGGCTTTTTGATTCCTGCAGTTTGGTTTGGTTTGGTTTTTCTTCTTTGTTTCTGTGTTTATGCAAAATGATTTGCTTTATCCAAGAACAGAACAGAGGTTATCGCAGGCAGTTAGGACTACAAGTGAAGTAAATCTGGATACCTCAGCCATAGATGAGCCTCCTGATTTGCAGAGACCAGTTTGCCTTGGTCCTGTGTCTTCTGGAGCTTCTGGACAGTGCTCTCAGACTCTTGGGGTGACTTTTGGGGTTGTCCAGTGTATAGACAGGAGTTGGACTCGATAATCCTTTTGGGTCCTTCCAACTCAGGACATTCTATGATTCTGCTCTTGTCCTGCTCCTTCTTTGGGCTTTTGTGAGGTCAGAAGGAACATGTGCTTGGGGTTTGATCCCAGCAGCCAGAATCTCCCAGGTCCCTTCCGGTGCTGGGTGCTGGGTGGGTCCACGGTGTGCGGGGAGATCCAGGGGTGGCTGCACCCTCCTGTGCCGGTCCCTACCCTCCCGTCCATGCCTGTGCCTGGCTTGGGCAGAGACAGGAGATGAGCTGGGAAGGAGGAAAAGGGGAGAGCTGGGAGTGACTGGGTGAGGACAGTGGTGGCACTGGAATGACAGAGCTTGGGCTGCTGGATTAGAGAGGTAGGGACTCGGGGGCAGCTGACCCCAAATCCCTATGAAGCCTCGCAGCAGCTCATTGCTTGGGTATGTTTGGGTTTTCTCCAGAAGAGCTACCCCTGCCCTCCCAACCTCGGCCTGGGCTGAGAGTGCTGGGCCTTGAACTTTTCTTGGGTAATAACTGCCATTTTAGGGCTTTCTCTTCCAGTGTGGAGGAGGGAAGAGATTGTTTGTTTCCTTTTCTCATTATCAGCAGCGGATGTTTTTTTTCTTGAGGAAGGAAGAAGGACCAACAGGAGCTTTATGCTTCTCTGGGTGAAGTTTTAGCCAAGATTAAAGTAGCTGAAACAGGTTTTGGCATGAGCAGTTCCCCTTGTGCTTGGCTCGCAGGCTCCAGCAGTCCCTCCTCTCTGCACTTCCCAGATGGAACTCTGGAAAATGTGTCTTTGGCTGGTTTTGGCCTTCCTCCTTGAGTTGGCCCTCAGAGAGGCTTCATCAGAGTCCGTTCAGCAGCTTGGAGCAGGGTGGGGTGTTCTCGAGGTGCTCAGTGCTGCCCAGGCATGAACAGGGTCTTGGTTTGGGATGGGTCAGTGGACTCCTGGACCTGTCAAAGGCAGGGATGGGCACGTGGTGGCATTATCCAGACTGCCCCAATGCGCTGTCTGCAGGTGTTTGGGGCATCTGCCAGCACCATGTTGTGTCCCAGCCCTCGGGCAGGGAGGGCAGGAGGCAGGGCTGTCTTCTCTAGGAAGGAAAACCTGTTCAGACGTTTTCTCTCGTGCCCGTTGCTGTAAGACATCAGCGCTTGTGTCATCCATGGGGCTGGTGCCCAAGATCTGTCAGATAAGCTGATTAAAAGATGCTCTGTGGCCAGGACTGGTGTTTGTCTGGGGCAGCCCGGGGAGGCTGCAGGGGCATGCATGCTGCAGCCACCCACCAGGGATGTGCAGGAGGAGGCTGGAGGGACAGCCATTGTTAAGTGCAATGTCCCCTGTCCATCTCTGGTGAAATCTGCTGTAGCATCCTACATATCACAGGGGACGAGGGGGTCCTCAGGCAGCACTGAGGCTCTGGCTGCAGAAGAAACTCCAACAGTGCTCTCTGTCCCATTTCTCAGTGGTGGGTTTGGTGACTTTCTTGGTGGGTTTAGGCATTTTGTTTGCTTTTCGAGCAGCAGGAGAGCAGCAAGGGGAAAAAGCAGGCAGAAGTAGCAGGACTCTCTGCACAAGGAGTTAAAGTCTTCTCGCAGCTGAAGTCAGTGCATTTAGCCCGAGGCTGAGTTTGTACTGGTGTGGGTCTATCTCAACATCTCCAGCTCTGGTTTTAACAGTCTCACAGTGGCTTAACATAAGCAGCAAATCAGCCAAAGTAAGCCCCATCCCGGGCAGTTCCTTGGCATGTTGTATGTGCTTTCAAGAGAAACCGGAGGGTTTGCATCCTCCTTCACGCTCTGGCACCGCTCCGACCTGCCCTGCCAGCAGCGGCTTGGCTGACGTGGCTGGGAGCAGGGAATGAGCCCAGCACCCTGTTCAGATTTCCCATGGACCCAGCTCTGCCCCTGCAGCCAGATGCTGGGCTGGGGTAAGCCTGGAGCATCCCCGGAGCCATCGAAGCTGGAATGTCTGCATCTCCCTGTGGCCTGGCTTGGGGCGAGAAGGGGAGAAAATGCAGGGTGAGTTGCCTGTGAAATGTGGAATGGCACAACTGAACGCGGAGTCTGGAACATATCCCTGGAGGCTTTCATGTGCTGGTGCCAGGAAGGTGGAAAAGTTTGTTCAGCACAGGCGAGTCCTGCATGAAGCAGGAATTTGGAAGTTACTTAGGCAGCAGCCTCCATGGACTTTACATTTGTGCCCCTTCTGCCCAGCTCATCCTAGTTTCTTCATCCAAATGTGTTCTTCATCAAAGAGATGAGGAGCAGAGACCTCATGCTGCGCTGGTCACCCTCCAGCCTGTCCTCTGCTGGTGCTGAGCTAACCAGCCCTTCCACTTAAGGAAGCATCCTAATGGCAGGAGACAACTACAGAGGAGAGGTTCAGTCTCCTGAAGGGCATGTTGACCTTAACAGTTCCTGTTTGTCACTCTCCTGCCTTTGCACAGCAGCTCTGGGATGTAGGTTTCTAACTCGGCCCTGGGGTCTCCTTTTGCTCCTGTAAGTGGCTCACAAAGCCTGTCTCCATTTCTCCTTGGGGCATTAGAAGGGAGCATAGCTGGTCTGTCTCCTCCAGACAGGCTGTTTGGGAGGGCAAGTGAGTCTAAAGCAGATGAGGCTACAAGGTCTGAATGGGGATGGAAGCTCAGAGAACATGAGGGCTATCCTCTGGGGATTCAAGTGTGTTCTTGGTCAGGGAGAACTTTGTATTGCTCAGCTCTGGGCTTTGCCCTCCTGCTGCTGTTGCTGACTCCAACCACAGCCTGTCAGAGCTTGGGGCAGGGTGCAGAGGGGATGAGATGGGACAGGATGGCTTCTTGGTTGGTGACCTCTCCACAGGCAGCCCCAACTCCTGGGGGACAGCCAAGTCTCTGCCTTACCCACCAAATGCCACCTCTGGGCTGTGCAGTGTGGGCAGCTCTGGCCCCTCCCTGGCACAGGTACCCAGGAGGCGCCAAGGGAGGGGTACTAGGGGGGAGCTGCTGCCATCTAGAGTGGGAAGGAGCCTTGGCAAGGTGCAAATCCAGCCCTCGATGAGAGGTAATTCCAGCCTTCAGGAATATTTTGCTGCTGTCTCTTATGGCTCCAGTGCCTGAGTGCTGACAAACAGTGGCAAGGTTTGGGGATGCCTTTCAGAGTCTGATACTGATGTTTTGTGACAATTAATCTTGCTATTTATATCAGTGTAATTAGCTACGTTATTAACATTATCAAGGCGCCACAGTGCTAATTATATGTCTGCTTAACATGTGCTATCAGTGCTGTTTAAAATCCAATGTAATTCTGCTTGACATTATCCCTACCATTAGTATTATTTGTTGTGTGCTGCGGAAGATAATTTGATGCTTCTAATCGCTGTGATACCCATTAGGCAAACTGTCCTCACTCGCCTGAGCTGTTGAGAGTGATGCCACCACGTGGTGCAGCTTTCCTAGGGATGTTTCCCTGTGAAATCTTCTCCATTTTTGTCCCCTATCTGTCAGGCTCTCCCTCGGAAGGAAGGGAACCCTTGGAAGGTCCTGCTCCCTAAAATAAAGTAAGTAGATTTTTGCTCTGGGGTCTGTAGGAGCTTCTCTAGTCTCTTGACTCCCCTTCTCCCCCTGAAATATTTTAGATTTGAGGAGAAATACAGCTGAAGTGTTGGGAACGTGGCTTTAGGGAAACATTTATCCCGCAGCACCGTGGAGCAGCAGGGCAGGGGTTTTCCTTCTCTCCCACCAAATGCTGTCCGAGGAGTTGGTGGCCATGTTTGGTGGCCAGGCTGTGTAGAGCAGAGCCCACCCCTCCATCGCTGGTGGTTTCCTCCTGGTGACAGGCAAGACAGAGGCAGGTGCTGGGAGCTGGTGAGGTTCCTGCTGGCTCCCCCCGGGCCCTCCATCGGAAGGACTCATCCACTTTGGATCCTTTTGATGAAAATAGAGTTTTTTAAATCCAAATGAGGAAGCTGGTGCCTCTGAGTCTATCTTGGGACTAAAATAATGGTCTGAACACCAGGCTGGGTTTTCAGCCTTCCTGTCTTGTGGCTCCTCAGGTGCTGATGTGCTGTGGGAGCGATGCCTGCCCGCAGTGGGCACAGGCGGTCGAGGTCCCTTCAGTGCTCACTGCAAGACCCTGAGAGCTTGTAATCCTTTTCCTTGCCCTGTACATGTCTCCTGTGGCTTTACCTCTTGGAAGCCATGTGCCAGAAGGGGCCCTGGGGAAATCTTGGATTTCCTCTCCCCTGCAAGCAGACATCCTTATCTAGAGGGTGAGGACCTGAGAGCCAGGTCCTACAAACATTTCCATCCACTGCCTGGAGCCAGGCCACTCCACTGCCCACCTGTCCCTCCCCCATAGAAGGTTTAAAACTGGAATAAATTCTTCAGCACAGGGACAGGCAAAGAGCTGCATCTGATTTCTGACATCCTTGCTCCTGCTGCTCATGCCTCAGCCTGTTCTCCTCCTCCCGCTGCTGCTGCAAACTCTTCTGCTGCAGAGATTGGAGGGAAGGAAAAAAACTTAACAAGCTCCTGAGCGTGCGCAGGACTTGGAGCACTGGGGAATTAAAAACCAGCTGCTGGAGCGTTTGATCATCCTGTTTGATCCTCGTAGCTGCGAGCTGAGTTTTTTAGGGCATGCTGGGAGAGGGAAGGCACTGAACAGCAGGTTCTGTGCTTCATTATCGTTTCTTTGCAGCTGTCTCAATGCCTCTTCTCCAGCTTGAGACCCTGAAAGGGGGAGAGGGCCTGGGGTGGAGGGGGTGAGAAAGGGGGAACAGGAGGGGTCAACATTCAAACAGCTTTGGTGATGGATGTGTCTCCTGCCATATGCTGGGACCTGCGAGTAGCTGCCAGGAGGGTGCTCCCTGGGGCAGGTTGTTCTGGACCTTCTGACTGCAGGGCTTGGAGATGCTGAGCTCTGGTACTCATTGGTACCAGGGTGGGATGGGGGTGGTAGCCCCAGTGGTGGATGTCACAGCCCTAAAGGTGTTTAAGTTTAGATTAAAATCATGTTCTGCAGTGTTTTGGCTTAGTAGGCCTAAGTGTTGTGGCCATAGCACAAGTCGAGTTCTCTCTGAGTTGATTTCTCCTTCGTCATTTGCCATCATCCTCTGGTGCTGGAGCTTCCTGAGCTCTGCAGAATTCGGCACATTTCCTGCAATAATTTGAGATGCAGGAGCTTTAACATCACTTTCAAGCTAATTTTGTATTTGTAATTCAAAACACATCTCCCTGGTGTTTAGGCATGAATTCCTCTTCTGACTGGTTTTGTGCATATCATGTTCTGTTTTGGAACAGCTGAATCTAAATATTGATCTGCAGAGCAGGCAGAGGGGAGATGGGAGCACAGGTACCCTCCTGGCAGCTTTTCAGTGCTTTTTGCTTGAGTTTTGCTAATCTGGTTTGGGAGGTGTTATAGAAATGGAACAAAGTAATTAGTGGATCTTTGATAAAACTTATCTATCTAGTGAAAACCAGTGTCTGTCTGACTGTTGAATAGAAAGTAGATGTTCCTCAGAGACATGTGCATCTTCCATGAAGTTCTCTCTAGCACTTTTCCTGAGCTTCCCAATGCGTGAGCACTCATTGAGTTCCATCTCCTCGTGTCTGCAGTGGAAGCTTGGTTGTTTAGTAAGTGAAAATGCAAATTTGCATACAAATTATGTTCTAGATTTCCTTTCTGCAGCCTCAGATTGAGTGTTGAAGCCCTCCACTGGGAGGGCCATCAGACCTCTCAGAGCTCAGGCCATGCACTGTTTGTGTTGTGAATGTCCCACTGGATGCTTCCATGGCATCTTGGCATGCATCACACCCTCTGCTGTCAGACCTTGTTTGAAGTGTTGACAGGAGCTGCTGCCATCCACTGTGGTTTTATATCCTTACTTCTCACACCTTTTGCTGCAGATGGAGCTGCAGGCACTGAGCTGGTTATTGTCCAGGCATGGATACGGAGCAGATCTACTGATAACACTTCTCTGGTTTCCAGAGAGTAAATGCAAGTGAGCTTTTGACTCACAAAGCTTTCTTGGCTGTGATCACACTGAAAGGTTCAGAAGGTGAAGAGTGAAGGGTGTCATCAATCAGAGCAGCTCAGGAAATGACCAGCAAAGCATTTGGCCCTTTTGGTGGAACCCAAATGGTTCAATGGCACCACAGCACTACCAGGGAGCTGCCAACAGGAGACCTGAGCCCAGGGTATGCCACTGAGGGAGGAAGGGGAGAAGGGACCTCACAGGCAGTGTTGGGAGGTGGAGGTGGATCTCTGTCTGATTTGGAGCTTCAGGTCTCCCAAGTGTTTTAAAAAGTTCTTCCTTTATCACACTATTGCTGCTCTCAACCCAAACTGCTCCTTTCTTTTCTTTGTTTTTTGCTTCTTAAGGGCACAGTTTTCCTGTTGCTCATTAGGGCTTCTTCATCTTCTTGTGTTAATGCTTCCATGTCTTCCATGATGGTTGTGGCTTTCACTGCGGCTCTTTTCTCTTTGAACCTTGTAGGAACAGGCTCCCAAAGGATGCTCAGCCCAGGCCTTCTGCATTGTCCTGGCTGCACTACCAGCCCACTGAGGCCATTGGGATCTCACTTCACTGACTCTGTTGGTCCCTTTGTAGGCTTCCTACAGTTCCTCCTCAGATCTTCTCCACATACTGTACTTTCTCAACTCCAAATTCACTTTGGTCTTCTATGTTCAAGGATATTTGTGGTCTTTATTTTTTTACTTGGGAAACTTTAATGGCAAGAATGTCATCTTCTGCCTTTCATGATTGATCCCAAACATTATCATGGACACTTAGTCTCCTGCTGCTCTGATGTTCCCCATGTGCCTCAGATCAGTATTCGTCAAGCTTTTATTCTGGGAAATCCATATCTGCATGAGATTATTGCCAGGTACCCACATGGACATTCTTAAGGGCTCTTTGTCTGCAGCCAGAGCAGCTCTTGGTGTTCCTGAGAGCTGCTGCACTGGTGCACCTCATCCCCACGGGACCAGTGGGTGCTGGGACAGAAGCTCGGTGCAAAGCAGCATTTTGGCCAGGAGCAGGGACACAGGTCTGGGTTTTCCATGGCTCCAGCAGCATTGCAGCTGCAGAATGCCATCAAGATCTCTAATTGTGGTTTTAAAATCTAACCAGCTCCTGCAGGAGCTATTGTGGCAGACTGCAGCTACCCTGGGCAATGTGCTGATGGCATCTGTTGGCTCCAGACTGGGCAGAGGACACCCAGCAGCAACCCTTCCCCAAGCCAGGAGACCCAACAGCATGTCCTGAGCCACTGAGGGCTTGGCTGAGCATCCTCAGCCAGGCAGAGATCCCAGCACGGGTACCCTTCCCCAGCATCCTTCTGGTGGAGCTGGTGAGTGGTGGTGGGCAGCCAGGGACCCTTGTTCCTGCCACTCTGCAGCCCTGGGGGTCAGGGTGGGCAATGGGGAAGAGTTTCCCAGCTGGTTTGCGTGTGTGGTTATGGATGCACATATGGTTTGTGTTTGTAGAGGGAGCAGGGCTGCACCTGCATCCTTTTTTGAAAGCAATTAGAAATGAACAAGGGCAATTAAAAAAGCCCTAAATAAATCACTGAGAGTAAACACTAGCCAGTTTTGGGTGCCTTTGCATGAAGACATATGTGGGAAGCCAGCCCCTCCTGAGCCCTCTCGCCCATCAAAGCAGCACTGGGGCTGGCTGCAAGTGGATGTCAGCATGGAGCAGCAGCAGCTAAAGCCCTCCTGTGCCACCTACAGCCTCTGCACACCTGTCTGAGGCTTTCCCTAGCTACAGGGCACTCCAGATCTTCCAGTCCAGGACTTCCTCCCCATGGAGAAGACCTGGAGCTTGTGTGGCTCCAAACCTATGGGAGTCAGACCCCCATCACCAAGAGCAGGTCTGGGAGAAGTTCCTGAGTGAGTGGCTTGGTGGGGATCAAGGGGTCCTCCAGCCTGCCTGGGGCTCCAAGGCTGCTCTGCTGTCTGCCAGCTGGATAAAGACACAATCCCAACTGCATTTCCTGGTATGGACCAGCTCCAGTCTGGGGGGTGGGCATCTGCCAGGGCTGTGCTCCTGCTGGGTGCAGGCAGGATCATGTCTGACAGCACAGAGGAGCAGGAGGAACCTAATATTTATAATAAAGATATATTTCATTTATAATAATAACATTTATAATTCCTAAAGTTGTCTTGAGCAACCCAACCTTGATGCTGTCTTCAATCAGCCATAGAGAAGTCCATATTTAGCTCGACTGCTTGTTTGTTATTTGGAGGAGAAAGGAAAATTGAGAAGTTGTTGCTCATTGTCCACACAGCAACCTAAAATACAAACGTTGGTGACACATTCACCTCCTCCTGTTGGGTGCCAAATGCATTTGTTCTGTGTCTGGTCACCTGCAGGTACATGAGGTGCAGGTGGTGAACTGCTGTGTTGTAGCTGCGGGTGAAGGTTGAGACCTGGCTGGTATTTTGGGAGTGACACAGTGACCGTGGCCATGCTCTCCCCACCTCTGCTCCTCCCATCCCTGAGTGAACAGGTTCCATCCCCTGGGCTTCGTTGTCTCACTGGGCACTGATGGCTTGTGCTCGAGGACATGTGCCTGTTCCCTTCTTATCTCTTTCTCACTTCTCTTCCCACTTGTGGAGAAATCAGCAATTCCGTGTTGCAGGCCAGAAGGTGGATGTTTGGGGAAGTTATGAGCATGTTATAATGCAATTAAAACCCAACCCCTACAGTTGCTGTGTTTTATGTACACCTACAAAATAAGCAGATGGAGCCATCAAAGCTTCTAGTGTCTCGTAGTTGTTACAGCAAGTCAGACAGAGGGAGATGGCTCTGTCTGCATGTTCACGTGCTGCACAGGCTCTGCTGCAGCTGGAGGTGCCTCTCTGTGGAGCTCTGCAAGCCCTGGGAGGATGCTGCTGTGTAAGGCATTGGTAACACCAGCCACACACTGCCAAGTGCTTCAGTATGGCTGCAGGTCAGCGTCCTGAGGGATGAGTGTGCAGGGATAGGCTCTGTGCGTGGTTAGGGATGCAGGAGGAGCAATGCTGCTGCTCTTCCCAGGACCCTTGGGATGCCTCAAATGTATTTTGGACCCATGTGCTCCCGGGGGTTGTATCTGGAGCCCATCTCCCCTCCCTGCCCTCCATCAACAGCCCTGGAACATGAAAGCAGCTCTGCTGCAATTTCAAAGCTGTGACTGCAGCGCAGTTGAGTCGGTGAGGAGGAAGATAATTAGCAAGTGATAGCTTCAGTGCTTTAGTCGAGTTATGCTTAATAATATTGAGCTCTAAGGAAGGAGGGTGGCAGGGGCTGTTAGCAGCTGGCTTAGTTGTTACTGACACAGCAGCGCTGTGCAGAGCACCTTCGGCCTAACGAAAGCGTGCTGCCTCTGGTCCTGTTTCTCAAGCCTATTCCCACGTCCTGCTTCACCCGCCCTTGGCTTGCAATTTGCAGTGTTGCAAATGAGCTTGGAGTATTTTGGGATCCAGTGGTTTTTCAGGATTGAATGTTTTGCTAGGGCTTCATGACCATCATTCAAGTTCTCTTGGCTAACTAGCCCCCAAATTATCCGTGCATGCAGAGAAGGGCCATGCTTATGGGTCTGCTGGAGCCTTGATGAAAGCCTCAGGCTGCAGTTTCTAGCTGAGGAGGAATAAAACACCACAGGGATCCTCTTCCAGCCCTGAGGTTTAAAATATTAATAGGGTATCATTTTCCCGACAAGCATTGCAACAGGTAGTGAGCACTTTGTCATAAAACATTTCCTCTTAGTGGAACCTCATGTTTTAATGGAGATGTGGTGTCACCTAAATTATTGATAGCCAAAAACACGAGTCCACTGAGTGTCCACAGATATCAGAATCTTCCAGACAGGCTTTTTCTCTGCACTCTGCTGGATCCTGTTCTGCTCCAGGAATATCACATCCTTGGGTAGCAAAGCAGTCAGTGCTTCCTAGGGATCCCTGTGCTGCTTAGATTGGGATCTGCTCCCATGGCAAAACCTGGGAGCTAGGAAGGGAAGCACAGGCAGCTTGTGGTGGGGATCACAACCTTCTCCTGGGGACCTTTCACCTCTGGGACCAACAGAGGATGAGGAGGGGAGAGCAGGCATGGGGAATGGTCACAGTTTGTTGGGAGCAGGCAGGCTTCCTGCTGGCCATCAGAGCAGGATGGAATCTTTCTACTCATGAAGAGGTGGAAGGAGGGAAGGGCTGGTCTCAGCTGGCTTTTGGCAGCCCAGCAGGAGCTGGGGAAGGTCTGGTCCCTGCTGCTTTGCAGAGGTACCATGCCAGTCATGCCGTCACCGTGGCTTTTTCTGGAGCTGCCACACTACTCTCCTAGCCTGTGCCTGTCTTGCTCCAGCAGAGGTGGTTTGTAAAGGAGAGAAATGGGGGCTGGGGACAGTCCTCCAGCTTTGCTGATCTTCATGTTTTCTCTCTTTCTCCTCTCCCATTCCTGGACTCAGCAAACCCTGGAGACGAATCTCACCAACCTGGTTAAACGCAACAGTGAACTGGAAAACCAGATGGCCAAGCTGATACAGATCTGCCAGCAAGTGGAGGTTGGTGAAAGCGACCAGGGGTCTGGGGGATGATGGGGAAGGGGCACTGGGAAGCTCCCAGCTCAAGTGATGAGATGCATGGGATTGCTTCAGTGTCCTTTCCCTGGGGACTGCCCTAGGAACAGAGGTGGACGTGCGGCAAGAAGCATCATGGACACTAAGGGGCTGGTGAGAGGCTGAGTTGTTCTGGAGAGTTTAGTCCCAAATGATGGAGGGTGCAGGAGTGATTCCCAGGGGTCTGTAGGGTCTGGAAGAGAGGATGGCATGACTGGGAACCACTGGGAAGAGTCAGTACCTACTGGACTGGATCAGGAAGGGAGGACCCACCAGCTTGGGGACAGCAAGTGGGTGCTTGTCCAGGGCCAAATTCAACCCGTGTCAGTGTGGGTAGAGTGGCTTGTCCCTAGCCCCTTGGTGCCGGCAGGGACATTGTCCCCATCCTTGTTGGGACAGCAGCTTCCCCTCACAGGGCATGGCTGGTCCCAGCCTTTCTCCTGGTTTGCAGTGTCCCATCTTCATCTTCCCTCCCACCTCCCAAACATAGGAGTTCTGGCTCCCTGCATCCTTCCTGCCGTCAGAGGCAGCGATTGCCATTGCTCCTGCCTGAGCCCTGGGTTCTGTAGCAGGAGAGCAGCCTTCAGGCTTAAGCTAGCAGCAAGTGAGGAAGGCTTTGCAGAGGAGATTACTGACAGTGCTGGAGGAGGAGAGGAACCTTTAATCCTGCTGGAGAAAGAGGCTCGGCTGACCTAGCTGCTTTCACCACTTGATCTGTAAGGCTCTGTGTTCACACTGTGGAATCAGGCATCTTCTGTTTGCATCCTCACCAGGGGAAGGGTTTGTGTGAGCCTGTGCCAGCAGCCTGGCAATGCCTTCAGAGTCAGGAGTCCATTCAGGAGGAGGATGGTGGTTAACACCTTACTGTTCTTCCAAAGTTCACATACCAGTTAGTAGCAAATTAATTTGCAGTTTTGTTTACTGAAGTGATACGTGGAGAGAGGCTGTTGCAATTAGTTTCTTCCTAATGGGCTATTGATCTCTTTGGTTGCTGAGTTAAGCAGCAGTTCCTTGAACCAGCACCTTTCCAGAGATCAAAAGCACCAGGCTGCTGCCAGGAGGGGGCAAAGGGGCCAAATCCTGTGTAGTGGTCAAAATGTGGACCAAAGAGAGGAGGTAATGACCCTATGAAGAGACTGAGTCTGTGAAATACCAGGGTGGGTAGCAGGGGCATAGGAGATGCTGCCCATGCTCAGTGGGATGGTGGCCGTCCATGTCACAGGGCTTCACCTCCCTTCATTGTCCCAGAGCATGAGCACTGTCTGAGTGAGCTGCCAGTTTCTGGCCCTGGGTAAGTTCTCAGATTTGGGATTGATTTAACCAGGAGCCCAAGATCTCTGCTGGGCAGGACAGCCTGGAGGGGAAGGACTCACCTTCCCCTCCTCCTCCTGCCGTTGTTTTTGCAGTCCTGGCACCCAGGGCTTCCTCCTGCCAGCAGCAGTCACCACCAGGGCTGCAGACATCACAGACAGCCCTGAATTGTGCTCCTGGGGTGTTTGAGTAATAACCCTCTCTGTGCTGCTGCAGGCTCTGAGCCTGACCCCTCCCTGATCCCTCACAGCAGGTTTGGAAGAGTCTCTGCTGTGCTTTCTCAGTGCAGTTGTCTCTGCAGACCTTCGCCTGTCTCCCACTTCAGTGTTGCATAATCTGCTGGCCAGGTTTAAAAAAAGATCTTGTATCCAATGTGTTTAACTCTGGGTTGCCTTCAGCCTTCTCCACTGCTTCACACAGCTTGGAGAGCACGGAATGAAGAAAAACTCTCTTTTGTTCACTAGGACAATGTTTAAGTGAAAGGGCTCAATTGCCTTTCTGTAAAGCCTGAACACTTCCTGAGTGTCCAAGCCAAATGGAGGAGCCACATGTGCTGGTCTCCCCTTTGCAGCATCCATCCCTTCATGACCAAGGAGCTGGAGTTTCTCCTTGCTGCCTTCCTCAAAGGCATGTTGAGAGCCATGCAGGCTGCTGGCCGTGCCCAGCCTGGCTGGGAGTGTCCTGCTGGTCAGCAGGGGTGGTAGGGCATGTGTGATCTCATGGTCATGTTGTGTAGATGCTAAGCAGCAAAATTATCATCTTGGCCCAGAAGCCACAAGGAGACCAGACCTGGTCTGGAGAAGGCCAGATATAACGAAAATGTTTTATGCTGAGGGTGGTGAGACCTTTGCCCAGAGAGGTGGGAGATGTCCCATCCCTGGAACTATTCCAGGTCAGCTTGTTTGGGGCTCTGAGCAACCTGCTCTAGCTGGAGATGTCCCTGTTGAGTGCAGAGGGTTGGACTAGATGACCTTGAGAGGTCACTTCCCACCCAAACCAGTCTGTGATCCTGTGATCCTTGTGGCTGGCCAGTGCTGGGTGCCAGCCTGGTGGTACCCAAGCTTTGCTGGAGAGCACTGCAGACTGTGGGGTGCAGCAACCCAGCAGAGTTAAGTCATGGTGCAGCAATGACAGTGTCTAGCTGCTCCCCTGCAGCCCATGTCCAAGGTCTAGGGAAGGAGACAGTACCCACAGAGCTGTGTGTGTCCCACCAGCCACCGATCGTGGCCCCATCACCAACCACTGATGTGCAGCAAGGAGGGTTCATGCCTTCCTCCAGCCTTTTTTCTTCCTCCTGCTGGAGTGGCATTGGATGTAGGTGAGCCAGCCCATGTTTGTCTGTCACAGGGCTGTCATCTCCTGCCCATCTCAACCCCTGGCAGCCAGCAGAGCTGCTCCCAGTGTGGAGGATATACGTTGCATCTCTCCCAGAGTGAGCTGGTGTCCTGGTCCAGTTAATGGACATGGGGTAGATTCGAGGTTTATTTCCCAGAGTGAAATTGAGACACAGACAAGGTCAAATGCCGAAAATCAATTAGGGTTTATTGAAACAAAAGAGTTAGAGATATAGGACAGTAGGACGGAGGAAAAGAGGGAAAATTAGGGAGAGAGACAGAACAGAGAGCAAGAGGGCATAGTTATACCACCATGGATTGGGTCCAGCGACTTGTCGAGGGTCCCAAGTCCCCCTGCTTCTTCCATGACGGTGGGTGATCACGCTCACGTTCTCTCTCATACACACCACTCACAGCTCCACTCACAACTCACCAGCACAACTCACAAACACGGCCTTTTCCTCAGGTTTTTATAGGAAAAGGTACAGGACAGGGTCCTACTGATCCTTAAGATAAAGGGAATCTCCCGCAGGTTTCTCCAGACTTTTCTCATGAATAAATTCCTCACGAGTCCACACACCTGGGCCTTATCTCAAGGTTTTAACTAGGCCTCATTGTCCTGCACAGCAGTTTCCTAGCTTCTGGCTCCTCGAGGTCTGGCATTGTCTTCTCCAACGCTGATAATCAATGATCAATCAAGCTTTGAGACATTAACATGCAGTCTCGGCACAGCTAGGAAACCTGTTTTCCATAGCTGATAAGAAAGTGGATTCAAACAGTCTCTTACAGCTGGGAGAGGTTTGGGCTGCTGGGGATGCGGGTCTCGCCTAATGCCATGTCCCTTTGCTGTCCCTGGCCAGGTGAACACAGCCATGCACGAGGCCAAGCTGATGGAGGAGTGTGATGAGCTCATGGAGATCATCCGCCAGCGCAAGCAAGTCATCGCTGTCAAGATCAAGGAGACGAAGGTAAGGAGGGACAGCTCGTGTGTCCAGGGTCAGAGGGTCCCCGGAGGGTGCCCACTGGGGGGGTCTGTTCTTCCTCTGTGGCTACAGCCCAACAGCTGGGCAACCCTTGGTGCTGGGAGGTCCCAGCTTCCTGCAGAGGGCTACTAGAGATGTGTGTTGCCTTGTCCATGAAAGAATGGTTCTGGGCAACCATCAGTGCACACAGATTCATATGCCTCTACCCTGAATGGTGTGAGTCCAGGTGTCCCTTCCTGCTGCTGTCCCCAGGGCTTTTCGCCAAGGACAAGGTGTGGAGGAGGAGGGAAGGCATGTTGATTAGCGTGACAGATTGGTGTGATTGCTTGGATCAGGGCAGACACCTTCCTCAAGGCTTTTCTAACAGTGCAGTGCTAATATAATAAAGTGGAATTAAAGCTGGAGGACTGCAGATGGAGAGGCTGCTTGTTCTGCATTGCAGCGTAGCTGTGGATGAGCTGGGTCCTCACCCTTTTCTCTGGGTAGGTGTCTGAACCTTTCCTGCAGCGGTTCTAGGTGTTTCTGGAACTAGTCTTCCAGGTTTCTGGCACTTCCTGGTGGTTTCCATGTGATGGGGAGAGGCTGGAGGGATCTGCTGTAGCTCTGAGCAGTGCCTATGGCTGTGTGCAGTGTCTGTAGACAAACACTTTGCATTTCTTACTGAGCTGGAAAGTGTTAGGGTCCAGCTCTGCATCCATCCCAGTGCTGATAGCTGAGCCAGGGAGCAGCATTGCCCTGGATCCAGGTTTTCCTGCAGACAGAGGTTTGGGATGGGGCTATGCTGGGTTCATACCCAGGAGAGACACCCAGCATGCCTCTGGGACACCCTTGGTGGGAGTGGAAGCTGCAACACTACTTTTATCCCAGACACTTCAGGGAACATATTTTCTGTACCGGGGCCTTCTGCTGGTCCATCTGTCTGTCTGCCTCTCACTTCCCACCCTCTCCCCTGATGTCTTCTGACCATGTTATCCAGTTCCAGCCGTACTTGGCAGGGAGCTGGAAGGCTCTAAGATGTTGTTTTCCTACAGCTTGGCAGCTGGGTGGAGGAGAGAGGCCCTAAGTGGTGCCTAAATCCATCAGCAGAGGCAACGAACAGGCACTTGTAAAGTGCCAGGGTAGGAGCAGTGAAATTGTGCCCACGGAGCTGCAAGCCCAGCACCCCACCACTAGGAGATGGATGTGGGGACAGTGGTACTGGTAGTACTGGGGAGGGCACTGGGTTTGGGTTCCAAATTTACCTGGGAACTGGAGTAAGCCTTTTTGCTGGTGAATTGGGTTGGAGATGGCAAGGTGCAGGTTGGCAGTGCGCCTCTGTAGCCCCTGTGCTGCCCATGGGGAACCTGAGCACACTCCCTCCATTGTTTTGGACACCTCTGAGCAATGATTTCCAAGAGTGAAGGGGAAGGAGCTTTTCTGAGGTGCCTCAGCCACAAACTTTGGAGAGTTTAGAAAGCTCCAAACACAAAAGAGCGGAGGAAGCACTGGAGGCTGTGGCTGGGTTGAAGCTCTCTGACAGCAGAGTGAGAAGTGCTGTGCTGAACTGCTCTTTGGTTTTCCATTTGTTCCAGGCTGCATTTCCTGACAAATGTCCCAGTGGATGCACAGAGCAGCCTGGTCACAGTGGCACATGGCACTGTAAGCAGTGGCAGCCCTGGGGCTGAGCAGGGAAGTCTACAGAGGCAAAAATGCCAAGGCAGTGGTTTTGTCTTCAGCCAGAGCATGGTACTGGGAGCACTGGGCTGCCCAGTCCCAAGGCTGGTGTGTTAGCTGTGGGATGGAGCTCCTCAGCCCCACAAGGCAGCAAGAGAGCTGGAAGGAGCAGAGCAGCAGCCTGAAGTTTGTGTGTGGTCATGGGTGGAAGCAAGGGTTGCCCAGCAAGGGTACCTGAGGGGTGACACCTGCTGCGCTCCTGGACAATGTACCTTTGACCTAAGGAAGCCATGGCTTAGTTCAGAAAAACTCTTCCCAGATGTATCACACACATATCTGGAAACCCACCAGAGATTAGACGCTGAGGAGCACATGTACAGGTCTGAGCAGGGCTTGCACCTTGCAGAGCTCAGGTTCATGCTTTGCCAGGGCTTATGTGCCACCACCCAAGAGACTGGGCAGCACCCCATGGGCAAGGTGGCACTGAGAGGATGTGGGGAGAGACCTAGGAGACAGCAAAAATCGTCAGGAAGGATGTGAGAGGAGGAGGGAGGTGGAGGGAAGCAGGCAGCTAGGCTGCCCTGAAGAGCTCTCTGCCACAGCACAGATTCATCTGGTGGGTGCCAGCACCCATGTCTCCTGCCCAAGGCACTGCAGGTGCTGGTGTCACAGCCCAGCCTCACTGGCCTGGAACCAGGACACCTGTGCCTCCTTTTCCCTTTGCTGGATGGATGCTGCAGGCTGGGTCATTGCAGTGCTGTGGTCGAGGAGAGCTGCGTCCAGGCACTCACAGTTCCTGGGAGCAACTGTGGCAATGGCAGGATCTCTCCTGCCTCACTGTCCTGCCTGAGGCTCACAGGTACTCCAGGGCTCACCGAGTGCTCCCTCAGTCCATAAGTCAGTGCTCTTCCTGGACCCTGGCCCAGGTTGCCCAGAGAGGTGGGAGATGTCCCATCCCCACAACCATTCCAGGTCAGGTTGTTTGGGGCTCTGAGCAACCTGATCTAGTTGCAGATGTCCCTGCTTGACTGCAGGGGGGTTGGACTAGATGACCTTGAAAGGTCCTTTCCAACCCAAACCATTCTATGATTCCCACCTCCAGTCAAAATTTAACACAAAGCGCACTGCTGCTCTCCTTCCCCTGAGCAGCTTCTGGCTCAGGATGGGGTTTCGTCGCTGGTTTCCAAGCTGCCTGCTGATTTCTGAGCACCTTGGTTTCCCTCTGCTCCTCTGGCAGGTGATGAAGCTGCGGAAGCTGGCCCAGCAGGTCGCTAACTGCCGGCAGTGTCTTGAGCGCTCAACGGTCCTCATTAACCAGGCTGAGCACATCCTAAAGGAGAACGACCACGCACGGTTCCTGCAGACAGCCAGGAATGTGGCCGAGAGGTGGGCTGGCAGCTTGGCTCAGGCACCAAGCCAAGTGGACACCTTGGACATCAACACTTGGATGTGGATAGAGTTGTCCCCAGGTCCCTGTTCAGGGATGCCACATCCTCCCCCCCACAAGTTTCTGGCATCCTGACCCCTGCCAGGAGTGCCACCAGTTCCTGTCCCTCACAGGACAGGAGTTGCGTGGCAGGTCCTAACAAAGCTGAACATCTACCATGAGAGCAAACTTCTGCCCCCCAGGGGGAGAAACCAATGGAAAGGGAACTCGGGGGCAGTCAGGCCTGGGACCTCCCCAACGTTGGAGCTCCCCCACCTCTCTGGTGACCTGTCCCCAGGCTGGGCCACCCTCCTGGGGCAGGAGCAGAAGTTAGTCGGTGCAAGCAGTGTCCCAATGTCATGTGATGCCACCAGGAGGCAGCTGTCACCTCTTTCATCCCCCACCGCTGCCGAGTGTCAGAGCTATGTGCACCCTGATGCGTATTGATGGGCTCTTCTTTTCTTTCAGGGTCGCCATGGCAACTGCATCCTCTCAAGTTCTGATACCAGATATCAATTTTAATGATGCCTTTGAAAACTTTGCTTTAGATTTTTCCAGAGAGAAGAAGCTGCTGGAGGGGCTGGATTATCTAACTGGTGAGTGCATGGGCATGGTTTCTACAGCCTGCACCCCACATCTGCCCTACAGCCCCTCCCCTATACCCCACTGGGGGCTGCCAGGTCAGAAATTACCATACCCATGACCTAGGGAGAAGGCTGATGCCTGTAAGAATCCAAGAGGGTGGATTACAGGGAGGGAATGGTGAATTAGCCGATTATTGTACTTCTAATCACAGAATTGTTAAGGGGGCAAAGACTTCTAAGATCGTCAAGTCCAGCCATTGACCCAACACCACCATGACACGAAGTGCTATGTATACACATTTTTTGAACCCCTCCAGGCATGGTGACTCACCTGGGCCAATGCCTAACCACTCCTTCAGGGAAGAAATTTTTCCTAATGTCCAACCTAAACCTCCCCTGGCACAACTTGAGGCCATTTCCTCTTGTCCTACCACTTGTTCCTTGGGGGAAGAGACCAACCCCCACCTGGCTCCAACCTTCTTTCGGGAAGTTGGAGAGAGTGAGAAGGTCTCCCTGAGCCTCATTTTCTCCAGTCTAAACAACCTCAGTTCCCTCATCTGCTCCCCGCTTGTGCCCTAGACGAGCGGCTTTGTTTCAGGGGTTGCCAGACCTGGTGGAGGCACCAGCAGAATCCCTCGTGGTGAAAACACACTGGTCCCTGGGTCTTTGTTGTGGCACTAGAAAGTTTAATTAACTGGGAATCACAGCGACAGATAAAGTGAGACAGTTGTTTGTGTTGAGAGTCTCTACTCCCTGATGGAGCTCATCTCCATCTTTAAGGGAGCAAGAAAACCTTAAGTGTATTAACACAAGAAAGCCCCAAGTGATGGAAACACATTGCCTGTGCTCTCCTGCAGCCCCCAACCCTCCATCTGTCCGAGAGGAGCTCTGCACAGCCTCCCACGACACCATCACTGTCCACTGGATCTCGGAGGATGAGTTCAGCGTCAGCTCCTACGAGCTGCAGTACACCATCTTCACTGGCCAGGCCAACTTCATCAGTAAGTCCCTGTCTGCCAGCTCGGTTTGGGAAACGTGGTTTGGGGAGAAAAAGTCCTGAGGGAGAATCAGCAGGCTGAAAGGCTGGGTATGAGGGGAGGAAACCACAACAAAGGTCTTCTGAGGACACCACTCAGGGCTGTAACCAAACCGATGGAGAAACCTCTGTGCTGGTCATCCTCCTTGTTCCTTGTCAGGGGAATTTATCTGAGGAAAGGACAAAACTGGATTGTCCCCGCAGAAAAAGGGTGTTCTTGGGGCATCTGCAGATGTGCAGAGAGAGGAGAAGAGCAGTTTTGGCACAAAGCCAAGGGCTGTTTGCAGTCTCAGAAAAGTGGTTTGATCTTTCAGGTGCTCAGTGAGTCCTCGAGATGTCAGAAGCAGGAATGTGTTGTGATTTCTTGTAATGCTGCCTCTTCCCTAAAGCTGGAGAGGGTTTGTGTTCTGGAGGAGAGTTGGTTTGTGGATTGTGGGAGAGAGCCCAGAGAGACTGTTTGTGTCGCACCAGAAAAAAATACAGATGTTGTATTGGGAGAGCAAGAATCCAGCTTCCAGTGTGTCCATCCTGCAGCACTGCTTTGGAAGCTCGCAGCAGCCCTGGGGAACAGCTCCTGTAAGCAGCTTGGGTTCCTGGGTTTCCTTTGTAGCGCTTTCTGTGGTGGGAAGTGCTGACCAAATGCTTCATGGTGGAGGTCTTGCGCTGCTGCTGGTTTGTCTGCCTGGTCTGGAGGTGTTTGGGTGGAAGTACAAGGTCACAGCACAGGAAGGCTGTCGAGTGCACTTTAAAATATGCAGGAAGCTGCTGGAGAAAGTTTCTGCTTGTGACCTTCAGAGCTGATTAAATGTCCTTCCCCGGGTTTTACACTCATTTTGGTCAACAAGGTGATCTGTTTCCTCTCGGTCAGAGGTTAGTTATGAATGCTACAGCAACTAGATGTCCTGTGCTCAGCTCTCCTCCCCTAGCCACAGACATGTTGGCTCCAGTGTTTTTTCTTCTCTGAAAGCCTTGGGGAGAGCTCAACAACCTCTTTGGCTCCATTCTTAGGTGGCCACCAGCCTCCATCTCCCCTGCACGTACCAGCTGAGGAAGAAGTGTGGACCATGCTGGTATCACTGAGTTGTCTGGTGAGGAGGGACCTGAAGGTCTATCCACCAACTCTGTGTGAGCTGAGCTGGCTTAGAGCTTGGTCAGGTTGCTCAGGGCTTCTGCCAGGACCTCTTGGGAAATGGGGCACTTCTGGCACATAGCTTGGACTCCAATCCCTTGCGGGGCTTGGGAATTATTCATCTACCCCCATTTGGGGGCTATAGGAGTTTGACATGGGCATTAGGAAGGCGAGGGCCATGGAAACTGTGGAGGTGATGAACAGCAAGTGCAGTTCTGGAGGAAAGCCCTGAGGGACACATGTCAGGAGTGTCTTGATTTCTGTGGTACCTCTTTATAGAAGGAGTAAAGAAAACATCAGTTAATGTCTCTGAGGAGAAAATGAATAATATATTGTCACTGGAAATAGCACAGCCAGGTCTGGGAGATGAGAACATTTGAGTCCTGGCTGGACTCACAGATGAGGAGACACTGGGAATGGTGCAGAAGGTCTCACCTAGCAGAGCACGAGGAGGCTTCCCGTGGAAGGAAATACCTTGTCAACGAGCACACACTTGGCTGGTGGAAACCATCCCTTCATGCTCCCTTTAAAGCCAAGAGCTTGGCAGGAGTCAGACGTTTTATGGATGATGAAAGCTGCAATAAAAAGGAATTTTTTTTAAGCTTTGGCAAGGATAGAAGTCCTCAGTCTTCAAGGCCAAACCCTCCTTGGCAGTTTTGGGAAAGAAACCTGTTTGGGAGGCCAAATCATTCCCAGACTGTTGTCTCCCAGCTACCTTGTCCTTTCTGATGAAGGATCCAAAGCTGGTCCATGTCTGCAGGGAGGTAACACCTACCAGTGCTTGGCTGGAAGCTGTGTGCTCCAGTGAAGGCAGCATCTGAAGTAGGATGCAATTGGTATCACATCTGCTTTATTTTCTACTTCAAATAACATTGCTCTGCTCCCCTAGGCCATTTCCATGTGGATTTTAAACCAAATCCAGGCTGACAGTGACTGCAACCTGCCCTTGTCCTCCGGCTGAACAAGCCACTGGAGATGAATAAACACCCTGGTGTAAGCCTTAGCAGAGGAGGTGTGGAGCCTGTCCCAGCCATGCACACATGTGCTGGTGACAGGAGGCTGAGCACCCTCCTCCAGTCACCTTGCATTCACATCCTGCTCCTCACATGTTGTCTCACCCTTCGCCTCCACACTGGCTGGATCCAAGAAGCCTCCAGCTGCTGTTTCTGAGCTTCTTCCTTGTTCTCCTTTCGGTGTAAAGCAACAGTCCTGTGCTGTGATCATTGCTCTACAGCTGTTCTCTGAAGGCCTGAAGCTGCTGCATGCTGCTGCAGGTGGTCCTGGATACTCTCTGCCCTGGCCCCTTGGTACCAAATGCTGGAGGTTGCTCCTGAAACCCACGACATCCCTTCCGCTAGCGTTGGCTGCTGAAGGTTGTTCTCACTCTCACCCAGGCCATGCTGGTGGCATGCTGTGGCACTGTGTGAGGTTTTCCTTCTTCCCTGGAGCACTGTGCCCCCCACCAGAGGTACATCGCTGCATTTTCAGTTCCTCCCAGGCTCTACAGCTCTGGGAAAGAGCTCCAGTGTCAGGGCTTAGTGCCTCCAGGGTCTTGAGATCTTAGTTCCTTTCTATTTCCAGAAAGAGCTTAGGCTCCTGAATGTTTTCCTAGCATCCAGATCCCACTTCCTTTGCTGGGAGATGTCGTTTTCTTTGAACCACTTTGCAGACCAATCTGCACAGTGAGCTGAGCATCATCATCCCTTGGACATGGATTATTGCTTCCTCTGCTGTGCAGGAGGAGGATGGGGATGGAAACAGGTTCCTTCCTGCTGCCAGCACTGCACATTGCAGCCCTGGGAGCAGCAGGGAGGTTGTCCTGCAGGAGTGGAGAAAGGAAAGAGTGTGATCGTTGGCATCACCTTCTCCTGGGCACCGGTACTGTGCCCTCTGCCTGGGCTGGGAGGTGCCACCGGTTGAATTCCTCTTTCCCTGCACCCTTTCTCCACCACTTTCCATGGTGGCATCTCAAGGTACCAACGCTTCTCATCTGGTCTTGCCTTGACCTGTCATTGCCTTCAAGTGGTAGTAACAACAGCTCTGTTTGCTGCTAGGTTTTATCTCCTATGGAGACTTTCCTGCAGGTGCTCTAACCTCTCGGGCTGGTGGTAGACGACCCTGAGGGACATGTGGTCAGAGAGCTCTGCATAAGCACCACATGCTCTTTGGGTTCTGTCCTTCCCTGTGAGTAAACTCTTCCCCATCTCTCGGTGTCCTGCAGGTCTCTACAACTCCATGGACAGCTGGATGATTGTCCCCAACATCAAGCAGAACCACTACACTGTCCACGGGCTCCAGAGCGGCACGCGTTACATCTTCCTGGTGAAGGCCATCAACCAGGCTGGCAGCCGGAACAGCGAGCCTGCACGCCTCAAGACAAACAGTATGTCCTAGGAACTCACCCTGGCCTGGTGCAGGGTGTTGGGAGAGCAGCTCCTCAAGAGACAGGTCCTGGGGTTGCCATGAGCTCTGTTCCTGCCTCTGCTTGTCCCTGTGGGACCCTGGGGCAGCTGGGGTTTGAGGAGCTCATGGAATTATAGAATCATTAAGGTTGGAAAAGATCCTCAAGTCTAGCCATCGACCCAACACCCCCATGACACTAAACTGTGTCATCAAGTGCCATGTCTACATGTCTTTTGAACCCCTCCAGGGATGGTGGCTCCACCACTGCCCTGGGCAGCCTGGGCTGATGCCTAACCACTCCTTCAGGGAAGAAGTTTTTCCTAATGTCCAACCTAAACCTCCCCTCGTGCAACGTGAAGCCACTTCCTCTTGTCTACCACTTGTTCTTTGGGAGAAGAGACCAACCCCCACCTGGCTCTAACCTCCTTTCAGGGAGTTGGAGAGAGTGAGGGGGTCTCCCCTGAGCCTTCTCTTCTCCAAACTAACCAACCCCAGTTCCCTCAGCTGCTCCTCACAACACTTGTGCTCTAGACCCTGCACCACCTTCACTGCCCTTCTCTGGACACACTCCAGCACCTCTGTGTCCTTCTTGGAGTGAGGAGCCCAAACCTGAACCCAGGATTTGAGGTGTTTCCTCACCAGTGCCCATCCCTGCCCTAGTGCTCCTGGCAAGGGCTGGCAGCTCTCTCAGGTCCTGAGGCACACAACGTTCATGGGCACCCATCCCTCCTGCTGCTGGTTCAGCATTTGTCTGCAGTCCATGGAAAGCATTTAGGGATGCTTCTGAATGTTTGATTTATAAATATATATTATTATTGCTATATTTTCTGTGTTCAGAAAATCAATGATGGTGCCCATCATCGTGGTCGTGCTGATGGAAGGTGCTGCACTCCCAGTGCATCCTCACTGGCCATTTCCGCAGCCTTTGTCATTATGGGGCACCAGGGTTTGCCCCTTTTGGACTGGGCAATGAGGAGATAACACACACTTGTCAGCTGCTGCAACCTTGGGGGAAGTGTCAGCAGCTTGGCAAGGAGATAGATCCATCAGCATATTTCACAGCCCTCTTTCTGCTCCTGAGGTGATGTTTGGAGAGGTTCATTGCCAAAAGGCCAGTGTCAGGACACATATTGATTTCTGCAGCATCAGTGCTGTCAGTGCTGGCACTAAATCTGCTTGAGCAGAAGAGCTTGGAGAATAGTTAGGTTTAGTGACAGAGATGAACCTTCCTTTGCTGCGTCTGGGTCTGAGTAGATCTGATTTATTAGGAAGTGTCCAAAAGTGGATGAAAGTGCCAGAACACAGGGACAGTCCCAGCTCTGGTAGTAAATAAAGTGCAGGGAAGGTGTGTTTTTATCGTCCTTACCTTGACCATTGCAGACTGGTCTTATTCTCACTCACATTTGTCTTTTCCTCATTCCTGCATTCCTTGGTGGGACCTCCTGGGGTGTGTGGGGTGGCTCACATCTGCATTCCATTGGGAATGGCAGTTAGGTCTCATCTGGAGGGGTGGGTCTGCTGCAGCACAAGTTTGCTGCCTGAGTGATTGTCCCTGAGGTCCCTGTTGACGTCAGGATCGTGTTAGTGCAGATGCTTTCTAAGGAGCAGGATGATCTCTCGGCAAGTGCCCAGCAGGAGTCTGCTGGAACATTCACAGGTTTGGATGGATTTATTACTTCCCTGAGACTTTGACAACTCAGCATCATAGTCCTGCAGCTCTGCTCCTCGAGGTGATGTCTGATGGGAGGAGAGTAATTGCTGCTGTCAGGCTCGCTCTGCAAGTTATCCTCTGCCCCATGGACACCTACAGCTTGTTTGCTTCTGGCTGTGGGGCAGCTAGCTGAGGGATACAGACCTAGGTGGGGCTTTTGCACCAGGGTGAGGCTTTTGTACCAGGGTGGTGGGCCAGCTGCAGGGTCAAGGTCCACCAGGTTTTGTACGTGGGTCCTTCTGGATGAGGGGCAGGTAGCATCTGAGGTGGCTGGTCAGAGCAGAGATGCTGCTGCTGTGGGCAGAGAGGAAAAGTGGAGTGCTTGGGAGCTGCCGTGCCCTGTGGTGCAGTGGTACTGTGGCACTGATCCTCCCCACAGAGCAGGCTTGTGCTCCTCATCCTCATCTGTTCAGCTGGCTTGTCTCTTGCTTCTGGGAGATCTCGGTCCCATTGTTGCTGTAGCTCTTATGTAACCCAACACACAGCCCTGCCTTGGCTGTCCCTCGGGATGGATTTGCTGACACACTAGAGCTGGCATGGTCAGCAGGACCTGCTGAGCTTCACCATAACTGATTCCTTCCATGAAGCATCAAGAAAAGATGATGTGACAGTGTAGCTGCCCCATTAGCAGCCCTTGTCCTGCAGACAAATTATTGCTGAGGTAGATAGAAACCAAAATATTCTGGCCTCTGCACCTAGGGTACGTGAACCCTGTGTGCTCCTGCCTCTGTGCCAATGTCCCTTTTTGCACCCTCCTCAAGGAGCACTCAAAGCCAGGCACCTGTCCTCTGAAGCAACCCAGCTGTTATGCTTCCTAGCTCCCACCTCGTACAACACCTTGTACAAACCAGTGACAAGGGCTGGGCTCCGTTCTTCACAGTAACCTTATGAAGGGGTCGTCCTTGTGAAGGGCTGTGCCTGCCTCTAGTCTGATGGAGATGAGTATTTTTATACTTCAGTTCCTCAGAGCTTGTCTCTTTGCATTACCACTGGAAGAAGAGAGCTGCAGGGAGATGGGAACAGCCAGAGGAGATGAGCAGGAGGGTCACTCCCAGTTTACAGCTTTACTTTCAGACCTCTCAACTCAATTATCCAGCAAATTGGGCTCCGAGGAGAATCAACGTGAGCTACCATCAGGCACCAGAGCACAGCGTGGATGAGCTCCATTATGGGATGGCTCTTGAGAGCTCTCCAGCCTCCCTGTGGCTAATGGTGAGGCTTCATGGCATCAGAAACTGGAGCCTTCCAAGAGGAATCCTCGGTGCTCACTGCTGAACGTGTTGTGGAGCTGGTGCCCAGGAGTGATGGTGTCCATCAGCACAAGGGAGGGCAGATGTTCCCTGGCCTTGGCATCTTCAGGAGGGTTTTATTAGTGAGCAGTACAGCCAGTGCCTGTCAGTCAGGAAATGGTTTGGGTTTCTGTGTGCTGGTAACATAAATCCTGACCCATGTGTCCTCTTCCAACAGGTCAGCCTTTTAAGCTGGATCCCAAGATGGCTCACAAGAAATTGAAGATCTCCAATGATGGGTTGCAGATGGAGAAGGATGAGAGCTCCCTGAAGAAGAGCCACACGCCTGAGAGGTTCAGCGGGACAGGCTGCTACGGCGCGGCAGGCAACGTCTTCATTGACAGTGGCTGCCACTACTGGGAGGTGGTGGTGGGATCCTCGACCTGGTAGGCAGCACTGTTGTCTCCTCTCCCTCTCCTAGAGGCCCTCAGATTTCCCCAGAGGTGATGGCAGCATTCCCAGGGGCTTCAAGCACAGGGATCACTGTAGCCTGCTCCCCAGCACCCAGTCAGAGATGCTTGCACAAACGCACAGTCCCAAGTGCAGCATCTCATTCCCAGCATGACCTCCCCAGCACCTCCCAAGGGCATCTCAGCAGGTGCCCCCTGCCCACACTCGCCCTCAAGCTCAAGCTCCTGCCCACAACACGCATCTGGGCAGCAGCAGAAGGGAGGAGTCAGGGGTGCAACCTGGTGCACCCTTTGGTAAAAAGCAGTTTCAGACTTTAGCAGCTTGATCTGAGAGTTGTGTCTTGAGCAGTAATTATACCTGGAGCTGGTTCCTAGGGGTGGATCTGTTCCAAGTGTTGGTTTGCCAATGATCAAATACTGCAAGACCTTCAGAAGAGGAAATAGCTTTCAAATACTTAGGAGCTCCTGGGGCTCTGTGGGGGGATGTTTGGGTGCAGAATGAGCACGGCTGCTCTTTGAGCAGGGGGCTGGGGCTCTGAGCGAGCCTGGATCTGTGTCCTGGCAAGGATCATAGCCAGGATGCTTTGATCAAATGCCAAGTGGGACCTGCAGCTCTCAGCAGTCCTCAGTGCCACCTCCTGTCTCCCCATGCCTTGGCCCCACCCTAACAGCCCTTCCCCACCAGTTCTTCTAGCTGACCAGAGGGATTTTGAGAGCAGAGAGTAGCAGTGGTCAAAAGCCAAAGGGACACAGCACACACTCTCTTCACAGAATCACAGACTGGTTTGGGTTGAGGGGACCTTTCAGGGTCATCTGTGCTTGTGCAGTACAACAAGGCTGAACTGGAGGGTTCCTGCTGCAGCTGCCCAGCTGTGCCACCTCTTTCTGGCAGCAGGAGGTTGCTTAGGGAGGGAGAGATGCTTTTCCCCAGGCAAACGTCTACCAGTGGCTTCTCAGCCATGGAAAGCTGGTGCCGTGCTTCTTCAACAGTCAGGAGGACTCCTAAAGCACAAAGTGCCAGCAGCCAAGGCTGGAGGTTGCTGAGCAAAGCTGCCCCTCTCTTGTAGGTATGCCATCGGTGTGGCTTACAAGTCAGCCCCCAAGAACGAGTGGATCGGGAAGAACTCCTCCTCCTGGGTCTTCTCCCGCTGCAACAACAACTTTGTGGTGAGGCACAACAACAAGGAGATGCTGGTGGAGGTCCACCCGCAGATGAAGCGCCTTGGTGTCCTCCTGGATTATGATAACAATGCCCTCTCCTTCTACGACCCGGCCAACTCCCTCCACCTCCACACCTTTGAAGTCTCCTTCATCCTACCAGTGTGTCCCACCTTCACCATCTGGAACAAATCCTTAATGATTCTCTCCGGTCTGCCCGCCCCAGACTTCATCGATTACCCAGAGCAGCAGGAGTGTAACTGCAGGCCCCAGGAGTCCCCATACGTATCAGGGATGAAAGCCTGTCACTAGGCTGCCCTTGCCCTGCCCGTGCCCTGTAGTGGCACCAGCAATGCCAGTGGGTGCTGGTGGCTGTGCTGGAGAGGTGCCATGCAGCCGTGACCCTCTGGCAAGCAAGCGCCTTCCCACACACAGCTCCAGATATTCTTTAAGGGGAGAGAGGAAGAACCTCTAACCACAGTGGAAAATAAACTCATTGGCAAGCTCTGCTTGTGCGCCACTGCAGCTTATGCAGCTCCTTGGTGGTGTGCTCCCCTCTCTCCCTAAGCCAGTGGTTGTCACCTGGATGGTCTTGTCTTCCCTTGGGAGCTGGAGGGGCTGGGGCGGGTTTTGGGGTGATCTGAGGCAACGCTGTGGTCAGAGGGGAGTATCCTGTGCGTCTTCTCAAGGTGCAGAGTGGAACAGGAGGCATGATTGGCTCACTGGAGCCCCTTGGTAGCTTGTCTCAAGAGCCAGGTGGGACCTGAGCAGTGTTTTCTGCGTAGGACCTTCTGTTTGGCTGAAGTTTGGCAGTTTCTCTGGTATGGTAGAAGATTGCATGGACTTCTTGCACTTGGCGAGCGCTGGCCCTGGTTACGTGGCAGATAGTGGTTACATGGTGGGTAGTGGGAGCGAAGATGGCACTGATGATGGTCCCACTGCCTCTCCTGGCCGTGTTGCTGGTGCTTGGCTGGCTTTGCAGTCCCACAGTGGAAGACAGACAGCCATGGACACTCATCCCGCTATGTCTCCTCCTTTGGGAGCCCACTAGGAGTCAGGGAGGCCCCCACCCTTCAGGAGTGAGTTGAGGCACATAGAGGTTTGTCAGATGCTTCTTCCCAGCACAGGGTATGGCTGTGCCCCACCACATATGGCTCCCCATTGACTTCCATTAGTTTTATGTCTGGTAACCCTGCAGTAAAAACACATCTCCCTGTGCTCAGCAGATGGTAAGGTCCTGCGCAAAGACTGTCTGTGTGCTTTGTGACCCAAAATCTCCATTGGTGACCACAGACCTTGGCTTGTTCTCCACCATGGTGGTGTGATCATGGAGCCATTCTGCTTGCTCTGTAGCAAAGGACTGGATCCATCCCCAGGGCTCCAGCCCCTGGTTACTGGGAGCACTTTGACTGCCACCAGTGTTCCCAGTAGCCGCAAGGACCAAGTCCACTGGCCAAACTTTGGTTGCCACGTGTGCTTTAAAGCCAGGAGGAACTGGGCTGGGCACACCAGTCCCTGTCACAGGGAGCAAAGACCCAGAGGAGGCACCTGCAGCGGGGTCTATGGCATGGTTTGGGGCAGGTGGATATCCATGTCACCCCACAGCAGGTGGCATGGCATGGTGAGGTGAGGTGAGGCAGCATGGTGGCCCAAGATGGGCTGGTGCTTGACCTTTGGTCCATGGTGTAGGAAACCTTTTATCTGTCATCTGTTGGGTGCTTTGGTGGCACTGCCCAGGGACCTCCCAGTGCTGCCAACCTTTTATTTTCTGTTTTGGACCTTGCTGATAGGGAACTACCTCAGTGCCCAGCCTCGGAGGGGTCGGTGGCCACTTCAGAGAGGGTGACAGCACTTTGAGCTTTGTCCCACAGGATCTGCAGGAGAGGCTGGTGCCACTTGGCCCCATCCAAAAGTGGGTGCTCCCCACCAGTGACCTGGCGACACTGGTCACTCGGTCTAGTGGTGGCAGCTGCCAGGTGATAGCTTTGTCTAGGGAGAGTGTGTGTCTAAGAAGGCCTATTTCTCAACCCAGCATCCCTCTGCTTTACCTGGGTGACCCCTCTGGTGGCTGCTGTCACCTGTGGGGAAGGGACCTGCCACTGCACTGATGAGCCAAGGGTGGATTTGCTCCTGACCCAGGCTGATGTTGCCCCTGCTCCAAGCTGCCTGTGGCTTGTCAGGGCTTGGGTGGGTGATGTGTCCCTCCTGAGCAGTTCGATTTGCTTCTTCTGTCCACATCTGGGTGGGGATGCAGTGGGGTGGTGGCTGCCCTTCCCCGCAGCTAGGCACACAACACACAGTTCCTTGGAGAGCTCAAGGTCCCATTTTCAGAGCCCCTTGGGGCTCTCTTGAATGTCCTTTCTCTGTGTGCTGGTCCCATCCAGGGCTGCTCACAACATGTAAGCATCAAACCAACCCGAGCACTGGAGATGGATGTTTGCAGTCCAGGCACCAAGCTCTGCTCTGGCACCACTTTGACTGGCTAATTGCTAGAGGACTCAGTGCACCATCAACTCAGAGACACGAGCCATTAATGTGACATTTGCACCTGATGAAATTGCACTAATTGTGGTGGGACCTCCCTACCCGCCCCC
>VWZX01000384.1:344119-394071 GCA_013399015.1 Galbula dea
ACTGCTGCTTCTCTTGTACTCCATTGTATGGACTTGGGATGTGTTGAGCTCCTCGTTCCCATCGGACTCTCCTCTTCCATGTGTAACATACCTGTTTCGGTCCTGGATTGGGGGAGGCTTGTTCTTCCTGTTACCTTTTTTCCCCTTTTTTTGTTGGTTTGTTTTGGTTTTTTTTCTGCAACTTCTTTGTTAATGTGTACATATATATATATATAAAAAATATAATATAATATATATATACGTTACTGAATCAGTCTGTGTGGAGATTGTGCAGTGTGTGACGCCCACGGTCCTGGGGTGCTCTGTGGTGGTCACGCTGGTGTTCTCCAAAATGCAAACTGTGAACTTCATGATTACCAAGTCCTGGGCAGAGCAATAAAACAGCCACACAAAAGAAAAGGTCTTTACTGGATGTAACCCAGGATGGGGACTTGAAGCCAGCACAGCTGAGCCCTGGCTGGCAGAGCCCCTAGGGGCTCGGGGGCAGCTCAGCAGGAGCTGGTGGGAGGGTTTGTTTGCTCTGGGGATGATGCTATGTGTCACATTTGCTCAGGGTGACCTCAGACACATGGCTGGAGTTGGGGGACACGTGGTGCCATCCAACAGCAGAGGTTCTTGTCCTGGGTGCAGCCCAGGCTAAGAGCCTGGGGGGGATGGCAGGTCACACAGGATGCTAACACCCCATCCAAAAAAGTCCCTACACATACTCTACACCCTGCTGTCAGATGTCATGTGAAGGCACCTCGTCCTGGTCACTAGCACACCAAGTGCTCCAGCCTCCCCTTTCCAAAGCCTTTGCTGGCCACAGGGAGTGCTGGCAAATCTCCCAGTGCCAGACAGATGCTGCTGGAGCCTTGTTTCTGCCGCCTTTGAAGCCAGGACCTGCGCACGCCTCCTCAGCACTGCAGGAGCTGTGGGAGAGCAGAAGTGGAGGCTGGCCCCATCCTTCTCTGGTGCATGACATCTCTGCCCTTTGCAGAGGAGCCCCTGTCCCAGCACCGTGCACCTGGCAGCCACCTCATCTCCTCATTGCATATCTGTTTGCCTTTCTGCTGGTGCCCATGGAAGACAGATCCCATCTTTGGGAGCACAAGTGCCTAAAATATTTGTTAAGTGGAAAACATATGGTGCAAACCAGCACTGTGGTATTGTTTCTTACTGTATTCTTTTGCTCTAGGCTTTTTCCCATTAAACATTAACCACCACCAACATGGAACCTGCCCTCAAGAATGAGTAGCTGCTTTCATTTTGGGATAAATCTGTGGCAAGTTTGCATTATCTCAGACCTCTGATCTCACTGCTGATGAGCACAATAAACCCCTCGCAGGGTCCTGACATTTGTGCTCCTGCTTCTCCCAGGCAGCACCACCAGCATGAGGACCCTGCTAAGTCAGAGCCCCACAACAAGCACTTGCTGCAGCCCCAAGGGTCACAGCCAATGTTTCCAGACGTGGTATTCCCTGATCCAGACCTGGCAGGGCAGGACAGCCCCAGACCATCTGCAGCTTGCCAGGTGGTTTTCCCAACCCTATCCCCTTCATCCATCTTTTTGCCTCCCAAGTAATTTTAGGGTTTGGGCAAAGACCTCCTGGTTTGTCTCCTCAGTAACGACTTCACAATGCTGGACAAGAGTTCTTCAAGCCATGACCAGTTTGTGGACTTCAATGCGTGAGGCAACACAGAGAACAAGAGCTTTGTGATGGTTTGGACGCGGCTTTCTGCCAAATACCCAAACTCACAGTGTAAGCTTTCTTCCCCCCCACCCTTCCTTCTCAGAGTAATGAAAAACGCTATAGGACAATTAGAGAGTCCAAAATAATTAAAGTATATTAGAGATTAATACATATATCTAAACAACACCATATACAAAGTGAAGAGAGCCCCCAAATAGCCCCCCTGGGAGGGGAAGGGAAAGGGTAAGGGAGAAGGGAAGGGAAGAAGAAAGCAGAGAAGAGACCAAGAGACAGTGGGCAAAACCACTACAAGCTTCTAGAGGGCACCTGCATCGGAGGAAAGCCAGAGGTCCTCTTGTGCATAGACGTGGGCAACACTGCTCTGTCCGTGCTGTGAAGCAGATTAACTGCTGACAAGAGTCATGGCTTTGGTAGGTCCATTTGCCCTTTGGTGCTTGAGCCCCAGCACTGCAGAGAGCGGATGTTAATCCAAATGTCTGAAGAGCTGCTGAGAAGGGCTGAGAACGCGATGGTCTCAGGGGTGCTGTGAATCATGACCTTCCCAGTCCTCCACTAGAGCCTGCCAGGGGAAGTGCCACACCACCACTCTGGAGATTGCTTTATTGTCCATGTAATGACTGTGTTAATCAGGGCAATGAGATGTGTCTGAGCACTGGGAGGGAGGCACAAGGTGTCCTCTGAGGCTCTTCACAGCTGAGCTTCGTTAACCTGACCCTGAACCTGCATCTCCAGAATAAACCACCAGACCTATGCGTGGTCCTGGTGGGATGAGGAGCACTGGGGCATGGTGACAGTGGAGCAGAAGCCGCCTTCTTGCTGAGGTTGCACTATGTGGCTTGGACCAGAGCCTGCTTGGTGCCAGACAGGGATAATGGAAAAGGCTGGGGGGAGGGTGGGAACAGGGCACAGTGTGAGTAGATGATAAGGGGTCAGCCCACGTTGAGATGGATAAAAACACGGCAGTGTCTCTTCTTGTGTCCTCTGGCTGTGCCCAGAGCCTCACTGTGGGACCCTGCTTCCTCCTGCTCTACCCTTCAGCAGCATCCCAGGGCAGTCCCAGGATAGGTGTAGCCATCCGCAGCACCAGGATGCTCCTTTTAGCCCCCTTGGTAAGCTGGGCATGGTCCAGGACTCTCCATCTGTGGTTCCTGGAAGCCAAAGGAAGCTTTACCCTGTTAAGAGAATGTAATTGTTGGTCATCTTTATTTTTCACAAAGCAGCTGGTGCTAGCCAGGGAGCAGGAAAGTGTTTTACCTCTTTCTTCTTGCTTTATTTGGTGCCTGTCTCCATTAACCTCTGGTTTCTAGGAAACAATAGCTCTTGTAGATGGGCACCTGTGGAAGATAATTTAAACCCATTACTGACATAGCAGGTTGTTTCATAGAAAGAAAAAGACTTCACTGAGAAGATGAAATGAGCTTTGCCACTGCTTTCCAGGAACAGACTTTTAAACACATGAGGCTTCAATGTCACAAGTGCCACAAATCAATCAGACAAGAAATTGCTTCCTCAACTCAGCCAGGAGGGGAAAACTTAGCTGGCAAACTGTGAGCATAATCCAGGGAGCTATAGTCCTGTCTCTGGGGGATGAGACCTGGCCAAGGTCTGCACTCAGCCAAGGGGGTCTGAGATGCCAAGAGCTTGGGTCTGCCAGCATGGCTCCAGTGAGCTGCTCCTGCCACAAGGACTGACTGGGCTGCAGGTGAGAGCCCTGGCACAGAGATGAGAGCTTTGGGCTGGAGGTGAAAGCCACAGCTGGTCACTCACAGAGCTGATGCTCGGGGCTTCAGGGCTGAGGCTCATCTTGAGACCTTAAGTGCTGAGACTTGAGGGATGCAGGAGAAGGATGGTTTCTGAGCTCTTGCCTGGTTTGGGAGGGCTAGTGGCACATTTTGGGGTGGGCTGAGGGGAAGGTTGATATTGGCTTTTTATTTTATTTCCTCTGGAGCTTATGAAACAGGACATTTAGGAAAAGCTCCTTTGCCAAAGCTCAAGAATCCCCCTGACTTTGTGGGGTCCCAGGGGCTTCACCCCTTCCCTGGGAAGCTGCAAAGCAAAGAGACAGGACAATTTGCTGTTTTTATAGAGCAAGTGGCATCAAGAGGCTGCCTTAGCTTTTCCTGTCTACTGACAGAAGTGGCTTGTGCTGAGATGTGATAATCCTGGCCAGGAGCACAAAGCTGCAGCCCCTCCATCCATGACTGAAAATTCCTTTAACTGGTGAATTCACTCCAGGTTGAAAAAAACCCAACCAAACCAACAGCTTAATAAATGGCCAGAACAGAGAATTACACCCCTGAGCCCTCCATAGACTGCATGGGGTAAATGATTTATTGCATCTGTGCTACAGTGTCTGAACTGGCCCCAAATTAGTCCTCCTTAATAGAACTCTAATTGAGATTTTAAATACTCATCTGAAGTGTCAGCCTCTCAAATTGACTGTTCTTGATCATTAGGCACATCAAAGCGTGGCTTAACATGTCGCAGGACTAGTCTCATGCATGATCTGGCTCTGGGGTGATGGACAATCCCTGAAAGCAGACCAGAAAGCTTTTACTGAAGCATTACTGAGTTTTAAAGGATGTGTTTGAAGGGGTATTTGTCCTTGCAGACCACCATGTCTCAGCCATCACCAGTGGGTAACAATGCTGGGGGCTGGTGCTGGAGCAGGGCTGGTAGTGATGCCTCTGTGCAGACCACACTATAGGACCTGGTCTCTGCTCAGGAGGGAGACACAAGCCTCAGCTGAGCTGCTCAGCAGTGCATTGGCCAATCCAACAGAAGGAGCCATGAGGTGCTCATTTTCCTCTTGGAGTCCCAGTGGACTGCAAAGAGCATGTGACGTGTCCCCCAGGAGCCCCATCCCAGAGCAAGCAGACATGGGCAGGACATGCAGGTGGCAGGAGGGCTGGAAGCAGTTATTGACATGACAGGTAGCTGCTGAGACACTTGGAGACACTCTTCCCTTGGAGAGAGGCAGCCAGGAACTGTCTTCCAGCCTTTTCATAGTGTTTGCAAAGATAACCTGCCTCCTCTCCTGGGAATACCATGTCAAGGCTCCTCACAGCATCCTCCAGCTCCAGAGCTGGTCCACTCAGTCAAGACAGGAGCAGCACAAAGACTGGAGAATGGAAACGAGTCCAGTTCTCCATGGCAACAAAAAAGAACTGGGTCAGCTGCAGGATGTGAGGTGCCAAGTGCTCCCAGCAGCTTTCAGGATAAACAGCCAGAAAGGCTCACGGAGCCATGGGGAGCAAGGGCACCCTGAGCCCTAGGTACCTTGGACCCCCCCAGGGCCCAACCGTGGCTCCCACATGGTGTCATGTGGAGCAACAGGGTCCCCAGCCCTGTCCAAGCTGCGAGGGATGGCGGTGTCCCAGGGCATAGGGAGAGGAGGTATGGGGAAGTTAGGAGGCACTTCATTGCCAGCTCCCATGGATGCCACATACACCAGCACACCCATGGCTCTGCATGGTCCCTGAGGCACAGCCAGTAAGCACAGCCATGTCCCCCTCATGGCCACCACCTTCTGCCTGACTCCTCTGCAGCTGTGCCCCAGAGTCACATCCTTCCCTCTGCTCATCAACCACAGTGAGCCAAGTGCCTTCTTCACAGAATCATTAGGGTTGGAAAGGACCCTCAAGATCACCTAGTCCAACCAATAGCACTACACTACTCTTATCCCTAAATCATCCCCTGAAGAAACACATCTATTCTCTTCTTAAAAACCTCCAGGGATGGTGACTCCACCACCTCCCTGGGCAGCCTATTCCAATATCTCACCACTCTTGTCACATGGCTCCCGGTTTTGGGTCTCTCCTGGCTGGAGAGACCTCAGGAAGGCAGGCAGGCTGGGATACATTGCCAGGGATTCCATGTGAAAATCCTCATTACAGCTCCATGACAGGGACAGGGCCACCTCAGCTCACTGCCTTTGGTTAGCAGGATGCACTCAGAGCCAAGTGACAGAGTCTTTGTTGTTAATCTGCTCCTACCACATGGGTACCTTCACCATGAGAATCCTTCATTAGTCACCTGCAATTACAGGGCCAGCACTGGGCTGTCAGGGCAGAAGGGCTCAGCAAGGTGATTTGAAGGGAGAAATCCTTTGGATGGAGCCCATCTTGGATGGTGGGATGGGCAAAGAATGGGATGGCCCCGTACTGGGACCACCAACTGGGAGCACCAACTGGGAGCACTGCTAAGCTTGCACAGCAGACACCAACATGCTGTGTGACTTTGGTACATTTTTAACATGTACATGTCCAAATTAAATCTCAGCTGCAAGTTCTGAGAACAGGGAAAACATCACCTGCAGACCTCCCCCAGGGCTGGTCAGAGCTGGACATCCAGCTGCTCTGCTTACAAGCTGTTATGAGGAAGCATCATCACTTTTGGACAATATTTTAGATGAGATCTGGGCTCTGAGAGTTTATGTACCAAAAATGGGGCAGTGATCTGTCAGATCTTTGCCCTTCAGTTGTCATTAAGAACCCTCAGGTCTTTTCCCAGCTGCCTCAGGATGTGATGTCAATGTGAATAACTTCTCTTGAGTAGCATCTTCATCTGTAGGATGCACTTAATGTTCCTCCTCCTGATAAGGAGTTAAACACACTCTTAACATTTACACAGCACCCTGAGCACGGAGGGAAGTGCTGCTGATGGCAGAATTACAGAGTTATTTCAGCTCAGCAGCACACGGTCACTGCACAAACACACAGCAGCAACCTCTGAGACGCTCTGGAGCCTTCATCCTGACACTGAGATGGAGTCTGAGCCCTTCCCTCCACATCCTCATGTTAATGTGACAACTAGAACATGACTGCCCTCACAGTAACAAATCCCCAGAGGAAGGTTGGTCTCTACAAAGCTGTTCCTCTCCAGATTCCACTGTGCTTTATAACCCTAATCAGCTCTGCTCCCTCAGCCCTCGCCTCTGCTCTTCATCCCCAGCCAGGCTGGACCAGTGGCCCCACAGCATGGCTAAGCACCACATTGATGCTCACAGCCACATGTGCTTTCTAGTTAAGTCACCACCACAAAATGGAAATGGTCACAAGTGATGTGGGGACATGGGCAGGGTTGGGGTTCTGCCCACTGGGGTCACAGGACAAAAGCCACATTTGAGCCACTGAAGGCTGGCAGGAGGGAAGGCTTGGCCAGTCCTCCTCTGAGACCTTAGCACAGGGACAGGGACCCACAGGTTCGAGGGTCAGAGACCAGAGAACTCTTTGAAACAAAGAAGAAACAGAGCCTTGACCAAAGCAGGAAGCTTTTAGAGTCAGCTCTCACACCTGTTCATGATGTGCCTAGACACAAGTCTGTCATCACTCCTCTGAAGGGTCTCCAGCGTTATGTTTCTCAGCATCGTGTTTTCACTGGGAGTAAATCAGCACCATTTGAGGTGGCAGGGGCCTGCCCTGTGCTCCAGCCTTGCTCTCTCTTTGCTTTTGGGTTTTTGAGCTCAGCCCTTTGAGAAGCATTATTGTGACAAGTCTCTGCCCTCTGGACAGGCTCTTGCCCTGGTCAGTAGCAACCAGGCAGAAGAGAACAGCTTCTTGGACCTCCTTTCCTGAAACCTCTCTTCTGCACCTGGGCTGCTCCACCCACAGCTCCCCACTAACAGCATCAGGTCGGATTGCACTTGAACCCAAGAGGTCCCAGGTCAAGCCATGGACCTGAGCAATCAGAAACAAAGGTAGTGAAGGAATTTGTAATTCAACTGCTATTAGATGGGTAACAGATTGCCTGGCAGCTGACAGTGAGTGAAAACACTCTATTCTGTCATGTTTTATCAGCATGAAAACCATTTGCAAGTGCTCTAATTACATTCCTAATTGCCAATGTGATTAGGGACCTGCAGCTGTTCATTAAACATGTGTCACCCTCAGCCAACAATCTGTAGGAGAGAATATTTAATTAATTGAATAGTGCCCTGGATGAAGAGAGAAGATGGACAACCCTGGAAGCTGAGAGAGGAGCTTTGCACTGAAAGGAGCTGGTGGGTGGTCATCAACTTCTTCCAGCTCTGGACACTGTGTCATACAACCTCTTTCAGAAACTTAATAAGCACTGTCATAAAAAATCAGGTTTCTGTCCATACTACTCCCACAGGAGCTCTCCTGCCCTGATGGGCAAGAACTAACTTCTGATTTCCAGCCACATTGTTACCTCCCAGCAGGTTATGCTCTGTCAAGAGGACAGCGTGCTCCATCTCTCTTCTGTCTCTAGGACAGCCTTTGCTCCCTTTTACCTCTTCCCCCAGTGCACTGACAGTGACCAGAGCTCACCCAGCTCACACTTGGAGAGGGATGGAGGCTTCAAGGTGCCCTACTCAGCTCCTTTCCCATGACACTGCACCCCTCCTGGCAACTCTAGACTGGAAAGGCTTGGAAAAGACCAGAAAATGGCCTTGGTTCACAATGCACTGCAGATACCAGGCTGACTACAAACTACTACTGAGAGGCCACCTAGAGCAGTTGGCTCTGCAGGATTGGCTGGATGTTGTGGGGAGGTCTTCTCCATGGCCTCAGGAGGAAACACAACTGGCAGAGTTGTGAAACCCTCCAGAGTGGCCTGGCCCACATAGACTGAGTTCTTCCTGCAGACCACCTCCAAGCAGAAGGCTTCTGGAGACAGTTCATCCCTGTGATGCTGAATCATTTTGCTGGTGGCTGAAATGCATGTGATAGAAATACCCAGACAGGAGCTGGTTGTGCCTTGTCATTGCCGCCAGCTGGAGCTGCCCTAGGGAAGAGGTGGTGGAGGAGGAGCAGGTCTGTCTGCTGCCACCAGGACTTGGCTGCAGACGCTGCACACATGAAGGGAGCTCCCAGCCCCTCACGGAGATGCTTTTCCTGCATTGCTCAGCAGCTCTTTCTTTACCAAACCCACCAGCAGCGGGGAACCCTCCAGACCATGCCACCTATCCATAGGCATGGTAGTGGAGCTCCACTTACTGCTCCCACCCCACACTGCAGCCACGTGTCTCCTTGAGCTGATGGCTATTAAACTACCTGCCACTTGCCCAAGAGACAGGGTGAGGTGTACCAGCATCTCTAGCCAGCTGCTGATGTCACAGCACCAAGACAGCTTCTGCTGTGCAGACATGTCCCCAGGAAGCAGAAGGCAGTGCTACAGGTCTGCAATGAAAGTTGCTCTTCCAATTCACCCTCTGTTTTTGGACACCCAAGTCTTGCTCTCATGTTGTGTGCCTCTTCCAAGCCCTGCTGTCCCATCCCTGTCTGCAAGCACCCCCTGAAATGGGAGGGAAGCTTTATGAAGTAAAGCCTAGATAAAAGGAGAAAGGTCATCTTCTCCTGTGGTTCCTCACAAGTTCCTCTTGCATGTCCTCAGGAGCCCCCTGCCCCCACCCTTTGGGAAACCAGCCAGAAGCATCCAACTTAGATGCAGGGAGGGTGGAGATGAAGCTGTTAAGCTCCTCGCACCTGCACTGCCAAGGCAGAGAGAACATCCACAGAGCATCTCTGCTTTGCACCCCAGTACTCCCAGTTCCCTCTGCCTCCTGAGCACCAAGACAGAGAGAGGGGAAAACATGAGTGCATCCAGATCAGCTCATTTCTTCAAATTTAACATAGTCTGGTGCCTTAAAATATTCTTGGTCACAACCAGGAGAGTCTTAGGAGGCTTCACTTTAATCTCTGTTTAATTTCCACTTAAGAAAATGTCACTGTGGATGTTTAATAAGAATTAATTCCAGGTTTCTCACAGTTACTTTCAATTAAATAGTCCCTGTGTTTCCTGACTCTTCCAACAGACACAAAAGCAAGTTGAATCCTGCTTCCCATTCATTAACTCCAGCCTCCACCTCCCAATCCTGAGTCCTGCCAGTGTCACACACCACTCATTGCCAGATAGTGAGGAGCAGTCATGGCTCCTCTCTGGGCTCTGCTCTTTATTGAGGCTGACACCAGGCTTTGACTCAACCTGGAGATAATTTTAGCCACACTATCCAAGCTGGTGTGAAGGGCCTGGGGCTGCCTGTGCTCAGCTGTGGAGTTGAAAAGGTCTGTCTGTGAAATTTCTCCTGTGCCATTACATGTTGGCTGACAGGAACACAATCCAGGATATGGCCAGTTCCTCTTACTGGGGAAGGAGGAAAAATGTCCACTGAGTTCTACCCTCAAAGGAGAGAAACAGCTCCTTCTGTTTTCCAGTTTCACTTCCCAGGCTGCTGAGCCAACTTTCAAGAAAGAGAGTACTAGCTTTGCCTAGCTTTTCCCCAGCTGGACACCACAGCCACCAGTGTCTCACTAATGAGAAGCTGTGGCCACAGAAGACCACTCAGACCAGGATAAGAAGCTCTGAGTGAAGCTTGCTGCCCCCAGACATCCTCTCCAGCAGATCAGGTCCTCTCTGCCTGGCCCTGAGGTTCTGCTGCAGAGCCAATTACTCCTCCTCTCATCTTGATGCACTGTTGTTTTTTCCCTGCCTAAGTGCAGTGCTTTGCACTTGTTATTGAATTTTGTGCCATCGATTTTAGGCTGTGTTTTCAGCAGATGGGGATTACACTGAATGCCAAAGCTGCTGCAGCATGTCCCCAGGCAGTATCCTCTCATTGCCACCAGCAAAGGACCACTTGGCCAAACCCCGTTCCACTTCTAAGTCACTTTCTGGGGTGAAGTGCTGGAGGTGATTGCTGGTCCCTGCCAAAACCATTCCCTTTAGGAACTGCAACCTCAAAGCCCAGCAGATGACTTCTTGTGCATCGGCACACATCCATCTCTACCAAAGGTACCCGTGGAAACTTGAGTACCCCAAGAAACCACCTCTGCAGGCTGCTGTTGACCCAGAGCTATTCTCCCAAGGGCAACCCTACATCCATCTGCTTCCCAGGGCTCCAACCCCCAGGCTGAGCCTTTCCTGAGTAGGAGGCAGAAGCAGAGGCTTCCAGAAGTCTCTCCCTGCCTGGATTATCCCATGATCCTGTGATCCCATGATTCTGTCACCCTTTGCCACTGTCACACACCCTGAGCACAAATCCTGGACATACATTGCAGCAGGGACGGTCCTTCAAAGGCCTCATGGTGTTGGTGTTTCCTGGTGGGACTACAGGAGATGAAAAAGCTGCAGAGTTGATGAGCTGCAGGGTAATTAGTAGGGTAATTAGCAGGGTGATTAACAGCAATGGCACCTGTTAGTGGCAGTAAAGGAAGACAAGATCATGACGAAATACATTTTTATAACCCCTGGAGGAGATTGGTTCAACAAGGTCTCCCTGCCTCACCTGGGGAAACTGTTTCCCATGACAAAGTCCTCCTTCATCTCCCCCTGCCTGGTTCTGGGTAGCTCACTGATAACAAGTCATCATCCTGCCAGAGTCTGACTGCTCTGCTCTCCCACCGTGACGGATAAGGCAGAGCTCTGCACACTCAGCATCATCCCTGCCCTTTCCCCTGTGCCAGGAGGATGTGAGTGCCCAAATCCACATGTGGCTCTGCTACTACAGGAGTTTGACAGGAAGTCCTGGCACCTTGATCTATGAAACTCAACAGAGTAATTCATTGATGCCCAAACGAGATTTCAGTAACAGCACTTTCCAGGAGCTCTCCACACCCCAGGTATGTCCTGTTCTCATGTCCTTCCCAGGGGAGGGCAAGACACCAGGGCAGGGCAGGTCACTCCTCGGTCAGGAGAGCAGCTAGCCACAGCACAGACCAGAGATGGCTACAGCCAGAGCACGTGCTAAAAGACTGTCTGGACGTGTCTTTTCCAGTCCTGGTCTCTGAATGTCTGCAGTGATGGAGGCAAGGAGAGGACCCCAACTCCTGGAGCTGTTCAGTGCCACACTGCCATCCCACTGCCATGCATGACAACATTGGGGAAGCACTCTCCAGTGGGCAGCAGGGTCTTTGGGAGGGTGGTGTGTGGCCAAGCAGCTTCTTGGACTCCATCAAGTCTCTCCAGAGCCTCTCCAATAGCCAGGAGGCTTCCCAGTGTTTTTGGCTGACCCTTGGGCACACCACAGCCTCCCAGCATGGGACAAGAGGCACCAAAAACCCCTGCCCCCCCAAAAAAAAGGGAGGGAGATGGGAATATGTAGTGTGAGGTTTGTCTGTCTCACCTTGAGTGTCTGCCTCACCTTGGTGTGGGAGAAGCTCAGTAGGACCTGAACACTGCACTTCAGACACTGTCCTTTTGCTCCTCTCTGCTATTGCTGAGCTCAGCAGAGAGCACAGGGAGCCCTTGCTCTGAGAACCCACCACCAGAAAATAGGGCAAGAAAAGGTCAGTGTTCTTTAGGTGTTCAGACCCTCCTTGATTTTGTTGCTCTGTGGGATCAGCTGCTCTCCATCACCTCCCATGTCCTCACTCCACTCCCTCCTTCCCTCTCCCAGGAGCTGCCATGTGCCTCCCTCTAGACATTCCTTCCCCTCTCTCCTGCTCCAAAGGGAGGGTGAAGCACTCAAGCTGTGTGTTATTTACGCTCCTCTGAATTGTGCAAGAGCAGGAAGTGCTGCAATTTTAAAGGCTTTTAAAATCAGTTGAAAGATTTAGATTTCTCTGTTGGTTGACATTTGCAACTGGATGTTGCTAAACACTCGAGCACAGCTCATTTGCAGACGCTAACGAACACATCAGAGGAGTCTGAAGCATTAAGAGAGTGTTGCTAATCTCCTATTATTTGTAACACTTGATGTCTGGGTCTCACCAAGCCAAGAGCTATTAGCCTGGAGCTGAAGCATGTGTCTACCTCAAATAGAGCATCACCCCACAGCTAGTCCCCTCTGCTGTGCACTTCTGGTGGGAAGCAGCTCTCTGCCCTCCTCTCTCCAAGCACCAAGAGGGTCTCAATGCTCCTGGTGAGCAGGATGTTCCCACTCTTCCTTAGCAGCAAGGTGGGAGAATGGCATCCAGGTTGCTTCCAGGGATGCAGGAATCAAAAGCAGATTGGGAAAGACCTCATAGAAAATGGGATCTGATCCCAAACTATCTCTTCCGTGCTGTGGTGAAAGCAGGACAGGAGCTCAGAATACTGCCAAACCTGTGTGAGAGCAGGAGGAGGAGGATCTTCTGTCTGGGCCAAGGGCTCCTGCTGGTGGCAGCTCTGGCCACGCTGTTTTTCCAGGGTAAGAACCTGCAGATTGTGGTGGAGGTTGGAGATCCTAGCAGGGTACCTTGCTGTGGGGGATCCCCAACCCCAAGGGGTCAGGGACAGTTTCCTGTCAAGATGAGGAAGAATTTTACATGTATTATGATCCATGGTGGCCAGACAGCATGTACCATTGCCCCAGCACATACACTGGTGTCACTGAGGGACCCAGCAAACCTTTAGAGACCTTTGTGGATGCAGGTCAGACTCTGCTGTTGCATGTGGGTGCAGGTTTCTCAGCTCACCACAGGGATAAGAAGATCTTTAGGGTGGCAGAGGCAGAGCATGACCACCCAGCCGACCCTTCCTGCTTGGCAGCAGTGCTGATTTACACCAGCCAGACCCCAGCTCTCATAACTGTGGACTCCGTCCCCCAGCCCACGGGATGTGCTGAGGCTCCCTGGAATCAGGCAATGAACTCACTACAAAGGGACGGACATGCAAAGCAGCCTGAAAGCTTCAGCTTCTGCCCTGTCTTCTGCAGCACTGGGACCCAATTAGAGCTGAGCGCTGTGGGCATTTGTCCACCAGCCACCAGACCACAATGACATTAGAGTGACTGAGGAGACACGGAGCGGCAATTACTTCCTCTAATTAATGGCCAGATTTAATCAGGGCTGGGTTTTACCCAGTAATTCAAAAATGAGAGATTCCATAACCATCCCTAACGCACGAGTGACTCATTCCCCTATAAAGAGCTTTAAATAAAGACCTTTTTGCTACTAGTTACAGGGGAGGCAATGAATTACTTGCTGTGTTTAAGACAGACACATTATTTATTGAACTCAGAGAATTAAGTCTTTCTAGTCTATTGGAGATGAACCCAAGCAGACATGATTTAGGAGGCAGACATTCTGGCAGCTCTCTGTGGGGCATGCAGCATGCTGGCAGCCCTGCCGCTGCCCAGGTCACTCACAGCTCCTGGTGGCTAGAACCTGATGCATTATTAATCAGTCATATTTCAGCAGATCCAAATTTATATTGGCTTTAATTAGGCTGCTCTCTTTTTAATCTCCAAGTGTGCAAATTGGAAGGTAATTCTGAGGGGTGTGCTCTGGAACACCATCACCTCCTCCTACCTCTGATCCCTCCAAAGGGTTGCAAGTTGCCATTAAGATTCAGATCCATGAGGACACTGCTGTGCACCATCCCTTGAACCTCCCAAGTCATCTGTGAGATCTCTTTGGAACTGTTTTGAAAAGGTAAAACTGAGGCTATTAGAGAGAAGACCTTGAACCAAATGCATTGTAGGCAGGAACAAGGTGTTTGGTATGCAGCAGAAGGGTGAATGATCCTGTGCAAGAAAATGAGTGCTGAAAGGGAATGAGGCATTTGAAATCTGTGATCAGCCCTCACCTCCATTACATGGGGAGGAGGAGGGCTGGTCCTTGTCCTGTTGAGCCACCTGGAGCTGGCATGGACATGTCCTGTGGCACCCTGCATTTGGAGGAGAGCAGGAGACTTTTGTGCAGCTGAGCCAAAAGCAATCAAGAGACAACTCCTTCCAAAGCAGTGACCTTCTCAGACAGCTTCCTACCATTGGTGACCTTGTCTCTTCTCACCTTAACTCTGCCTTCAGCCCTCTGAGCCATGGCCCTGCCTGAACCCAGGAGATGGGACAGCAAGAAGGTCTGGCTTGAGTGTGGAATCAAAGAGCTCTCAAAGGCAGAGGGAATCCAAAGCATGTTGATTGAAACTACAGCACGCAGGGGCTGGGAATTTTAGTAGCATTAGGCAGAAGAAAGCAAAGGATGGTAAAATAGTTCAGCAGAGCATTAGGAGGGTAAATAGAGCAGAACTGGTCAGAGAGAGGCACCAGGGAGATGTCCTTGTCTCATTATTATCTCCTTCCCCATGAAAAACCCCAAAGTGAGGTTTTAACAGCAGAGCAAGGGGGAAGGAATCCTTGTGTTGGTGCCCCAGAGGAGTCGTGGGGAGGATGAGGAGTGTGAGCAGCTGCTATTTCCTTACACAAAACCCCAAGCTTAGCACCTCTAGCTCTGTGATGGCTACGAGGAACATCCCTGGTACTTCAGAGGGTGCTAGTGGAGAGCCACAGTCTTGAATATAAAGCAGAAACTTCTATCTGTTCAAAACTTAATTCCCTGCTCCCATTCCCCAAAACACATCCTGGTTAGTGATTTCCTGCCCAGGGAGGCTCAGTCCAACAGCACAAATCAGGAGCAGCATAGAAATCCTGAGCTGAGCCCTGGGAACTGAAAGCTGCTCAGTAAATAACACCACCACCAACCCAGGGTCTGCCCATGAATGATTTATCATCCTGCCTGGAGCTGGAGGTCAGAGCAGGTGATGAACAAAGTCTGTTAAGATTAATGACTTGAAGAATTAGCCAGGAAGGAAATAACATCAGATCTAAAACTCCTCAGCCCTGTGCTGTAAAACACCTCCCTGATGTGGCAGCTGCCACCAGCCACATGCTGATCCCCTGTTGTGTAACTCTCGATTTTGGGGACGCTCACATTCCATAGAGTTTTTCTTTTCTTCCATAACAGGTAAATCTTAACACAGGAACAAGGATGGAAACGTCCTTACCAGCTTTAGGGCACTTCCAGATTCTGTGCCCATCTCCTTCCCCACTCCTCAGGCTGCTGAAAAGTGGAGAAAGCTGTACCTTGACCCCAGGAACACCTTCAGAAACATGTTAAGGAGTGAAAGACTTATTACAAAACCAGATGAAAAGCTGAAATAAAATTAATGTACCTAAGGCAAAAAGAAAAAATTCAAATCAGAATTCTTTCCTTCTCCCTTTCTCTCTCTCTCTCTGTATATACATGTTCACATATTCAGAGAACTTCAAACAATTTCCCTTCAGTTTCAGCTGATCTTTCAACCCATTTTCAAGCACTTTTTCAAATGAAAAGACATTGGAACTCCTCCTCCTGAAAATGCCAAGACCCAGTTTTTGTACCAAGCATTTCAAACCATTTATCCACTCAGCAGCTTTTCGGATGGAGGATGCACTGAAGCTGCAGATGCATCTTCAGGCACTTGGATTTTTAAATTAGTAGAAGAGGGAAGCTCACTCCAGGACTTCCAGGGGTGCTGCTTGTGGCAGCCTGGAGAAGATGCAGCCTTGTGCCTGGGGAAGGGCCAGCCTGGGGTGGTAGTGGGCTCTGGTGGGGCAGATCCCTCTTCCCAGGTCCCCCACATCCTGAACACACCCTGGAGCCTGCAGCAGCACATCAGATCTACAGAGGGGTTGAAAAACCATGGCACTTGGTGATGTGATTTAGTGCCATTTGGGTGCTGGGTCAATAGTTGGACTTGGTAGTCTCAGAGGTCTTTTCCAACCTTTTTATAATTCTGTTTCTCAGATGTTTATTACCAAAAAAGGCATAAAAAAGGAAACCAGTGAGGTTTATTTCCTTGCTGGAGAGGCAGTGCTGGAGCTGACACTGGTGGAGCTGTCTCAGCAGCAGCCAACCTTCTGCTGCAAGCTCCCCAGAAACACGAGGAATAAAAAGGGGACAGATAAAGGAAATCAGGGAGCTATTATCAGGCAATTTCATTGCACTGGCAGGGGTATATTTAACCTCTCTGGCTTCTTCTGGTGACATTGATTGCACTGGGGCATCACTGAAACCAAAAGTGCAGATCAGGAAGTACTGTTCCTGCCCAGGAATAATTAGGAGACATTTTTTCCATATGAGTCATTGCCTTGACTTTCCTCATTAAAATATGCAGATATTCACAGAGTTTTGGAAACACTCAGTTAATATTTTCATCTTTTATGGCAAAGTTTTGTGTTTAAGATCTTTTCTCTTTCTAGCATTCCCAGGCTGTGACAGCCTTGGCTATGTGACTATGACAGAGACACATCCATGGATTGCAAACCTGACCTGGAAACTCAGCTGGAAAATGTAGCAAGAAGCAATTCTGGAGACTCTTTGTTGTTGTTTGTGGGGTTCTTTTTATTTTCTTTCCATTGACAAAGGATGCTGTCATGTCTCCACACAGCTGCAACCTCCAAAATAATAGTTATTTACCTGGCTGAGTTTATATTGTCTCATAGTTACCAACCACAGCTTCAGAGACCCTTTACCAAACCTCTGTTTAAAAGGAGCAAAGGACCAGCCAGTGCATCCACTGCTCAGCCCTGGGAGGGGTCTGATGATGCCTGTCTGCCTGCAAAGACTCAGATGGGCTTGGAAGCAGCACCAGTAGCTTTGCCCATCTGTAAGGGATCAAGTCGTGCTCACCAGATACCGTAGGAGACTCACTGGACCTGGTGGAAGGGCTGGAGTGTCACCCCCAGGCAGAGACATTTGCTCCTCCCTCTGCTAGCAGCAAAGGAGCCTGCTGTCCTCAGGGAGAGAGCTTCCTCTATCCAGTCCATGATAACTCCCTCCACCTGTCCCAGAGCAGCAACTCTCTGCATCTGCCAACAAAAGAGCTGAATGCAGTCACCCAGAGCAGCCCCTGCCCCAGCTGGCAGGAACAGCCAGCACAGGCTTTCCAGCACCAGTGTGGAGAAGGCACTTCAGCAGAGAGAGCTCCCACATAAGGCATCACCCGAGGGGTGTGGTATGGCACAGGGGCAGTTCCCAGCAGCTCTTCTCCACGGGGAACTGTGGGGTCGTCACAGCAGGTAAATGCATTCTGACCCCTCAGCTGTCCACAGCTGCTCACCCAGGCAGCCCACACTTTGTCCAGGGGAGCTCATATGTGGTTCCACTCGAAATCCTTCTGGAGGTCAGTGATGGCAGTGACAGCATTCTTCCTCTCCAGGCTCTTGGGTGAACAGAGGCACTTCCTCTCTTCTCTTCAGCTGTATTTAAGGCAGCTAGAGTGGCAGAAGCTCTTACTGGGGTGGTTTTTCTTCCTGACTATCATGTATAATAAATGTGGTTTTGATTAAATTTTTACACGTTGTTTAATGCATCCGACAGGAATGTGATAGTGCACTGGCAGCACCACACAAACCCCCCCTCAGCAGAGCCCTTGTTTCCCAAACTGTTGCTGAAGCAAGTGTTGCTGCCACGCCAAGATGAGACGATGGTGACAGTTTCCTGGGGGATGCTGAGACAACATCTGCTGCAAGGTTTTCAATCAACATGCCTTAATTTTCACAACTCCAGTGCAAACATATTTATGGTAAATAACCCATCTCAGATGGAGTGAAACCAGGTAACCTTTTCAGTCTGTGCAAACATGCATTTGTTTCTGGCAGAAACTTGGCATCTTACTCATTCTCTACAGCTAGGCAGAGCCAATGATCTGCTTAAAAGCAGCTTCATTCAAACTAAGTCCCATCAGAGCCTGTCTCAGCCTTGGCCAGGATACTGTGTTTTAGGGGATGTGGATACGCTTCCAAAAGGCCACAAAAGCTCAGCACTATCCCTTGGGGTACTTACCACCACCTACTTTCAGGATGGGGAGAGAGAGACCTCTCTGCCCCCAACACATCCTGCAGGAGCTGCTGATCTGGGGATCTTGGGACAACCCAGCAGCTATCCTGGGTTCAGAAGCACTTCAGGGGCAAGAAGAGGTCCCACACTGCTGCCCAGAATCCAGACTTGCCTGCTTGTGGGATACCTTGGCCTGCTGTTCAGCCACTGGGTTCCTCTTTATCATGACGTCCCCAAGGAAAGGAGGACACCAGGAATGGGGATAAGCCCCAGCAGGTTCCTGCTATCTGCAGGTGTCTAGTGGCAGTGGAGGAATTACCTTAAGCCCAGAAGGGTGCAGATGCTTTTACTTGTGAGCCCACGGCAGCTCAGCCCTACCTGGAGGGCCAAAGCCCTGTATTAACACTCTCCTGTCTCTAACCTCCCCAGAAGTTAACCAAACCAGACATCAGCCTGAGCAACCAACCTTACCACCGGGGCAGGGCTTGCAGCTAGGGCCAAATTCCCATCAAATAAGTTGCTAGATCATGTAGATGCTGTTGCTCTGATGAGATAGTCAGTGGCAGAGCATAGCAATTAGAAGGGAGTGAGTGAAGGATCAGGTGAAGATCATCAGGAGAAAAAAGCTTGCTTTTTTTTTTTAAAGAGGTACCAGCTGCTTCTTGAGGTGTTTAGACACTTTCTCAGGGTTTTCCCTTCCTCTGTATAGCACAGAAGTCCTCTGATCGTGACTGGCACAGGGACTGTTTGCTGGCAAACAGCTTGTGAGCACAGAAACCGAATCTGGGAGTTTTCCAAGAGCTGCTCAGAGGTCCCTGTGGGCTGACCAAGTGGTCCAGGCTCCTGCCATCCCCCAAGGACATGGCATTTCCCAACATATGGCTTGAATCAGCTTCTCAGCTCAGGCAACACCTAAACCCTGCACCAGGTTAATCCTTCCTGAGATTCTCCTGCCTGTGGGTTCTTCCAGCTGCCAACAGCTTGCTCGAGTCCAGCCTTCTGCTCAGCCACCTCTTTGCAGGACCCAGCTGCAGCTCTTACCCTCCACACTGGAGCTGCTGAGACCAGGTCATGCTGCTGGTTCCCCTTCCTGGTGCTGGTACAAGGTGACGATGTGGGACAGGGTCCTGCTTTCAGCACCATTGGGCTGGGGGAGGAGAGGCACACAGAGGACAATTCACTGTGACTGCCGGTGGTGTGACACCAGGAAAGGCTTCTCTGAAGTCAAGCATGGTGTTTTGGGGCACAGCGGGTGTGCTGGCTGGAAGAGGGCACTGGTTACTGCCCTTACACAGAACATGTGTGAGGTTTCTAACCCACTCCAAATACCTGGGAAGGATTTAACAACCTCCACTTGTCTCTGAGGAAGTGCCAGGAAGCTGAGAAAAAAACCCAAACGTTTGAAGTGTCCCATCAAACCCCACGTCTTCTTGATGAAGAACACCCACCTTCTCACACTACAAAAGAGATGGAAAAGCACTAGAAGAAAAAAGACAATTCGCAGTTTTAGTCTTACTGTAAAGCTGCCATTAGCCCAGTGAGGGACAGACACAGCTCTGCAGAAGCTGGGAGCAGGGTGAGGTGGTGCTGATGTCCTCTGGATGCTGCTGGAGTGAGCTGGCTGATTTCCCACTCCCTTGGCTCTCTGCAGAGCAGCTACAGGAGGATCATCCATGGGGAAGATGAAGACTTCTGGGCTTTGGTCTCTCTGGAGGTCATGCGGTCCTGAGCCATGAAGCCAGTGATCCTGCAGGAGCTACGACCAGAGAAGTTTGCAGGTCCAACAACACAGGGAAGCCCAAGGTCACATCCCTCCCACACTGCATGGACAGACCAGGTCCCATCCAGCTTTGCCTGAGCTTCGCCAACCCCAGTGGGTCCATTGCCATTTCCATGGCAGGAATTACCCCTTTCCCAGCTCTCCCAACCTCCAGGATATCTCAGAGCCTTAACAATGTTTTATGGATGAAAGTCAGGGAACAGAAAGAAAGCACCACAGAGATTAGAGCAAGAACCTTCCCTAGGAAGAGGGGAGGGATCTCCAGCAGTGAATCACTTGACTGTCTTTGATTTCATTTAGGTTTTTATTACAGAGCTTTGTAGCAGCAATTGTGATTAATCTGGTTAATTCCCCCTGGCAATAAACAGCAGGGCAGTAAATTACCCCTCATTAACTCACCCTTGCCTACGGGTGCTGGGCAGGAGAAGGGTTTGCTGCTGGTGGGGAGCATGTGAGCTGGGGCATTGATGTGATCTGGTGGCTCCCAGCCCATCCTGGGCAGGGCTGAGCTGCAGGGAGGGTGAGTTTGGAGCAGGAGGATGCTCAGCCATGTAACATGTCCTGACAACCACTCTTTGCCCCTTGGATTGTCAGCATAGGTGGATGCCAGGGTCCACCTAAGTCCTAGGAAAAAGCTCCCTGACACTGTTTGCCCACCACTGCCTGAGCTGTGTCTAGGAAATGCCAGAGTTCTTGGGCTGGGTCTCCAGGAGAGACAGGAGGCTCTTACGTAGGAGCCCTGGGACACTCTTCCCCCAGGTGGAGCCCAGTGTGTAATTGGGGATGGATCAGAACATGATGGGCCAGGTTACCTTGGTCCAGCATGTAGTGGAAAAGGGGACACACAGCATCTGAAGGTGTGGAATGGTGTTCCTGGTACACAAAGTCTCCAGGCACCTGGACAAACATCAGAGCCCCCTCAGAAGTCACCCAGCTCTGTAAATGCCTTGAGCATTGCCCCTTTCACCCCCAGAAGTTCACTCAGTTCACCTCAATAGAAGGTACCTCCCCAGCTTGGTTTTGGGGCTTGGTGACTTTGCTCAGGGGATGAACAAGGGAATGTCTCAAGATTAGACCCAATGATCAGAAAGGTCTTTTCCACCTAAACAATTCTATGATTCTAAGCCAAGCTGACCCTGGTGAGGTTGTCACAACCACAGGAGAGAGTTGAAGCAGCCATTAGCAGCCCTGGGGTTGGATTAACCACTCTGGCACATGCCCCACCCTGCGTGTGAGGACAGGCCCTTTGGAGAGGGCAGCTTGGGAAAGGAGTGGGAAGGAAACCAAAGCCCAGAGAGTGACTGGCATGTGTATCCAAAGGCTTCATCCTACCCAACCTGACCTGGCTGTCTGGAGCTGTGCCCTGGCACTAAGCCTGGGCCAAGTTTTACCCTATTTTTCCTTCTCGTACTATTTCATACAGCATCAAACTTCTCTTGTTGTTTCACAGCAGCCCCTGAGGTCCTAGGAAGAATTTCCCTGCCACTGTTTGCCCATCACTACCTGAGCTGTGCCTAGAAAATACTGATCCCAAAGTTCCTGGGCTAGGCCAGATTGGCTGCATCTCCAGAAGAGACAGGAGACTGCAACATCCCCAGCCCAGGTGCCTTCAAAGCAAGGAGGATATGTTCCTCACGGCTCCACGACACTACATCCAGCTGCCTTTGAAGCTTGGTGCATTTGCACTCAGCCTTGGCCTGAGTCCTCAACACATGCAGAGCTTTGCATGTATCTTATTTAGCAGATGCTTCTCCTCTTGCCTGCCAATGTTGGTTTGCTGCCAGAAAACAGACCCCTCTTAATCTGCAAGAAATAACTGATATGAAGGCAGCATGATGGAGAGCAACTCTTGCCCACAGCTCTTGCTTCTGTTTGTGAAGCACTTTGGGGTCCCACGGGCATCTCTGGGGCAGTCCTTTGTGATGCGCAAGGATGAAGTGCTCCAGGCAGAGGTCAGAGAAGGGCTCAGAGAGCCCCATGGAGCTCCTGCTGCCAAGCAGAAGGATGGTGTGAGGACAGCTGAGCTCCAACGGTGCACTGAGCACAGATGGAGCTTCCAGCACAGGGCAAAGCCATGCTGCGTTTCACAGGGGCAGGAAAGCCTCTGGAGCACTCACCTTGCTCCAGCATCTCAGCAGCTTTCTCCAGGCTCCTGCAGCAGCTGTGAGAGAGCCAGGCTGTAAGACATCATGAAGGGGATTGGTCCCACCACTCTGAGCTACTTGTGCATCCCTTAGATTGATGTCAAGGACCAAGTCAGCCATAAGTTTTGGAGGACAGGCTGGGACAGCACATCTGAATCCCTAGGAGAGGACTTCTACTCCAGAGGCTGTAGGACAGTCCAGGGAGTCAGCTCTGACAGAGACACTGCCTGCATAGTAAATGATGTGGAGGTGAAACCATGCCCACATCCCTCCAGACCCTCATCCATCATCTCACATGGGAAGAAGAGAAGGCTAATGGTGCTGGGGACTTTGCATCTTCTCCCTGGAACAGGTAGATCATAGAGGGAGAAGAATCTGAGTCACCCTCAGCCTTTTGTCCCTGAGTTAGACTTACTTCTGAAGGCCTGGAGTAGCAATTTGTGGTTTGGTTCTTCTTGAAGAGACATCACCAGATGTGCAGGGAGCTGGCAGCAGATGCAGCAGAGCTGTGAGATGCAGCACCAGAGCTGTGTGGTGGGGAGCAATGTGCAGGTTGGAGAATCCACCACCCTCACCTGCCCTTGGTGTCCTTACACCTCCCCAAAGCCCTGCTCTCTGCCAGGAGCTTTCTCCCAGCCACTCATTTCTGGAAAGCCTGGAGGTTTCTAGCACTGGAGGGAAGAGATCTGATCCAAGGCACATTTTGAAGTAGTTTTTATTTCCCTGGAGAGGCTGCAGCAGTAGTTCTAAGGGAGAGTAGTTAATGCTCAATTTAGCTTCGTATGACCTAATTTACCATCGCTTATTCTACGAGGGAGAAGCAAGCGACGAGAAATCCTCGCACATGGACCTTGAGAGCTGCTCAGCTCCTGGGGGGCACTGGGGGAAGTGCTGCAGAGGCGTTTGGCAGGAGGATCAGTTGCTCAGTGGTGATGAGCTGGAGACACAAACTGATGGTCCCTCAGGCAGCTGCAGTCGATTCCTAGTTCAAGCCTCTCCAAAGCTGGGCTCTGGTCCTCTGAGTCTTCCAGAAAGACCATGGCTAATGCCCATCTTCCCTGGGGCCTTCTTCTGTGGTTAACATCTGAGGCCAGAGAAGCACGTTCCTGCAGCAGGAGATCACTCTGGCCTGATCCCATCCCAGGGGCTTGTTTCCAACACGTCATTACTCCAACACATAATATGCAATATTTCTATTTAAGAAAACAAGGATGAATGTTTGCTGGTAAACACTTCAGGGCCCTGTGCCAACACACATACCCTTCTATTCCTTACAGCGCTGTAGAACATCAGCGTGCTGCCAGCCACCAGGGCTGCAATGTTTTCCCTTTCATACATAAAAATGTCTCACTAATTAATCACCCTCCTGCAGTAGCCAAATCTGAGGCAGCTCTGCCATATGCTAATGCACTCCAGGACCTCATGAGCTGTGAAATGCTTCATACTAATCAGACATGGAGAAGATTGCTCCCTCCCTGCATAACCAACTGCACACCACAGCCTCCAAACACAAGGTCCTAAAGGCTTGCCTCCTCCATCCCACCTGCTCCCAGTGCCATGGCACCTCCCATCCCACCACTCTGATCCTGCCCACAGTGCCCAGGCACTGCTTCAGATGAATGAGGAACAGTTGCTGTTGTCAACAGCAGAAGAACTCGGGTGACCCGACATGGGTGGCAGGAAGATGTGCTGTGGAGGCAGGGCCTGACCGTTGCTGCTGCCTCCAGGTTGTCACAGCAGGATGGTGAGGGGATGGGACACATCTTCCAGGGGAACTGGAGATAGGTGAGGCTTTCCAGCAAGGTTTAGCACCACAAACTCAAGCTTGTCTCCAGAATAAATCACAGATTCCTGCTGGTCTCACTAAATGGCCTAAGTTAGAGCCTCCCAGAAGTAATCTCCCACAACAGATTCAAATAAATGCCTTAAAATATATTTAGAGCATTAAAAAATGGTTTAAAAAGTCAAAAACTTTAGTTCTATGAGAAAAATATTTATTTTTCCAGGGTCTCAGTCTGCTGAGGAGCAGGTTTTTTCTGAAGCCTGTTCTGATCTTTTGTTTTTTTCAAGAGAGAGACAATTGTGCTCATCCTCCTGCAGATGACACATCTTCTACTTCCTAAGTGACAAGGAGGAGCTCCAGAGATGCCTCTGTAAGAGCAGGAGGTACAGAGCAGCTCCAAGCCTCCTCCTGCTTGGTGGTCTGAGATGGTGCTGGGCAGAGAGAAAACGGAAAACCCTGTCCCATGTGGAATAGGTCCCACCACACCACCCCAACCTCACATCAGCAGGAAGAGATCCTCTCCCAATCCAGAAGCCTGAGGTAAATTATGCAGGAGGCCATAACTGTGGATATGACATTTTAATAAACAGTGTGGCTTGTACCTGGGGTGCAGGTACTGGTGGGTGTTGCCTGTGAGTAAATGCCTTAAAGTGCTTTCTTCTTAATTATGTTCATAAAGAACAGATGTACCATTTGCCTTCCATTATGGCTGTGAAGAACACCACAAATAAGTAATTAACAGGCATAGAATTGGCAAGTAATTAATGCTAATATTAGCATAAATACTGTCATATGACCTTATTGCCAGCCTGACCTTCAGGAGTGGACATTGGCAGTCCTAATTCAAGAACATCTTCCAGCAGGCAGGAGATCTGCCTAAGGGCTCAGGAGCAAACTGAGAGACCCTTAGGGCTGTCAAAATGACTCTTAGACATTGGGCTTGGGTGGAGCTGTTCATGCTCTGAGGTTACACCAACTGGGCTTCCCTCCTGGAGGGACTGGATTTGGCAGGAGCAGCTCCTGGCTGTGTCTGCACCCTTCTAACTCCTGTAGTGCAGCAGGGAGAGAAGCCAGGTGGGAACCTGGTCCCCTGGGGACATCAGGGCTCAGCCCTGCCTCCAGCAGACTCCATCTGGCTCCAGTGGTGTAGGGATGGGCTGTAAAAGATGAGTCCCCAGTATGCCTGTCCCTAAGACACCCAAGCCTTCAAAAGCTTTTCACTTGCCAAGGCCGTGCCACTGCCCAGGAGATGGTCAAACAGTTCACTACCACAGGCAGAGCAGCTCCTTCATCAGCCACCATGAGATGCTGCTCCAGGAAATCACCTTCTGCTCTTTGGACCACAGGGACTGGGACGCCCCTGGGTAAATTGGCTGGTGGGAGAGAAGAGAGATTTCATCTTCATAATCTTGAATCTCCTTGTGCTGAAGGAGATGGAACCCACAGGCAATGTGGGGTGTGCTTTGGAGAGGAGCCCACAGGCAGAGAGCAGCTCTGCACAGAGACATCTTAGTGCCTAGAGGTGTGGAGCAGAGTAGCTGGAGATGTGAGTCCCCAGAAGTGTGTCTTTCTCTGTGCCCATGACCAGACCTGCACCAGTGGCTACCCCTGCCTGGGAATCACGAACCAGCTTGCCAGGGCCCCGCAGAGCTGGGGAAGGGGATCCTGCCTCTGTGTGCTCCTCAGACCCTGGGCAACAATCCATTCCCTGAAGGCAAAATTGGCTCTGTTTGGTTAACTGAGTGGGCACCACAGAATAAAAGAAGGAAAGAAAAATCCCTCCCAAGCCAGAGCCCTTCAGAGTCTGGGGACAGGCAGGAGAGGCCCACCCTGAGCATCAATTAATTCTGCAGACAAGGTGTTAGGGCATGTACAGAGGGAAGGGGAGAGTCCACACCAGCATGAGAGATGGATAATTACTTCCTCTGCACTGGGGGACGCACAGACTAATGAGGAGAAGGACAAAGAGCCTTTTATTGGCTTTTTGGCTTTGTGCTAAGGGTGGTGAGAGCTCTCTCAGTGACTCTTTTGCTGCTTGCTGAGCCATGTCAGGCAGCATTGGTCTCCACGTGCTCTGGCTGGAGCTGGACCTGGAGCTGGGAACACTGTAGCCCTTGGGCAGGTGAGGTGGTTTTAAGCACAGGAGTTGTGTCTGGGGCAGGACCCTCTGCTCCGGGGAGCAGTGTGCTCCACACTCCAACCTTCAGGGTGGTGCTGAGCACATCCAGGCTATGGCTTACCCCAGCCCAACCTGCCCAGCAGACAGCATTTCATCACAGCCCAAACCAAGCCAGCAAAGAGCAATTTCTGCCAGATCCACAGACTGCCTTGCAGGTATCACCAGGAGCTCTGGTCTGGCTGGTAGGAGGTCCTGTAGTCACACCAGACAAGCTCCATAGCACAGCTTGAGTCCTCCAGGATGGATGGGGCAGAGACCCTAGGCTGAGCTGCTCACCAACCTCCCAGCCCACCAAACCTCATACCATCCAACCAAGGACATCTAGGGTAGGACACCTTCTGCTAACACCTGCTGCCCTCTTGACCATACTTGCCCAACTGTGATGAGTCTGGCTGCTCTCTGAGATGCTGATCCACCACTTCTGAGGTTCATTGGTGCTCCAGCACCTGCGCTGCATGCAGAAGAGCAAATCCAACCACTCTGTGCATCCCCATCTAGCCAGGACTTCTACCTGGTCCAAGAAGCGGAGGGGAGAATTGATTAAAGAGTTATGAGCCTACAGCTGTGTGCATGATGTGGCCTCTCCCTTTCTCCTGCCACAGCTCCAGATGTATGTGTGCACTTGCCTCGTGTTTGTGTTCAGCTCCCTAATGGATGTTGTGTTCACTCAGTCCTAAGCTGATACAAATAAATGATGGAAGATGAGCATCAATTTGTGAGTTAGAGTAAGAGGCAAAGAGAATAAAAGAAAAGCAGTTCACAGGCAGGAAGTCAGCAACTTGTGAAGCCCTGAGCTTGCATAAATCATCTGGTGACTGAAGGAACTGTCATGAAGGTTGACAGAAGCTCAATCCAAGAGTAGTTATCTCATGCTTGGATATCAATTACAATTGCTAATGTTGAAACCAAAACCAGCTAATGCTGACTGGGGACTGAGAATTAAACCATCAAGAGTTAAACTGTCAGATGGGATTTCTGGTTGTTTTCACCAGGAATTTTGAGTTTGAAATGGTCAAAAACGCTGAGCTATAAAAGACAGGTAGCTGCTGCAAGAGGAAAGAAGAAACAGACAGCATTAGCCTTCATCTGAGGTGGGTCTGCTTGTGAAAGGAAATGAAAGGACATTTCCCCCACACCTTCCACCAACTCCTTCCCCACCAGTGGCTGCAATACACTGGTGCAGGCTGGCATGGACACTGCTCAACCCCATGGACAGCTGCTGCCTTACTCTGCCCCCAGGTAAGAGAGGTGAAGCGGCAGGGAGAGGACAACATGAGATGCTGTTAGGGTCTCTAGCCCATGAGATCCTGCACATCATGAAGAGCTGCAGCCCTGATTTGGGCTCCTAAACTTGTGTTTCCCAAGCCAGGCTCCAGAAGGGATCTCCCAGGGACTGGTTCCACCAGGAAAGCTGAGCACCAGACCCATCTCTGTCAACATCTCTGCCCAAGTGCCTCCTCCAACCCTGGGTAAGAGCAGACCTTCAGCTGGAGTCCAGGCTGGTCTCATTGGCACTTCTGGGGAGAGAGTTGACTAAGGGGGGCGAGGGTAGATCATCTAATTCCTATTTTTAAGTGTTGTCTAACTTCAACAAGCTAAGCTGTGTCAGTGTCTGGCTACAGAGCCACCAGCTCCCTGTACTGCCTGCTCCCAGCTGGACTTAGTGGGAAGAGATGCCAAAATGAGCACAGGATCCCTTGATTCATTGATTTTCTGACAAAAGGAATCCCAGCTCCCTCCTTTCCCTGCCACTGCTTTCTGTCCTCACAAGCCTCTGCTGCTCCATTCCCACAGGAGCTGCTGCTGACAGCCCTGGGCTCTGTGGTATCATCTCCTGCTCCTTCCCACCTCATGGCAGAGAGGAGTGGGGCTCTGGAGGGTCTGCCACTCTGCAGAGCCTGTCACTCTGGAAACCAAAGGCTGATCTGGCCATGCCCAGTTTCTCTGGCCCCAGGCACACACTAGACCCCTTCAAAGGGTCTCAGAGCTCTCCTGGGAGTGTTGGTCCACAGCTGAATGCGGAAGTATTGCTGCCTGTCTGCTGTCAACAGGACAAATGCACCAGAACAGCATGAAGGTCAGGGAGTTGTCCATGGCTGTCTGGTCCAGATGGCCAGCTGGAAGGCAGGGCTAGAAGCCAGCATGGCACTTCAGCAGTGACAGGCAGAAACTACCTGCAAGGTCTTCCCTGACCTCCTTCCTGCTGTCCTGTGCTGACTTTTGTCTCCTCTTTGGAGGGCCAAAGCTGCTGTGATGACTCTTGATGCAACGGTAGGTTCTACCCATCCACAGGTGGACTGATGTGCACCATGCTGCTCTGGGGTCTGAAGCCCTGCATGCAGCAGCTCCAGGCTCATTTCACTACCATTCATAACAACAGCCTGGAAAAACAGCTTCTTCCCCAAGGAGCTGTTGATCTCAGGCCAAAAATGGGCACGAGCAGAGAGAGGGGAGAGGGCAGTTGCCAGATCATGCCAGGGCAGGTGGCCAGGAGAGTGGGCAGAGGCTGTGAGTGCCAGTGCTCTACTGGGGTCAAGGGTTTGTGTCTGTAATGGGAAGAAGGACCCTGAGCAGCAAGAGGTTCAAGGTGGGTTTGCCTGGATGTTTTCTGTAGAATAAGCTCCTCCAAAAAGATCTTTTAAAGTCAAAAGCGAAGTTTTACCTGAAGAGAAACTAGAACAAACTGCCTTTGAAGGTACAGGAACCTCAGAAGCAGCTGAAAGCGTCAGAATGAAAATGAAAGGTGTTCACAAATAGACCTGTCCCTGCCCTGCGTCCTCCCAGCCCAGCAGGTCCTGGCCTCTGGGTCTGCTTCCCGCCACAGCTCTGTGACTTTCAGGAGTTACAGCAGCTCTCCAAAGCCCATCTAAGGCCTGTCCCTGTGCACTCTCCTCCCCCTCATCCTACTCTCCCCATCCCACTCCATACATTCCCTCCCCTCCTTGCAGCTCAGGGGTCCCAGGGAAGATGCTATGTGGAAGTTTCTCCAGGAGGGAGGTACTTGGGGCACCAGCCAGGTGCTGATGGGGTGATGCTGGGAGCACTCTCTATCAGAGCAGCTCCTGGGCTGCCTTATCCTTTCCCAGCTGCTCCTTTTCTCCAGAAGAAAATCTGTGCAAGGAGAGAGGTACATGAATGTGGTCGAACAGAACCTGTGCTCATCACAACCACCACATGCAGCAGTAGGCACAGTTCAGAGGGGCTGGACCAGCCATTCCTCACTCACCAGTGGCCTTGGCCTCAGCTGTGCTGAGGATGAGGACACATCCGCAGCTCTGGACCAGGACTCCTTCACACCAACAAACCATCAGCTCCCACTTTCCAGCCAATTTCCCTGGGCTGGGAAGCCCCAAGCTCATGCACTGGCCCTGTGCCCTCCATCTTTAATGGGTTATTAAGGTCTTTTCCCCTTCCATCTACAGTCTGTTTGTGCATCACAACAGCATCACAAACAGATCAAACATTTCAGGACAAACCCCAGCACAAACACCCTCTCCATCAGAATGGGGCAAAAGGTTCAGCTCTCTACACCCCAGGGTCAGCATCCTATGTCCCAATGGAAGATCCAGCACTCCCCACCTGGCACAGACACACATGGATCAGGATGGACCAGGATGCCCTAGGAAAGGGCAATTCCCCAGGCAGGGACAAGAGGTCTGTGCCAGGAGAGCTTCTCCCCATAGCCACAACTGCAGCAGAGGCTGAGTCCCTTGGCCTTGCTCTGGGTTGGAAATGGGATCTCCTCCTCCCCCCACACCTCCCATTTTGTGGCTGAGCTCCCTGTGTGCAGGGCCCAGCATCACCCACCCCTCCCCCCAGAGCTGCAGGGTTCAGCAGGCCCACATCGTCCCTAGAGCCAGGGATTCTCCACAGGGGTTTCACTGCTGACACACAGCCAAAGTAACAGTCCCAATATAAATAGGCATCTCCACCTGCCAAGACTGTCATCTGCTGATAGGGCTTTTCCACTCAACCAGTCCCCTCCTTCCTCCCCAGGAGACAGTCATTAGATCCTATCACTGCTGAAGCAGTTGCAAAGACCTGTGTGGCAGAGGAAGGGATTGGGTGTTTGTGGCAGGACTCAGAGCTGGTGAGAGGAGACCTTGGGGGCTCCTGCTTGTCTCACTGACACCATAATTGGGCCTGCAGAGCCACTGAGGAAGAGGCAATCAAAAGCTCTGTTCCCTGCAGAAAGCAGCTCTCAAGAGATGCCCACACACAAGTCCTGAGGCTGCTGAGTTGCCACGGTAGCTTGGGCACGTTGGTTTTATCTCAGCACTGAAGAGAAGAGGGACACCAGAGAAGGGGGGCACCCAGGGAGGGAGAGGGCCATTATATCTGCAGAGCACACATGGGCTTCCTGGCTCCAGGATCTCCACCCACGGAGCCACATCCATGGGGCACCAGCCTCACTTGTGGCTGGAGGTGACCCCAGGTCTCCCGTGGGAGCAGCATCTCTGGGAAGCAGCCTGGCTGGCTTCCTGGGAGGAGAGGGATCCAGAACTAGAGGGAGGAGGGGAGAGCTAAGAGGTCTAGAGTCTGGGCAGGAGGAGAATGGGGAGGAGCAGTTGGGTCAAGGGGAAAGAAAGCCTGGAGCAAACCACTTGGCCATCAGCAGCACTGGGGTAATACTGCAGCTGATGAGAAGTATGTTCCTTTCCTCTTTTGGGCCAAATCCCTTCCCAAGCAGCGATGTTTAGCACTTCGAGAGTGATTGCACAGTGACACCCAGAGGACAGGACCCAAGAGCTGTCACCATCCCACCAAGCCACAGCACCAGCACAGAGCTCTGCAGGACGGCATCAGAGGAGAATGCTCCCCTCCTGTAGTCTGCTCTGACGCTGGACACATCTCACATGAGGAGAATAAATAATTCATCTCTGCTCCTGAAATATGGATTTCAATATCGAAAATAACACAATTTATTTCCAGGAGAGGAAGCCACCCCCTGGGCCCTATAAATATTTATATAAAGCCAGGCAAAAAAATATGTTGGGAATTCAGTATGTTTTTAAAAGATATGTTGCATAGAAACTAGCCCATATTTAATTAAATATATTGCTCATTGTTTATGCTGCTGCTCAGCCATGTACAGTCATAGCCATACATTGGGAGTTTAGATTAGAGGAAGACTAAATCCACTGAACAGGGATCTGAAGTCATGCTTTAGGTAGATAGTGATGGGGCCTGGGAGACAGCAGGAAAATGAGATTTCACGTCTGTGATGGGTCTGGAGTCTGGGGGAGGAGTTTTGGGCAAGGCCCAGTGCAGGACTCATCTGCTGAATGGTATTTTTCAGATGACTGGGGTATCTTCTTCATCTGGCACTCCATTAAGGGGGCTAGGAAAATGGAACTGAAGTTCAATGTGGGCTTGTGTTTGAGCTGGAGAACCAGGGTTAAGGGTAAGCACTCAACAGTGTCAGTTTGGTTTATGGGTGGAAGGGTGCCGAGGTTGGAACAGGCACATGGGTCTGTGATGCTCAGATGCAGATCCTGGCTTTGAATCAGGTAGAAATCTTAAATAAAAAAAATCTATTGGCACAGAAAGAAAGCTCATTTAATTCATAAGAGTGAATTTCGTTAAGGATGAAACAGAGACCAAACTGAAGTGTGGCTGTGGAGAGTGCTGAGCTCTGCCTGGAGCCCTTGGCTTTGGCAGGAGGAAAGGACAAGTCATTCTCAGTACACAGCAAGACTCATCCACAAAGGCTCTGCTCAGGCAACCCAGACATTAGCAGTTGTTTAAACATCAGAGGTACTCACACAGTGTCAGAGTGTCATTTCCATAAAGACACCAACACCTGTGGTGTGTCTATTAGAGGAACCATGTTCCTCTGCCCTGTAGATTGAATTTTGCCTGCGGGTTTTGTCAGAGGGTTGTTATTTTGCACTGGTTTATTTAAGCACTTACTCATCACTGCCAGCACATCCAGTAATGAGTTCTGTGTCCCCAGAGATTAAACAGCAACATGCTGCAAAACGCAGGGGAGGAAACGGAATGGTGCTTTGTGTAGTTTTTAATTAACATTTTGATGCTGAAAGAGATCATCTCACAGCTCAGGATGGTTTTACGCTCTTAAGGCAACCTGATGCCTCCTTGTTAAGATCAGAGAGATAAGTTCCATGTGCTGGAGCCACATGACCATTCCCTTCCTGTGGGAACAGGACAAGAGGGACCCACAGGGGTTGGACAAGGAGTAAAACCCAGCCTAGTACAGGGTCCCGAGCTGGCTGAGCCCTGGGAAAAGGGGAGAAGGTTTCCTCTGCCTCAGAAGAGTGGCCACAGCATGGAGAAGGCTCTGAGGCACTGCCCTTGCCTCACACCCAGGTACAGCCCAGCTCTCTGCCATCCCTTTGCTCAGAGACTGTTGGCACTGGTGCCCCAGCATCGAAGGAGATGGGAGTACAACAAGCTGCACACGGAACAGCCCTTGCAATACATATTACTCCTTCATTCCAACGGTCCTTTCCAGGCAGGAGGGGCACAATGCCAAGAGAAGGCACATGCACTCTCATGGGACGTCTGCAGGACTTGGCATCAGGCTGCAGGAGCTGGAGTCAGGAGGAGAATGTTACCAACCTCTAGCTCAGGAAAAACAATTAGGTGCTAACAGTGACTCAACAAGGTGTAATAATGTGAGGGGGAAAAACAGGGAGAGAATTTAGTCATTGAGCTGCTTTCTAAAATACACAACCCTTAGTGCAGCCTCTGCTCTGCCTGGCAGCAGGTCCAGTACCTGGACCCAAAACATCATCAGGGGCTGGAGGGATTAGAGGCCAGTGAGTGTTGTGTTTGTTCCTGGAAAAGGTTCTCAAATGGTGATTAACAATAGACTAATGGAGCACAGATGGGATGACATGGATCCTGTGAAGGAAAATGTGTCAGACTCTCCAAAGCATCCCTGATACTGCTCCTGCTTCTAGCAGGAGGTGAGGCTCATGTGGGAGAGTCTGAGGTCTAGGCAAGGTGCAACACTAAGAGCAGGGAGGAGGCTGGGAGAAGGATACTGCTATGGGAAAAGAACAGCTTGGACAGAAAACTAAAGGCACTTAATCTTCAGTTTTTGGTGGACACTTCCACCATGGATCTCATCACTGCATATGTTAATATTTTCCACAGCAATCTGGAAAGGAGACAGAGCTGGAAGGCAGAGCTCAGTTCATGGATAACACAGAGGGAAGTTAATTGAATCCAGAAAAACCCAAAAGCACCTCAGAGAAACTCAAGCCAGGGGAGTGGGTGGTGGGTTTGCAGCTGAATATCCACTTCCACAAACAAACACTGCAGCACACAAGCTTCAGTGGGTGTGAAGCCCAGAGCATGCTGCTGTCCCTGCCAGGGGAGAGGTGAGCTCAGAAAGAGAGGAAAAGAGCTACTGTAATGATGAAGATCATGTATGAAATGACTAGAACCGTGTGTGAGCTAAGGACATGGGATGCTGTGTCCAGTCTGGCAGCAACATCCTCAGCTGGATCATTGAGAAGACCTGGTTGTAGGAGATGCTCTCGGAGTATCTGTTCTGCCAATTAAATTGTAGTGGCAGGACAGGATCCTGCAGATCCCCTCGACCTTGTCTTACTCAAACAGTTGCTGCACAACTCCTCAGAAGCATCTACAGCACAAAGCTTGGCAGAGAGCACCCTCCAGCGGGCACTGGGAGACCTCTCCAGACACAGGAGGGACCCCAGCATGGCAGGGACCCCGGCTGAAGAGTCCTGGGAGCAGCTGGAGCAAAGCAACTCCAGCCCAGAGCCTGCACCCATCACGTCTTGCTCCAGCCGGATGCTGCCCGTGGGGAGCACAAGCTTGATTCACGTCCACAGCCACGGGCTTCAGGAGAGTGTTCCCTCGGGACTGAGGTCTGGGTGTATTAAGAAGCAGCTCTGCAAAGAGCACAAGTTTGGCTGCTGGATGGTGAACCCTGCGGGCATTGGTCCCAGGCAATGACACTGCTCTGGTTTCAGAGGCTTCTGAGAGTGCACCTGCGGTGGGCAATTCTGTACAGCGATCGCCAGATGTTGAGTGAGAAGACAAGACAAAGGCTCTGAACAACCCACTCAGGTTAAATATGTCCCTGCTGACTGCAAGGGGGTTGGACTAGATGACCTTTAAAGGTCCCTTCCCACCCAAACCATCTTGTGATTCTATGATTCTATCATTTTCTGTCCTATCCTTGCACCGTGTGCTTGTGGAAGTCCTGGTGGGGTTGGCATGGGGAGGGCAGGACCAGGCACCCTGTGGCATGCAGCTGGCAACCTTGTAGGGCCTGCAGCAGAACCCAGGGCTGAGTGGTTGCCCAGCAGCTTGCAGGAGTCCCCAGTAATCGAAAGAGCAGAGGAAATCCCAACCAGGGGTGTATGACGCATCTGCCAAAAGTGTTCCTCCTCCCTCCTCCAGTTCAGCATTACGTCAGCTCGGGGTGACAGTGGCTGGGCTCAGGGCCCTGCACTCCTCGATGTGCCTCATGCTCCCTCCCCATGGGTCTTCTCATCTTGAAGCAGAGCAAGGTCCAAGCCTGCAGCTGTCCGAGTGAGTGAGCTTTGGCTAGTATTGCAGAGCTTAGAAGCTGCTGCCTGGTGCTCACTGCAGTGGGAGGCCCTGGGACAAGCAAGGGAGAAGGGGGAAGGTCAGGTCTTCTGCTAGCCCCCACCAGGATCCTGCCATCCCCATCCCTGCCCCCCTCACCAGCAGGTGAGGCTCAGTCAAAGCTCTGACACCAAAAAAATGCCACTCAAGGCATCACCTCCAGGGCATGCCATGTCCCTTGCCTCTGGGCAACTCTCGCTGTGGGGTGGAGGAGCAGGAAAGCATCTCCTCCAGCATCTGTTTGCAATCAGTGTTTGCAGAACTGGCTAAGCTCCTGCCCGGCCAGTGGCCAAGTGAACTGTTTCCCACAGGATCCTGAGCCCATCGCTCCCTGTGCCGGCATTTCGCACATCCGTTCCATCCCTGGAGCATCCCTGGCTCCTGGCTCTGCCCACACCAAGGTGTGCAATCTTGGCACAGGACCGAGACCTGGCACCCAAGAGGACATATCCTGGTGCAAGCATGGGGCTACACTGCTCCCACAGTTATCCCAGAGGATTGCTCCCCTGGGGCTGGTCCAGCAGGTCCAGAGCAACGCCAGGGCTGCGGCTGTGCATTTCCAGCCTCCTGCCCTGGCCAGCCCAGTTCTTCATGGCTTCATGATGCAGCTAACTTCACAGTTAAATGGTCACCTTAGTTTTCTCATGTGAAATATTTGACAGAAGACTTAAGTAAAACACCTTCCATTTAGGAAAAAGCCTGTTTGAGTTGCTAAGCAACCAGATTTTGTGATTTATTAAGGCTTTTGCACTGTATGATGGTTTTATGAGTCCGCTGACCAAGAAGGCCAACAGCATCCTGGCCTGGATCAGCAGTAGTGTGGCCAGCAGGACTAGAGCAGGGATTGTCCTCCTGGACTGGGCACTGATGGGGCCACACCTCGAATACTGGGGACATGGGAGACCTTCTTGATCTCTACAATTCCCTGAAAGAAGGTTGGAGCCAGGTGTAGATTGGTCTCTCCCAGGGAACAAGCAATAGGGCATGAGGAAATGGCCTCAAGTTGCACCAGGGGATCGAGTTGGGCACAGTGAACAATTCCTTCCCCAAAAGGGTTGTCAAGCCCTGACACAGGCTGTCTAGGCTAGTGGTGGAGTCACCATCCCTGGAGGGGTTTAAAAGAAGCGGAGATATGTCACTTTGTGACACGTTTTAGTGACATGGTGGTGTTGGGTTGTTCGTTGGAGTTGATGATCTTAGAGGTCTTTTCCAACCTAAAATGATTCTGTTATTCTATGAAATTTCCTCAAAACCAGAAGGAAACAGGATGAATTACTGTTGAGGTGGGTTGGGGTTCCCTGCCCTCACTCTGATCTCTGTCAGGGCTGTGCCCAGCTGTGCCTTGCAGCACTTAGGAAGGACAGTTTAAACCTGGCTCCAGTTTAAACCTGGCTCTTGAGTTTTCTGCTCTGTAAGGAAATATTGAAATAAGCAGATGTCTGTTGGAAAAGCCCCAAAAATAGGTACCTTGTCCGTGTGTGTTCCTTTGGTTTGGCAGCAGAAGAGGTCAGTCCCGGGAAGGATGGATGAACTGGGAAGCGAGTGGAGCAGACTGGAGCTGCTCCCTGTGCTCGGTACAGCTTGTGTTTCCTTGCTAGACCTGTACCACAGATCCGATGGGATCCAGATGCTCTCCTTACCCGGATGATGATTCATAAGCAGGGACTGGCCAAGCCAAGACAACGGGGCTGACTTCACCCTCTTCACCTCCTGGTGGGATGTGACTCCATGCCTCAATCCTCCCACCTGCCACACACGGAGACCTGCAGGGTGCTGGTGGTGGAGGTGCGTCCCCAAAGCTGCTGTGTGGTTTCACAGGTGGTACCCAAATGCTGGGAGAGTCGGGTGGGGAGACCTGCATCCCTCTGGGGTTCAACCCTCTGATTGCCATGATGATGTGCTGAACTTGCCCTCTCCTGCTTAATCCCTCATGCAGAAAGAGCTCCCACACAAGGCATCAGCCCACATCCAGCCTTCTGCTCTCCATCACTTCCACACCACCCCTGGCAGATGCTCCCCTCGTCCTAAACTATCTCATACGGCTCACACTCCACCCTCTGTCCTGCTCAAACTGGAAGCCCACAGCTCCTGCATGGAAGCAGGCACGAGGTGCTGGTCAATGCATTTTCAGACTAAACTTGACATCCCAAGGGGCTCCTGTGAGCCACAGAAGGGTTCTCCATCCCTTCTGCCCTGGCACGATGCTCCGGACCCGTGTCCCCCACAGAGGACACTTCCAGGGCCAGAGGAACGTGCTGCCTGTGAACGTTTTCCTTACTGAGGGGGAAAAAATATTTGCAAGAAGAACAGATCAAACAAGAAGAGGTTAAATTTATCGTGGTTAAGGAAGGGCAAAATACTGGTGGGAAATCCTGACCTTGCTGCTGCCCTGAGAACTGGCACCAGGGAGATGCCCATGACCTCCGGAGCTGGCACCGGGAGCACCTGTGCCTTCTCAAATGGGCAGCGGGAGGGTAGAGCCCCTACCGGAAGGTGCCCCTGCCCCCTGCCTGAGCAGTGTCGGCTTCGGTGGCTCCCGCCAAGCGATACCGTGGAGGAGAACCGTAGCTCCGGTCAGTCCCCGCCTGCTGCCGGGATGGGGCCCGGGTCTCGCCGCCGGACCGAGCGGGGCTGCCCCTCCCTCCCCTCCTCTTCCTCCTCCTCCTCCTCCTTCTCCTCCTCCTCCCACCGGCCAGCCCCGAGCCACGGCGCCGTGGCCGGACCAAAGCCCTCTCAGCCGCGGGGCTGGCCGGGTCGAACCGGGGCTAGCCGGGACGAACCCAGCTAAGTCCAGCCCAGCCGACCCGAGCCGAACTCAGACGGACCCAGCCGAGCCGAGTCAAGCCTAGCCAAGTCCAGCCCAGCGGGACTGAACCGAGCCGAGCCGGTCCGGTCAGTTCCGGGCCATGCCGTTCTACAAGCGGACCCTGCAGGCTCGCCGGAGCCAGTCGGTACCGCTGGCCGAGCTGCGGGATGTCTGCAGCCGAGCAGCTCTCACCCTGCTCCGGCAGCTCGCTGACCTCTGCGGACACTCTCTCGCCCTCCTGGCAGACATCGAGGGGCATGTCGTGGCCCTGGGCCACCGCACCGGGAGACTGCACCGCCGGGCAGCTCGCCTGCAGGCCCTGCTGCGCGGACAGACCCTGCGGAGGGCCCTGGCAAGGACAGGTAAGGGGGTCCGAGGGAGATCCCGGGGAGTCCTGTCTCAGGGGGGGAGGTCACTCTGCTCCGCTGCTGGTCCCCCCATGGTGTCCTGTGTCCCCTTCCTCGGATGGGTGATCCACGGTGCGTTCTTCTGTCTGGGTGTCTGCTCGGAGGTCTGGCATGGTTGGGGTGATGCCACCAAGGCACCCAGGGAGTGGGGCAGCAATGCCACCACAATACCCAGGGAACGGGCGGCGATGCCACTGCAACACCAAGGGAACAGGTGGTGATGCCATCATGACACCCTGCTCGTCACAGTGGCCATGGCAGCTTGCTGGCTGTGGTGTCGGGGTGTGAGGTGACCCGGGGACAGCTCAGCAGCCCTTTCCTCATCCTGGCCTGCCTTCTCCTGCACACAGCGGGTGCTTTCCAGGCTGCCAGCCAAGCACGTGTGTCACGCTGCGTCCCGATTACCGGGAGCTGTTTCATTCCAGGCTCTCCAGGAAAGCTGTGAGAGCTGTTCCTCACCTCTGTGCTGCTCGGTGGGTGCTTCACCCCATCCCGGGGCAGAGACCGAGGTGGCTGTTCCGTCACTGGTAGCACTAGGTTGCTCTTGGTCAGGGATTTTTGTGTCCAGGATAAATGACCAGTTACAGCCCAGAATCCATGTTTCCTTGTCCCTCTCCTGGCAGCGAGCAGGGTTTGGTTTTGCCTGGACCACTTTCATTTCCCCTGGGAAGCCTTTTGGGTTTGGCACAGGCATCTGTGCTGAGTCGGAAGCAAGCAGCCTGTTTCAGAGGAGCTTAAAATAAGCTCGTTTGGGGATTGTTTATAAAAGTTTGGGGTGGGGAGGGGGAATGAGTGCTGCTGGAGCACGTTCTCCCCAGCAGCACAGCGCGTTTCCCAGGCCCTTGGCAAAGCTCATGCCTCTCGTGCTGCTTTCAAACCCCTCTGTGAGTGCTGCTTTGCTGCTCCGTCTGCTCAGAACCATGGGAAACGAGTGCCAGAGCCTCGCAGCAAGCTTCCCGGAGGCAGGCACTCAGCCTCACCCTGGGACACACGCTGCTCTGCAAGTGCTGGTGGAACAAATCAGTTATAGGGGTAAGAAGCAGCTCCTACGGTCCCATGCGTCTGCCAGTAGAGAAATAGGGGGACAAGAAGGTGCCACAGTCACCCAGGCTGACCCGTGCAGTGCCAGACCCTGCTGTATTCTCACCGTGTAAATGCTGGACACATGTCCCCGGAGGAGGAGCTGGCCATGACGGCGACCAGATGGTCCCTCACCATCCAGCAGGTTGGCAGTGCTCTTGGTGGCTGTGGTGGCTGTGGGAGGTGGGGGGACGGCGAGGGGATGGTGGGGATGAAGGTGGCATGGCAAGGCTGGGGAGGCAGCTGTGGGCACGTGGGGTTGGCAGCCCCTGGCTTGGGTTTTGGGCCACAGGTCGGTGCCGTGCTCCTGGGGTTTCTTGTGGAGCAGCATCTCAGCTCATTGCAAGTGGCATGCATAACATAGTGGGTCCTCAGCTCCTCAGCAGAGCCCCATGGAGATGTGTGTTTGTAGATGTGTCTCTCTGAGCTGGCTGAGGGGGTCAGAGGTGCGGGGATAAAGATGGTTTGGGTTTTTCTTTAAGAATAGCTGGGCCAGTGCAAAGTGAGCGGATGTGAGCCCACCACACCTTCCCTTCACCCTGAGCAGGGGCTAGGGTGGGGGAGGATGCATTTCTCCCTGCACCCCAAGGGGAGCACAACCCCAGCCCCATGCCTGCTCCTCCATTAGTGCTGCTCGGGACACAGAGCCTCCAGCCTCACTGAACTCTTTCCTCGGGGGAAGAACGAAATTCCAATTGCTGTTTCAGTTGCTGTTTGTTTTTCTAAGAGGATCAGGCAGTGGCAGGGGAACAGTTTGTGTCTCTGGAGGATGGGAGCTCCGTGCAACCTCCAGTGCTGCGGGGAGAGTGGAGGCAGCCTGGGGCTGTGTGGGAATGCTTTGCACCAAGCTGCTTCCCACTGAGCTGCAGAACCATGTGGGGTCCCTGGAGTGAGGAGCAAATGATTAACAACACCCCACTTGGGGTTTGGGGTTTTTTTCCTCCTTGTTTCCATTTCCTGATGAGGATCCGATGGCAAAAATCACTTTTTTCCTCTTAAACTGGTCACGGCCAACCTGACCAGCTTGTAGAGACAGTGATGGAGAAAGGCCCTAGGAGCAAGCAGCTGCCACCCCTCCCAGGCAGGGCTGGAGCCAACACCCACCCTACTCGCTGTCATCTCCCCTGGTACAGGTCAGTCCCGTTCTTGCTGACACTGTATGGTGGAGATCAGAGACTTCTCAGGGCTTTCACAGTGATAGGAGCTCTTACCAAGGATGGTCCTCTCACCGCTTCAGCTTCTGGGTTTGAGTGTCCTCTGTTAGGTCAGGAGCACTTACCTGGCTTTGATTCCTCCCAGGCAGGTGTAAAGGGATCCAAAAGCTGTGGGTCTCCTTGCCATCAAAGGAAGCCCCATGGCTGGGGAGCTGGGGTCAGCAATGTGCAGTGGGATGTGTCCATCCGTCTGTCCGGAGACTGGTGGGAGCTGCTATCTAGATGGTGCTTTTGCCAAGAAAGCTTGGACCAGATGGTCCTTGAGGTCCCTTCCGACCTGGGATTCTGTGATTCTGTGATGGTTCTGTTGTAGTAGCATTGCTGCAGACAAAGGAATCACACAGAGAAGGGCTGGGAGAGCTTTTCATCCAAGGAGGCAGCGTGGCTGTTTCCAGAGCGAGACAGCAGCCAAAGGCTATTGGATTCCTCTGCTCTTATTCATCAACAGTTGTGTGAGGGTGGAGAGGGTGAGCACCCATCCCAGGGGAGCTGGGCATATCCTGTCTACCAGTACATGGGGATGAGGAAGCTGGGGCCAGGCACTGGGGTCCTGGGGTGGCACTGAACCCAGATCTCCTGCCAGCACTGGGAAGCAGGAGTTTCTCTGGAGTTCAGGAAAGCCCCTGGTGCTCTGGCTCACTGGTTCTCAGGCTGATCCCTGGCTGGGTGCCATCCTGCCTGATAGGGACACAGCTCCATGGACACCAGTTGGGTGACAGGGGCCAGTGCTCCCAGCTCAGCTCTTTCCACTCTGGACTCACCATCTCTCAGAATAAATCTCATCAAGGAAGAGGATGGGGGCTGGCGCCGAGAGCTATTGAAACCATCGTCCCCGAGGAGCTGCAGGGCTGGTTCTCTGGAAGAAGCCCTGAGCTGTGCTGGCAGGAGCAGCTGTTTACAGCCCTCTCCGAAATATGCAGCGTTCAGCATCCTCTGACCTTCAGCCTTCATCTTGAAACAAGACATGGGAGATAGGCAGAGCCATCAGTGAGCCCTGAGGCTGCTGCTCCCATGCCCCCTGCCCGGCTGGTGTAAGGGCTGGCACAGGCATTCTCACACAGATCCTGTCACTGGTTTAAAAAAAAAAGCAGAAAGAAAGAAAGCAAAAAATCCCTTGCTGACTTGCTGGAGTGTCCTGCCAGGCTGGATGGGCCAGGCTGTCCTTTGTCCCCAGGCTGCAGCCACCTCTCCCAGCTGTGACCCCCCCCAGGAGTGCACCCACGTGAACCTCCCACAGCCCCAAGGCTCCTTTTTTGGGGCTCTGCCCCCTCTGGCCCCACAGCTGCCTTTACCAGCCCCTCTCCATGGGGTCAGTACCCTTCAGGTCAGAGTGAAAGATGCCAGGAGCCAGAGCCATGGCAATAGAGATGCTCTAAACCCAAGAGATGAGAAGGGGCAGTTCAGAGGGAGATGTGGCTTTGGTCCTCACCTGCTGGGAAAGGACACTTCTCACAGGGCAGCTCAGAATCTCCTTGGGCATCAAGACAAGCTGTAGCTAGGGCAGGGGGAAGGCTGCTTGCCCTTATAGACATGCCAAAGCACTTTGTGGAGGTGCCCAGAGATGCTCAACCTGGTCACAACCTGCTGCAGCCTCCCAGAAACCTCCCAGAGCTCCAAGGTCTTTTTTCTGCCTGCTTTTTGTAGACCAGAGGTGATTGCAATGTTGGAGAGGAGACAGAGCTCCCCAAAAGGCTGCCTGGATGTGGGCAAGAGGCGGGAAGCTGACCAAGTCTGGGAGGGAGGGAGGGAGGGATGGAAGGATGGATGGAAGGATGGATGGATGGATGGGTGGCTTCAGCTGCCAGAGGAGGGGGAGCAGGAGCCACACCCTCCCTGTTAACAGAAACCGTCTGCAGGAGCAGCTCAGTGAACGGCTGGATAAATGAGTAAAGCACATCTCCCACCCAGCCCCACGCTGGCTGATGGCCAATCTCCTCAGCGTGCTGAGAGCCACTCCCCAGGACACCGTCCCTGCCTTGCAGCAGCGTCCAGATGCTCCTGAGGTTGCTCCAGCTGGGCTCTGCCACCCTTCGTGATGGCAGCAGTCCCTGGCATACCCTGCCCATGCGTGTACAGTCCCTGAGGTGCCTGGCCCCGCTCAGGGGTACATGGACATGCTTGGGACATCTTGGGAGCAAACGCTGGTGGCATCTCCAGTTCATTGACCTTCTGAGGTTTTGCTGGGGATAGGATTCATGCTTAGATGAACCCAAATCCTACTTCCAGCTGGAAGCAGTTTCACTCTTGTGTTGCCTTTTTTAAGGACTTATGTGAGAACTGATCTGGCTGGTGACCTTTCCTTAGGAGCTCGGCTGTGGCCCTCAGGGGCAGCAGGTTCTTGGTGGCGGCAGGTCCTTGGGTCCCCTATCATCCAGTAAGGAGTGCCATTAAAGGAAGGTGGTGACACTGTCCCCTTGCAGCCTCACACATCCCTGGTGGTGTGTTTATTGTTGAGTGGTGGTGGTGTGGTGGTGTTTCTGCAGTAAAGTGGTTCCTCTCAGGAAGCACTTCCAACACCCCATCAGCTGTGAGTGCAGCCGCAGTTACAGTGCACAGGAACATGGATTAGCTTCAACTATGTGTCTCCAAAGAAGCTTGCGTCATCCTGAAGCAGTTTGAAGATGCGTTCCCCTCCATGTGGAAGCAAGAGTTGGAACTCACTTTGGCAGACTGTTCTCCAGCTGCAGACATCTCCTTGTTGCTCAGAGGGGGAACATCCTCTGAAGAAGTTCACTCTGAGGAGGTGTGAGCGTGCAGGCAGGAGTGCTCCCTGCAGTGTGTGTAAGGGTTGTCCAGGCAGCGAGGAGCAGTGGTGAGGTCATTTTACTAGCTGGATTTCTGCGGGCACCCAAGGCAGTACCCTGACTCACAGGTTGCTTAGGAATCCGTCGGTCCCTTGGGGACTCATATCCAGCTCCCAGCATGGTCTGTACTCCCTGGGTACCTGATGCCCATCACTTTGAGGCCAGTGGCACAGGGCCAGACAGCATGTCGGGTGCCAATTTGTGGCAGCACAAAGCCTGGATTGAGAGAGAGCTCGCATGGCACTGAATGGGCAGAGTGTGCTGCAGGGGAGAATTGGCTCTTCTCTCCCTTGCCAGATGGCTCTCCAACCCTTCTCCTGTGCTCATGCCTGGCAGTGAGGACAGCTGCTCACAAAGGTGCTGCTGGCAAGGGAGCCAGCTGGAGCAGCCTGTGCATGGCTCTGGGTGGGTACCCACCGGCATGATGAGGTGATGGACCCTTCCACTGCAGTCCTGAGCCCTGTCAGAGGTGCCAGCCTGGCATGGTGTGAGGGCTGGCAGCTGGTCACATCTTTGAGAGCCTCAGTGGAGCTGGGGGTGGCTGGCTGTGGTGGGCAGCATGGGGACTGGGAGCAGGTCCTTATTGCCTCAAGTTAATCTGGTGATGGCAGATTGGAGCAGCTGCAGTTAGCTCATTCCCCATTTAACCAGGCAATGGCTGTCAGTGGCCATTTCCCTCCCTCCTGGCACCTCGAGTCACCAGCCACATACCCAACATCACATACACATACACACCAGTCACATACCCAGCGTGAGCTTGGGTCCTGCGTTAGTGTCCCCATGGCCACGCAGAAGGATGGGGACAGCAGGACACCTGCAGGGTGGACACCATCCCCATGCATGTGCGTACATGTCCATACGTGTCGACTGTGCACACACGTGCTGGTGGCAGAAGTGAAGGCTCCAGGGCACGCAGTGGGTGTTGGGGTCTGCGCTGCTCCACATTGGCTGCTCTCAGAGGGGCCACAGCTGGTCAGCCTGTGGCTCTCATGGTCTGAAATCCCAAAGGAAAGGTGCTCCTGTAATTCACTGCAGGCACCGGCAAAGCCATCAGACCCTGACACCAGCCTGGGCACTGAGAGGGAAGTCAGTGCCTGGAGAGATGCTCGGAGGTTGTTTCCATATGCTACTTCTGTGCACTGCTATGTCTTTGCTGAGATAGGTCGCATGTGTTTGCAGGACCCTGCTCCAACATCCCTTGTAGCTTGCTTGCTGCCAGCCCCATCCTGTTGGAGGGCTCTTTCCCATCCCTCCCAGCAGACACTGGCTTCTCCCCACCAGGCAGTGCTCGCTCATCACCATCCCATGAGCTCTCACGTGGCCGAGAAGAGGGAGCACATCTCCCTTTGCAGATGCAGCTAGTGGGTGCTCCCTTGACCGGTGCTGGGAGAGGCTCCCTAGCTCCATCTCGCCCCCAGGACCTCTCCCCATGGCCAAAGCCTCCTGGGTGGTCCTGGCTGTCAGACAGTGGGTGCGTGGGCTGCTGGGGCCATGCCGGGAGCCCAGCCAAGGAGGGGGCCTGGATGTCTGCCTGTGCGAGGGCCATGGGGTGCAGCTAGACTTGAGAGGTGGCTGTGGGGCCAGCATTGGGCTTCTTCAGCCTGCTCCTCAGCAAGTCCTGGGGTCGATGGCTTTGAGAAGGGGCTAATGGAAGCTGAGATGGTAGAATCACAGGATCGTTTGGGTTGGAAGAGACCTATAAGGTCAGTGAGTCCAACTGTGAACCAGCACTGCCAGTTCATCACTAAACCATGACCCTCAGCACCACACCTCCATGGCTTTGAAACCCCTCCAGGGATGGTGACTCCACCACTGCCCTAGGCAGCCTGGACCAGTCTTTGACAACCCTTTTGGGGAAGAAATTGTTCCTCATGTCCAACCTAAACCTTCTCTGACACAACTTGAGGCTGTTTCCTCTTATACTATTGCTTGTTAGCTGGGAGATCAACCCCAACTTGTCTCCAACCTCCTTTCAGGGAGTTATAGAGAGTAAGAATGTCTCCCCTGAGGCTCCTTTTCTCCAGACTAACCAACCCCAGTTCCCCCAGCTGCTCCTCACAAGACTTGTGCTCTACTCCCTTCACTATCTTTGTTGCCCTTCTTTGGACAGGCTCCAGCTCATCTCATTGCATCTCCTTCTTTGGAAATGCTCCAGCTCATCCCGTTGCTGGGAGAGAAATCCAACGGCTGTGGGCAGACAGGTTGGGCAGTGGCTGGGCAGGGCCCAAAGGCTAAGTTAACCAATGGGTACCCAAGTGGGCTGGAGCAGAACAGGGGTCTCTGAGCCCTGCCAAAGCAGCTGGGATGTAGCTTATGGGAAGGGGTACAAGGATGCATCCATCCTGGGAGCTCCTTGGCAGGTTGGGGTTAGAGTTGGTGGTGTCTGGCCGTGGGAAAGTGCGTGGTGGTGGAGCTGCCTCTGCTCCTTAACATCCTCCAGACCTTCTTGCACCTTCTGGGCTGGAGGTGGCAACTCTATCTCATACCACACACAGGACCGACGCGTGGGTGGTTGCTGAGAACACCTCAGCTCACTCATCCTGTGGCTGTGACACATTTTGACTGTGCTGGCACTCTTGTCCTGCACTGCCTGACACAGCAGATCTGCTCATGCACAGGGTGGGCATGCATGGCCATTCCAAACATGCCCAGCGACAGGGCCATGTGCCCAGGGGCTGTTTGGCAGAGCTGGCAGGTGAGCAGAAGCTGCCAGATCTCTTGAAGTGGCAGAAAAAGACTAACAGGGATTTTCTGCTGTAGCAAGCAGAGTGAGCAGCAGGGGCACGGAGCAAGGCTAATGGTTGCATGAGTTGGCAGTGGGCACCTGGGGACAAGAGCTGTCAGAGGTGCCTTTGCTGCCACAGCCCATGCTTGCAAACCCTCTTCTCCTGGTTTGTCTAGGATGGGCTGTGGATCCCCACACCATGCATGTGGGAATGGCTAGCATCATGTTTACCTGGAGAGCCCAAGGGCTCTCTGTGCAAAGGAAAAGGCGAGGAGGAGTCAAGCAAAGGGCTGGGAGGGTTTGTGCTGCTGAAAGCTGCCTGCTGGCCCCAGGGCTCTGCACACCCCAGGCCAGGGTGGCAGGATGCTTTGTCTGCCCCACACATGGCGCTGCTGCCCCAGGGGTTCTCCAAGGGCTGTGGCCAAGGGAAGTCCCTGGGCAGACACAGGATTTCTGGGCAGGCAGCAAGGGGCAGGTTGTTGGGTCATGCCAGGCTGTGCCATGATGAGCTGCCTGTCCATACTTTGGTGATGGTCTAAAGCTTTTCCCCAAGCCCATGCTCTTGCTGCTGGCATGCAGAGAGCTGTTGGGTCAGCACCTCCCCACAGATGAGCATGGGGAGACCGCTCCAGGTCCTCCAGGCTGGAGTTTGGAGCAAAGCCCCTTCATGTTGCTGCCCGATTCCTGGTGATTACAGGAGAAAGGAGGCTGGTACTACCCATGGGAGCCACTGGGCTGGCACAGCCTGACAGCATGGGTGGCATTGCTTCTCTGGGGGTCCCACCCACAGCACCCCTCATCACAGATCCAGGAGGTGCTGGAGGGATACCAGCTGGCAGTGGTGACATGTGAAGCAGGCTGGCAGGATGCTCCAGCCTTGCTCCACCTCCATAGCTCCAGCATCTGCAGCAGAAGCTTGTAGCTATATCTTTAAGAAGGGCCTGGACTGGGGTGGGAGAAGCATTTCCATCCAGCTTTTCTCCCAGAAAACCTGGATCGAGTTAGCGGGAGTGAGCGAGCACGGCAGAGTTGGGGCCGGGGCCGTTTCCCCACTCCCAGCTGCCAGCTCACCCTGTGAGTGCCCATAGGGGTTCGGGGCAGCCAGTGGGGCATGGGGCAGCCTTCAATCCCTGCCAGGGGAGGAAGAGGAGGAGGCAGAGCTGGGTACGTAGAAGTTTTATTCTCCTCCCTACTCATAGGACTCCCTGCCCCACTCCAGGGACAAGGGTCACGGCTGTGGTGGGTGCATGGCAGGGGATGGGTGGTTGTCTCCAAAGGTGGGTGATGGCAGTGGGCAGCTCTAGGGCTTGCCCACAGGGGCAGGGCTGGCACAGCTGCCTGCTTTGCTCTTTCTGGCTCCCACCAACCCACACTGGGCGATAGGGATGGCAGTACAGCTAGCTGGGCACCTCATCTCCTACCATGCAATGGCAACAGTGGGCAGAGCTCCGTGTGGGCATGCAGCGCACCCTGCTCCCTGGGCAGCCCCCGTGCCCAGCCCCAGGGGCCCTCTTCTTCCTCCCCACTACTCAGGCTGGGGCAGGGAGCATCCCTACGGACACTGTTGGAGAAGGCAGAGATGCCAGGGGATGTGGTGGCTATGCAGTGGGTGATGCCAGTGCCCCATGGCACCCCATGTCTCCCTTGATGGGCTCACAAATGACACAAACTAGTGGTGGCATCACCGCACACATTGGCGGGGGGGTCTACAGTGGTTCTCTGGCATACTGGTTTTGGGATGCACTCACTTCTCCCGAGTCAGAGGAGGCTCTGGGTGGCTGGGGGTGTGGGTGCAGGTTGCTGGGGTCCCTGTGTCCTCTGGGCCTCACCTCTGCATGGGCAATAGGGACCTTGCAGCTTGCCCTGTGCTGGTGGCACAGCTGCCATCTGAGGTCCCCAGTGCTGAGCCCACTGTGTGTTTTGGGGAGAGGGGAGTGGGGCAGAGCAGCACCGCTAAGCCTGGAGAAGACCCTGGCTGGGACATGGCCATAAGCCAGATGGGCACCATGACGCCAAACTTCAGGGGCTTGGGCACACTGGTGCAGCTCCTCGCGACGCTTGCTGCCCCAGTATGCCCACGCTGTGCCTGGCAAGCTCCTCCAGCCGTGGGCACACCGGGAACACAGAGGGCACCTGTGGCCACAGTTCCTCCCGAGGGGACCGGTTTGTCCCCGGTGCAGTTCCTAGGACTCGAAGCAAGGAAATATGTAGCTGCACTAGAGGAATCCCAGGAATGCAGCACCCGGAGGGGACACGAGGTGGCATGGCAGTTTCAGTTCAGCTTTTGGCAGCTTCATGCCAGCTTTTGGCAGCTTCATGCTCGTTTTCCAGTGGCTGCAGGCAGCTCGGTGGGGCAGGAGGTCAACTTCAGGAGGGGCTGCCAGGCATGGGGCTTGGCACCCTGAGCTCCGCCTTCCGGCTTAGCTGGAACCCTGCTGGTGGCCGTCCCCCATCTGGCACCCCCTCGCCGGAACATGGGATCCCTCGGGAGCCCCAGGAGCGACTAAGTTTGTGCGGGGGTGGGCAGCCCTGGCCCCGCTCCCCCAGCCTTGGCCTGGCCCCGAGCCGTTGTTCTCTAGTGAGCTCATCTGCTTTTGCTGGTTATTATTTTTGAACATGGTCTCCTGGCCAGAAAATCATCCACTCGTCTCCGTAGCGAGTGTTTATGGCTTCTTCAGAGAAGCTGCATTGGAAAGCAAGCTGCTCCCTGAGCTCAGGGCCAGACAGAGCCACCAGTGAGAGCTTTTCCCCAGCTCCACAGCTGCAGTGGGTAGTTGGGGCATGTTGGGGTGTGCTCACTTACACCCTCCTGCCTTCCCAGGCCCCATCACAGTGCACCCCAGTGCTGTGGGTGGAAAGGACCATCTGGGAGCTGGGGAGTTCCCTTGGGCTGCGAGAAGTGCATCGTTTGGAACACAGGCAAGCTGCTTGCAGTGCTATGGGGGGACATGTGGTGTGGGACTTCAGAGCAAAAGATGACTCGAGATGATGAGAGGAGCAGCTCACCCACACCCTGTGGCAGGGTGTGGAGAGATGGATGTGGTGTCGAGTCATGGACCCTGCAAGCCACAGTGGGCATCCCAGCTTGGCACAAAGAAAGTGGCCTCAGATTGTGCTAGAGGAGGTTTAGGGTGCGCATTAGGAACAATTTCTTCCCCAAAAGGGTTGTCAAACCCTGGCCCAGACTGCCCAGGCCACTGGTGGAATCACCATGCCTGGAGAGGTTTAAAAGACCTGGAGATGTGGTGCTGAGGGACATAGTTTAGTGGTCACCTGGCAGTGCTGGGTTAGTGGTTTTACTTGATGATCCTAAAGGTCACTTCCAACCAAAACAGTTGGAATGGGAGACATTTCTTGGTGGCATTTCTGCAGACCGCCCTAGGCTCACCTTGGACCGTCATCTTCCTGGAGAGCACACAGAGGCCAGTGTGACATGGGAGCATGGAGGCACGGGAGCACAGCACAGATCTGGGGGTGCCAGCATGTGCCCCCGCACCGCTGCAGCTGTCACACCCACCCGCTCCCACATCACTCACACACACCACTCCTTGCGCCAAGTACTGATCCAATTTGTGGCTGTTTCCATAACAACCTCCCAGCGCTTTCTGGTCCTTTCTGTCGTTATGTGGATGCCGTTTTGGCTTGGAAGGGATGTTCTAGCCTGGGCTGAGCCATCATTACATACCTCTGGCTCTAGGGTGCAAAGGGCTGCCTGCTTTACTCCAGTCCAGAACACACTGAGAAGGTTTACCCCGACCTGGAAATGGGTTTGGGCTGGAGGAAGAAGGACCCCAAGGGCAGTAGTTGACCCAAGTGTGTAGCCCTCTTGTGGGGTCCCCAGGTGCCACCCAGCCTTGTGCAGACGTGACACTGCCCAGGATGCAGTGACAGGGATAGTCCCTGGAGGTGCTGGCAGCCAGAGACCTCCCTCAACATCCCATGACTTTCCCCCAGGCTTCCGTATGAGATGCCAGCCTCAAGAGCTCACCCCACACTCTCCCATCTCCCACAGTATGACTGTTCCCTGCCATCCTGCTTCTATCTGTCCTACCCTGAGCCCCCATCCCACAAGGCCAGCCCAGGTGCCCCCCAACCGCATCACCCCTGGAGGGCTGCCCAGCCCCAGGACCCATCACTCCCGATGGTTGCCCAGTCCTGGCGCCCCCCACCTCCAGCCTCAGGACCTCCCCAACCTACCGCCAGCCCCATCACCCTGAGGGGGCTGCCTAGTCCCGGTGCCCCTGCACCACCACTCACGCCCAGTCC